>CM060950.1:352079899-352329899 GCA_030765055.1 Mantis religiosa
TTACGGTCATAATTTTTCGCACTAAAATTCAATCTTATTATATTCTTTTAGCTTAATGTGAAGCAAACACGCCGTAGTAGTTTCATTGTTGGAATTCCTGGTTTCCACCTGTGACAACCAGGCAAGTTCAGACATGGTCAGTATCGCCTACCACTGCAATGGAGGTAATATGCAGTTAAAGTAGATGTTAGAGGAAGATCCGGAGTTTCTTTCAAACGTAATCACTGCTGATGAAACTTGGCTACATCATTTTGATCCTGAGAGTAAACAGTAAAGCTCAGTGTGGAAATCTCCTTCGTCACCAACCCCCCAAAAAGCAAAAGTGGTTGTTTCTGCTGGAAAAGTTGTGGTCAACTAATTCTTTGATATTCATGGAATGGTTTATCAGTATGTTGTACCTGCACACACATCAGTAACTGGACAATACTACAGGGATGTCCTGAAAACATTGCAAGTCCATACCAGGCGCAAAAGACCACATTTCCATGAAGCAGGCTGGATGTTGCACCACGATAATGCGCGGCTGCATATTGCCAATGTTGTTGCTGAATATCTTGCAAAAATCAACGTGAAGTGCATTCCTCACCCGCTCTATAGTCCAGATTTAGCCCCAAGTGACTTTTTTTCTATTCCCTAACTTGAAGAAACGCCTTCGTCAGAGGTATTGGTGAAGGCTGCAGAGGCAATTTTGAAGGATCTCTCAAAAATGGCTTCCAGCGTGTCTTTGAAGGCTGGCAGAAATGCTGGGACAAGTGCATCGCATTCACGGGAGACTATTTTGAGAAGGACCAAGGATGAGTAAAGGTACGTTGTCAAAAAGAAATTGTGATCATTCTTTATTGAACAGCCCTCATACTTTCAGTTGAAACTTAACTTCTAAATCTGAAATTAATAGCTGGTCGTGAGCATATAGGTAGATCATATACATGTGTGTGTCCGCCTACGCGCTTCTGCTAAAGGAAATCAAAACACAACAAACATCAAATTTATTAACCGTCTTTCTCCTTACAGTGCTTGACTTCAAGGTTTGGATTTTGCTGTGGAGAGACACTTCGTCAGATGTCTATCCCGAGGAATGCTCAGTTTGATTTGCGCCGTTCTCACTACCTATTTACAGCTTTCCTCAATGTTTGGTACGCATCTAAGTATGCCATGTGTAGTTATGTCTGTGGCGAAGGAATTATGTGCAACACCGGAATGGAAAGTGTGCATCATCAATGACAATATAAAACAATGTTTGCATGCTTTTTGAGTGTGTGAATGCTGATTTGATTTTGTAAACTGTATAAGAGGATCTGTGTGTAAATTAAGAACTCATCCTATTAAACATGTCAATTTCAAGTTGGTGCAATAACACACTTTCGATTCCGTTCTAAAACAGCTAAATAATTAGATATCTTGTCACTAACAATGTAAAGAGTAATATTATTTTAAATAGATAGAGCAACATGAAAAATTCAATGTCATGGCCGGGATTTGAACCACGGATCTACTTTTTTTCGTCCAGTCACTCTTACCCATTGAGCTACCATGGCCAACGTGCCGTCCAGACAATTTCTCCAATTGACTCATATTTCCCGGTAAACCACTAGGAGCTCTCGTATCCGAGATACACCGTTCGTGGCGACTTACTATCATAAGTACTTGAACATCACGTTGGCCATGGTAGCTCAATGGGTAAGAGCGACTAGATGGAAACCAGTAGATCCGTGGTTCAAATCCCGGCCATGACATTGAATTTTTCATGTTGACTCTATTTATCCAAAACCTTAGGCTATATACGGCTAGCGTGGAGAAATGATTAATTTCCACCAATTAACTTATAGAGTAGATGGTATTATTTATTTATCACAGGGGTAGTGGCGATGAAAAAAGTGTTGTTTAATAGGCAGAAAATATCTATCCATATATTTTTTTCACACAAGCATTGTAACTACCTAGTTATAGAATTTTAACTGCAATTTTTCAAAATTTCCAAATTTGTTTATTTATTTGCATTCGATTTGACTTACATGTATACCCTATATTCTATAGTGTAGCTAAGCTTTATTCAATGAAATTAAATACAAAATAGCAAAGTTCTAGGTGAATTATGCGTATCCACTGCTTATCTAAAGAACAACAAACATTTCTCACTGGAACTTTACGTTTTTACAGTTACCCCTACTTCAAACAATCTTTGAATATGTTTTCGCATTTTTCATTTAGTTTTATGAAAAGAGCAATATGATTTTATTTAAAAGTCATTTGTTCAAAATATTGGTAAGATATGCATTCATAGCTTCAGCTTTCTCTGAATAACCCGTGATGTTTTGTTCTTTCCCACTGAATTTTACTAACATAGAAACTATATAATGTGTGCAAAATTTTAATGTGGTAAAATATAGATTTCTTTAAAATTTATATGACGTAAATAAAAGAGCCTGTTAAAGTGAAAATTTCTGACATATTCATGCTGTTCTTTTGGATTTTTCCATATTTTAAGCGCCAGATGCATCTTTATGTGTCAGGGATTACATAAAGAAAATTGATGTACAGGTATCCTGTGTACCAATAAATTAAGCTTGTATTGAAACTATTTCCAGAGAAACACCAGAATCAAAAGAAACCAGGAAGAAAGATAGCCATGTCCAGAAGAAATATGAAAATAAATGTCATGGATAGAGAAAAGTCGTTAAACACTTTTTAAACGATAGGCATGTCCTATTAGGTTAAAATTAAGTCTATCATAGTAGCAACTTTATTCAAACTTGCAAGAGTATAGCATGTTCCTTTTGTCAAAGTTATTTGTGTAGAAGTTCCTCTAAACCAAACCAAACATTTCAGTGTTCCAGCATACCTGTGAAATAATTTTGTTACTCTGAGATATTTGACATAGAAATTTGGTGTACGTAACTTGTAATGCGCATTTCTTTAAATCCTTGTCATACTATGGATTCCCAGAGAGCATGTTCTGGAAACGTTTCATTGACAGGACAAAGAGGCGTCTGGAAAAGTGGCACGTGGCTTCCAGAAGGCCTTCTGTTGCAGCTGGAGCTACTTTACCACCTGCCAGCAGGTGTCATCCATCTAGCCGGGGGCCGTATGCCGTTTAGACCGTTTTGTAAACTCTTATCTGGATCCCACTCTTCAAACGGTCTCACCAGAATCCACGTTAACACATTGGCTACCATGTCATAATGTGAACAATGAAGTTATGAGCCTTACTCTCTTAAATTTCTGTGCATTATGCGCTGACAAAATGTAGAATATTTCAAACAGTAGCACATGCAGTCTTAATGTAGTTTCAATATTACGGCTGAAAATTAGCCCAAGGAAAGGGTTGGTGTGAAGTTCTTTGCTGCATTATTCTTAGTGGTATTGACATAATGCAGTTTCTAATTATGGTCCATTTTGTAATTAGACTGACATCGTAACTAAGGTGTTAGCTGCGTTAAAACGGAACCAGCACCTATCATGTGAACCAGCTCCTATCCCAGCTCCGTAGTACCTAACGATATTGTGTCCCTGATTCGCTAAAGGTAGACATGTCTCGATTTCTGTGAGATAATAACAAATAGCGGGATAATAACAAACTCTACTCCAGCCAACGAAGGATGCATCGCTACTCGTTGATTCGTACCTCAATTGAGCCAATCAGAGTTGAACTAGTACTCGATGCTCCAGATCTTGCTAGTGTGTACCTAGAATGTGTTTCCTTGGGACCTTCCTCAGCTAGTATCGACTATTTATTGTTGATTTGGTGAACTCCTTGGAGGCGATAAGGGCGTCTCTGTTGGTATCTTGATGAACTTGAAGTTTGCATTCTCTTTAAAGGTGGTGTCGAAATTGAACAGTGTTCCTTCATATTTAATTATGAATATCTTTTCGCTTGTGGTTAATGCAATTGGACCTTGAACACCTTTTAATATTGTGGATTTCTTGTTCTACATCGTGATTATCATTCAAAACATGGTACGCTACCAACAATTTGTTTATTTCTTTGTTCTTGATGTTCCTAAAATACTCTTTAAGCCTAATGTTCAAATTCCTTTGAGTTTTTCCGATGTAAAAGTTGTCACAGCCTTTGCAGTTTATCCGGTACACACCTGATATTTTGTCTGTGGGTTTCTCCTTTGTATTATGTGATTGCACAAGGTGAAGTATACTGAAATTGTTCTATGGGGTCAAAGTAATGTTGTATTCTCTGAAGACTTTATGGAAAAGGTATGTAGCTCTGGGATGGTATGTAAATTTTCTGTATGAAGTTTTATTACTGATAGGGAAAAGAATAGTTATTCGTCTGCATCTCTGTTGTATTTTGAATTTATCAAAATCAGTTATCAAAATTCAGTAGTCGAAATTAGCTGAGGAAGTAGGAAGGTCCTAACGAAACATGTTCTAGGTAACCACGAACAATATATGGTGCATTGAGTACTAGTTCGACTCAAAATTATATTTATTTTGTGCTTCATTGTATCATATGTCTTACTTATAGGAGTATCAGAATATATTTATCACCAGTAAATCATATGTGAGCACCTTAGTCGTGATAAAACGCGCTTTAACTTGCATACACCTTTATTTTTACCATGAAGTGATAGCGCGTCCTCAAGTAAAGGAGTTTTAATAAGAAACAGCTGACAGTTATGTACGATATCAGTATCGCAACGTCTCAAATTATAATACGAGATTGGAATATTGTCAGACGAGACCATAGGTCGAGTATTGTAGTTTGGTGTTATGATACTTATATCGTATAATGTTTTATTTACTTTGATAAATAGTATATTTATATTTAAAATTATTACGATGGCTATATACATTGATTATCCAGCGATAGTTGGATGTAGAGGGCCGTGTACAAAGCCAGGTCATTAGTGGAGGTATAGAGCTGCGGTAGCTAGGGGAATATACAAACATACATTATTACAAAAATCAGTGATTCTGATAGTGATGTTGAGTTTGCAACAAATGGTGCTATTAATTTAATAATACCAGCGAAATCCCTAAATGGATCATTAAAACCTCTCTAAAACGGAACGCAAGCATTCCGGCATTATTTTCCGTTTACACAGGTTTCTGTCTCACAGAGCGCTGTGATTGAATACAAAGAAGTTACAGAAGCTGTAGCAGCACAGGTTTATAGTGAAGGAATAATATAGAATAAAGTGTATATGATGATGATAATAATAATAAATAATGATAATAATAATAATAATAATAATAATAATAATAATAATAATAATAATAATAATAATAGTAGTAGTAGTAGTAGTAGTAGTAGTAGTAGTAGTAGTAGTAGTAGTAGTAGTAGTAGTAGTAGTAGTAGTAGTAGTAGTAGTAGTAGTAGTAGTAGTAGTAGTAGTAGTAGTAGTAGTAGTAGTAGTAGTAGTAGTAGTAGTAGTAGTAGTAGTAGTAGTAGTAGTAGTAGTAGTAGTAGTAGTAGTAGTAGTAGTAGTAGTAGTAGTAGTAGTAGTAGTAGTAGTAGTAGTAGTAGTAGTAGTAGTAGTAGTAGTAGTAGTAGTAGTAGTAGTAGTAGTAGTAGTAGTAGTAGTAGTAGTAGTAGTAGTAGTAGTAGTAGTAGTAGTAGTAGTAGTAGTAGTAGTAGTAGTAGTAGTAGTAGTAGTAGTAGTAGTAGTAGTAGTAGTAGTAGTAGTAGTAGTAGTAGTAGTAGTAGTAGTAGTAGTAGTAGTAGTAGTAGTAGTAGTAGTAGTAGTAGTAGTAGTAGTAGTAGTAGTAGTAGTAGTAGTAGTAGTAGTAGTAGTAGTAGTAGTAGTAGTAGTAGTAGTAGTAGTAGTAGTAGTAGTAGTAGTAGTAGTAGTAGTAGTAGTAGTAGTAGTAGTAGTAGTAGTAGTAGTAGTAGTAGTAGTAGTAGTAGTAGTAGTAGTAGTAGTAGTAGTAGTAGTAGTAGTAGTAGTAGTAGTAGTAGTAGTAGTAGTAGTAGTAGTAGTAGTAGTAGTAGTAGTAGTAGTAGTAGTAGTAGTAGTAGTAGTAGTAGTAGTAGTAGTAGTAGTAGTAGTAGTAGTAGTAGTAGTAGTAGTAGTAGTAGTAGTAGTAGTAGTAGTAGTAGTAGTAGTAGTAGTAGTAGTAGTAGTAGTAGTAGTAGTAGTAGTAGTAGTAGTAGTAGTAGTAGTAGTAGTAGTAGTAGTAGTAGTAGTAGTAGTAGTAGTAGTAGTAGTAGTAGTAGTAGTAGTAGTAGTAGTAGTAGTAGTAGTAGTAGTAGTAGTAGTAGTAGTAGTAGTAGTAGTAGTAGTAGTAGTAGTAGTAGTAGTAGTAGTAGTAGTAGTAGTAGTAGTAGTAGTAGTAGTAGTAGTAGTAGTAGTAGTAGTAGTAGTAGTAGTAGTAGTAGTAGTAGTAGTAGTAGTAGTAGTAGTAGTAGTAGTAGTAGTAGTAGTAGTAGTAGTAGTAGTAGTAGTAGTAGTAGTAGTAGTAGTAGTAGTAGTAGTAGTAGTAGTAGTAGTAGTAGTAGTAGTAGTAGTAGTAGTAGTAGTAGTAGTAGTAGTAGTAGTAGTAGTAGTAGTAGTAGTAGTAGTAGTAGTAGTAGTAGTAGTAGTAGTAGTAGTAGTAGTAGTAGTAGTAGTAGTAGTAGTAGTAGTAGTAGTAGTAGTAGTAGTAGTAGTAGTAGTAGTAGTAGTAGTAGTAGTAGTAGTAGTAGTAGTAGTAGTAGTAGTAGTAGTAGTAGTAGTAGTAGTAGTAGTAGTAGTAGTAGTAGTAGTAGTAGTAGTAGTAGTAGTAGTAGTAGTAGTAGTAGTAGTAGTAGTAGTAGTAGTAGTAGTAGTAGTAGTAGTAGTAGTAGTAGTAGTAGTAGTAGTAGTAGTAGTAGTAGTAGTAGTAGTAGTAGTAGTAGTAGTAGTAGTAGTAGTAGTAGTAGTAGTAGTAGTAGTAGTAGTAGTAGTAGTAGTAGTAGTAGTAGTAGTAGTAGTAGTAGTAGTAGTAGTAGTAGTAGTAGTAGTAGTAGTAGTAGTAGTAGTAGTAGTAGTAGTAGTAGTAGTAGTAGTAGTAGTAGTAGTAGTAGTAGTAGTAGTAGTAGTAGTAGTAGTAGTAGTAGTAGTAGTAGTAGTAGTAGTAGTAGTAGTAGTAGTAGTAGTAGTAGTAGTAGTAGTAGTAGTAGTAGTAGTAGTAGTAGTAGTAGTAGTAGTAGTAGTAGTAGTAGTAGTAGTAGTAGTAGTAGTAGTAGTAGTAGTAGTAGTAGTAGTAGTAGTAGTAGTAGTAGTAGTAGTAGTAGTAGTAGTAGTAGTAGTAGTAGTAGTAGTAGTAGTAGTAGTAGTAGTAGTAGTAGTAGTAGTAGTAGTAGTAGTAGTAGTAGTAGTAGTAGTAGTAGTAGTAGTAGTAGTAGTAGTAGTAGTAGTAGTAGTAGTAGTAGTAGTAGTAGTAGTAGTAGTAGTAGTAGTAGTAGTAGTAGTAGTAGTAGTAGTAGTAGTAGTAGTAGTAGTAGTAGTAGTAGTAGTAGTAGTAGTAGTAGTAGTAGTAGTAGTAGTAGTAGTAGTAGTAGTAGTAGTAGTAGTAGTAGTAGTAGTAGTAGTAGTAGTAGTAGTAGTAGTAGTAGTAGTAGTAGTAGTAGTAGTAGTAGTAGTAGTAGTAGTAGTAGTAGTAGTAGTAGTAGTAGTAGTAGTAGTAGTAGTAGTAGTAGTAGTAGTAGTAGTAGTAGTAGTAGTAGTAGTAGTAGTAGTAGTAGTAGTAGTAGTAGTAGTAGTAGTAGTAGTAGTAGTAGTAGTAGTAGTAGTAGTAGTAGTAGTAGTAGTAGTAGTAGTAGTAGTAGTAGTAGTAGTAGTAGTAGTAGTAGTAGTAGTAGTAGTAGTAGTAGTAGTAGTAGTAGTAGTAGTAGTAGTAGTAGTAGTAGTAGTAGTAGTAGTAGTAGTAGTAGTAGTAGTAGTAGTAGTAGTAGTAGTAGTAGTAGTAGTAGTAGTAGTAGTAGTAGTAGTAGTAGTAGTAGTAGTAGTAGTAGTAGTAGTAGTAGTAGTAGTAGTAGTAGTAGTAGTAGTAGTAGTAGTAGTAGTAGTAGTAGTAGTAGTAGTAGTAGTAGTAGTAGTAGTAGTAGTAGTAGTAGTAGTAGTAGTAGTAGTAGTAGTAGTAGTAGTAGTAGTAGTAGTAGTAGTAGTAGTAGTAGTAGTAGTAGTAGTAGTAGTAGTAGTAGTAGTAGTAGTAGTAGTAGTAGTAGTAGTAGTAGTAGTAGTAGTAGTAGTAGTAGTAGTAGTAGTAGTAGTAGTAGTAGTAGTAGTAGTAGTAGTAGTAGTAGTAGTAGTAGTAGTAGTAGTAGTAGTAGTAGTAGTAGTAGTAGTAGTAGTAGTAGTAGTAGTAGTAGTAGTAGTAGTAGTAGTAGTAGTAGTAGTAGTAGTAGTAGTAGTAGTAGTAGAAGACTGATATGCATTATATACTATATTTTCAACTTACATACAATAATTGTAGTTTATCGCCTACTTTCTCTGTTTGTTTTCAATTTTCCCTTTCCAAACTGCAACTGCCTGCATATCAACATCATTTGTTTCACCACACACAGCATTCAGAACAATGTTATGGCGATGTTTGAAGCTCTCGAGCCATTCTTTGGAACCTCTGAAATTGTCTAATTTTGTTGCTATCTCTAAATCTTGGTCTGAAGTAATGGTCCAGAAATAGGAATTCCTTTAGAGCCCACACTAACAAACAACTCAAACACAACGATTTAGCTCGTCATAATCTGTATATTCTGTGATTGGTCTCACATGTCCTGCTGTTCCCTTTAGCTATGCGTCTTTAATTTTTATTTTGTTATTTAAAATCTCACAAATCTGAGTTTTTACCACTTTAAACAACACAGTTAATTTTTGGCTGGACTTTTGTTATTTTCGCGTTCTTCAATAACCTTATTTTTTTTTTTCTCCTGTGATAACGTCTTATATTTAGAACTCATTTTACGGAATTTGTGTGCATTCAAACTATATCTTTAAGAGTTCCCAAAGTTCATAGTTTTCTTCCACTCGTACTTGATCACTTGTAAAACAGAATGAACACACTACAAAGCAGTTGTTCCCTTACCGTTTGTATTGGAAGGAAGTTGAGAAAGCTAAGTGTTTGTTTTTACTCTTGAAGGATTACAGATTATGACTTTATGGCACATGGATCTTCGGTGCAAGTGCAGTCGCCTTCAAATTTATTTCACTTTTTAAAATACGTACGTTGTTACCCATTACACATAAGGTAATCCGTTTTAATCAGGTTATTTGCCCAAACGGTTCCCGAAAAATATTCCCGTTTCCACGTTAAGCAGTTTTCGAGCTTAGAGCATAATTTTTCATGAGAAATAACACCGTTCCAAAATTTATTTTCCGTTTTTCCAGGTTTCGACATATCAGGAGTCCATTTTAGGCAGGTTTTACTAGGATATATGGACTGTTTAGCCGCAACATCAGGAACGATTCATTTGACACTTGCGAGAATTTTACAATAAATGTATGCAACAAATAAATATTAACTTTGATTTATCTTTGAAGTTTCAGCTGTGTATTTATTTGCATTAAATTAATCTTAACTTTATCCCAAGGAGTGCTTTAAAGTAGGTCATTACGATATTTGTTTTGATTTTATAATGTTCCCCTTTACACAAAGTAGATAAAACTCTTTTATTTTGTAATTTTTGTAGGGATTTTATGAGTATGAAAATATCCTGTTCTGTGTTTATTTACCTTGGAGTCATTTGTAATTGCTTAGTGTTGCTTTAATTTCTTGTCTAATCGAAAGCTTATTGCATGTCGTTAGATCACTCGTACTTCCCGTTCCATCTATTTTTATTTCTATTTATTTCGTTATGTGGCACTTTGTATCGTGAATGCCATGGTCACTTTAGAGTGAGGCCGTAGACAGCGTGAGTGGGTATGTGGGGTTTAAGGGCCTCCGACACGCACTGCGTGTATGGGAGCTCCGCGTGCTACACTGTAAGGGCACTATACATATATGCGGTTCGTGGCTTTTCCATAAGCGACCGTACTATACCTAAATCCTGTATTTACATGATAATTGGGCAGTTAAAAAAGGAAAAAGAAAAGAAAAAGAGTAGATACACGGGAGTTACGTCCTTTTGAACCACAGAACTCATTTTAAATTACTACTTACTGTGTGTATTGTATTGAAGTGTTCTGTGATTATGCTCCAAGGAGCGAAGGCATGACCTCTCGACCTACCGCGACCTGAAAGGGATATTTTGGCACTATCACTCCTCAGGAGAAAGGGCTGAGGTTGCAGAGGTCGGAGCCAGCGTAGCCCAGAGAAGCACAGAAGTCCCTAACAGTTGGAGAGATTGTCACCCGGAGCACCACCACCAAAGCTTCTCAGTACCATCAGGAAGCGACCTTGGCAGCAACTACCAAGCGCATCAGGGTAGAAGTTTTACAGCCGTCTATCCGCAGCTGTCGGAACTACGACACTGACAAACCAGCCCTGAAAGATGACAAGGGAGTGAACGAGAAAGCAAAGGAAATGAATCCACCCCAGCATTTCTTAGTGACATAGGGAAACAATGTTGCTGAGTGAGGTCTACCCGGGAGATAAAATCCCCCGTCTTAAACTATCTACGTGGGGTTTTCCATAGGCAATACCTGGAGTCTAAAGAGCCCTCCTTGCAAGTGGAAGTGATGCGCCACTTAGGTGAGTCAAACCATCCGGGAAAACTCTATATAACTTCGGTAAGGGCGTTGGTGTTCTAGGTTCACCGTGCTACTAGCTCTGTAAGCTAGTACCCGGGATTCTTTTAGGCGTCCCTCAACCCCGCTTGACCGGCCAGGCCAGCCAGACGTACCCAGTACCCATAGGTGGCAAAAATCACTACCCCGTCGAGACCAACACAATCCGAACATCTCCAATTAGGGAGGGAAAAGAGGAAACAACGAAAAAACCTAAGTTAAGGTGGTCGGTCAACGGAATCGAAAATGCCACCTCCCGAATGCAAGTCACACACGTTATCACGGCGCCACCTCCGTCGGTGACAAAGTTTTCTACTTTACTTTTATTTCCATAATCAGAAGTGGCCTCGGGCCAAGTCTTGCAAGAAAATCTTTCATAGGAACTCGCTGTCTCGCTATCCAGGATTGAAGGACAACTCAAGAGATTTGTACAGCGAGTACTATCTTTGAAGAAAGTAAATGTACACTTTCCGCGGATCGGTATCATTCAGGCGTTCCGTTACTGGAGGGTATGAAAACTAAATCCGCCATGCTCTAGGTGTATAATGCGTGGTCGCCTTTTTAACCTGTTACTCACTTGAAGAATTCTAAAGCTAGAATATGACGAAAGATTAAGTATCACAAAGCAAGCAACAACTCTCTTACCTGGCTGGCGCCGTAGCTCAGTCGGTAAATCACTTGCCTGCGGTGCAAGGGGCCCCGAGTTCGATTCCCGGCTTGAGATGGGGATTTTTCTATAACCAAGATGATTCCCCATATTCCTCAGAGTCTGGAAGAATGAATGAGAGTGTGTGTGTGTGTGTGTGTGTGTGTGTGTGTGTGTGTGTGTGTGTGTGTGTGTGTGTGTGTGTGTGTGTGTGTGTTTTAATGATTAAAATACAAAGTACAAGCAACCCAACGTATAGGTACAAGTTTACACCATCGATATGTTCTAAAGGAGAACGGCCGCCGATATGACCACTGCAGTTAAAGGCGCAGTATAAATGGAACAAAAAAGTATATATATATCTTGCCTGTGAGCTATTAACTACATGCGTTGAAAACCATGCAAGAAAACGGAAAGCCTTTGGAATTATGATTTTAGTGGAACCAATATCTATGCTGTGTATAAGGGAGCCTCTAACAACTGCCCTCGTTGCTCAGTAGCAAAATACAGGTTCTGACAAGCCGCTCGAGGGTTGGTTCGAAGCCCCACATGTCTCGGTCAGGGTGAGTTACCTGGATAAGGTTTTTTCCGGGTTTTCCCTTATCCTGTGAGACGAATGTCGGGTAATTCTAAGCTCTATGGACCCTGGGCTCATTTGAGCATCACTTCACCCATTCCATTCATCGTTCGATATGACTTAACGTTGGAGGACGTAAATTACAACAACAACAAAAATGTAAGCTACGATGAATTTCTGTCTATTCTTGCATTTGATAATATGGTATCTCTCACAAGCTTTCAAGCACAGTTCACAAACACACACAAACACACACTCGTATTTGGTTCGTGAAATAGTTCGTTGCAACACACCTTGTGGTGAAAATCATGGATAGCCAGTCTCGTCGTCACTTGTCGCATTTCCTGGTTAGCTTCCATCCAGGACTGTCTTACATAGCAGACGTTTAATAGGTTATAAGAACCGTGGATAGGGTGTCGCTTATATACAAATTTAGAGGTTGGTTCTAATAAAATAGTCATTCCACGTGTTTTCCGTTTTCTTTGGTATTTTGCAATGTCAAGTAGACAGCTTAGCTGCAAGTGCACAGTTGTAAGTTATTGCGTTAAAAGTGTCTAACAAGTAAAAATTTTGAGATAAAAATTATCTACAGGTATGGAAGTTCAAACCATAAAACCTCGGGCCGCTTGTCAGAGTCTCCAAGTTGCCACTGAGCTACGAGGCTCCCTTATACACATCATAGATATTGGTTCTGCTAAAATCATAATTTCAAGGATTTTCTGTTTTCTTACATAGTCTCCAATGCCATGTAGTTAATAGCTCAGCTGCAAGAGAATTGCTACTTCCTTTGTGATACTTAGTCAATCTTTCGTCATATTCGATAACTATAGCCTAAGAAATCCTCGAAGTGAGTAACAGGTTAAAAAGGTGACCAAGACACTATAACTCTAGAACATGGCCGATTTACTTTTCATACCCTCTAGTAATGGAAGCACTGTCTGATACTGACCCCCGGAAAGTGTGCATTGACTTTCTTAAAAGGTGGTATATCATGTACGATGAGAATCTGTCCAGCGGTTTCGCTGAGTTGCCAAAGAGTGACTACAAATCCAATTGCCGGCCGCAGGCGGCAGTCGTTACGAGAATATATTGAAAAATTTGTTGATATTAAGTTTATTATTCGTAATGTACTTGACGTATTATACAGGATGAGCCGGATTCCATGACCTTACTGAAACCTATTTTATTGTTATTATCTCCTCACCTAATAGTTTTATTTAAATATCCCTGTACCTCTAATGAGAGACAATAGGTTATTAACTAAATTAATTTTAGAAATATCATCTTCTGAGTTCATTAAGCCCAGTTATTTAAACCTTTTCCTACGCAAAGGTTCACATTGGAGGATTATATCAGAGGCTGTTTCTTCTCTTCATTACACAACCTGCATATTGGTTCTTCTTTGAAGATCCCCATTGTACGCCACTTCTTCTCGTCCCTCGCCGGAAGCCTTGCACCGCTTATTACGCTTCTGTCTAGTACTTTATAATCAATCACAACTGGACATTAGCTGACAGATGTTGTCAGATCAAATTATATTTGTTGATGCCCTAGAGAGGGGATATCCTGCAAGCAATTAAATTTGGCATATCAAAACCTGATAATTTGCCTAATATTAGAACACAACATTGGGATGCAGGTCCTAAAGATATAGACATATGTTTCAACATTGTAACTGTAACTATTCAGCAACTGTCATCAGATATGCCCTAACAGTTTCTCAGAAATTTATATTTTAACCGAAGACACTCATAATTAATAAAGGATTTCTACCTATTTTAAAATACAGTAGTGTCTATATTTTGCAAATTAATACTTCGTTAAATTTATGTTTTATTTCCCCAGCGTATAAAATACATTACTGCTTTAATAGGTGCATAATGTGGCATGTCGGGGTGTCGAGCGAGTATCGCCACTCAGTTCGGCTCATTTATTTGGCAGGGGCTTGACTCTAAGGTCGTCAGCATCGCCAATAAAATTTGAAAAATATCGATGTCCTCGGTTGCTGTCGGAGTTATCCTAATATTCGTGAATATAGGATCTATGGCAAGGATCTCTTGATTCAGGGCGTTTTGGGTGGATCAATTAGGGTACTTGGAAAGAAACACAGGTTAATTCTCTTATGACGATCGTTTGTATTTCAATTACTCTCGAAATACATGTTAATTAGCCGAACTCTGAATGGTAGGCTTCGCGCTGGCGTGGTTGTACTTCCGTGTCTATAACACGACTCATCGGATTAGCACCCAGCTACTAACTACCTTTAATTGAACGCGATTTCTTTAGTTTACTCGTCCGTTCAGTTTATCCCACAGTAGCCAAAATAACCTTAATGAATGCGATTTCTGTCACGACGGTTCAGCTCGGCTCGACAGCCACCGACTGCTTTAATGAACGCGATTTCTGTCCGCGTTCGTTTGCACGACAGTCTAGCTCGACCCCCAGCTACCGACTGAACTTCAGATATGTATTTGTTCCCAGATAGATCATATGATACTTCGCTTCCCCCTTCAGTTCATTATTTTTAATTAGATGGTCGGTAGAACACATATGGAGTCCCAGTTACGAGAATTTCACCCTAGATCACCCAAAATGTCCCCTTCCTGTCAAACTATGTTTGAAACTAAACGCTGGGTGCGACCCTTAAAAATTTATGGTTGCGGTCAGCTTTCCTAGGGGAGAAAAAAATCCTACCGATTCAGAGCCCGTAACAAACTTGACATTGCACACAAGATATTTGTTTCAATACATGTATATATTCCTTTAACATTCAATTAATCTTCTATATGTTCCTTAACAGTTAATTAATCAACTCGAGGAAGAGAGTACCGTTTCAATAAGCAATTCAATTAAATTAAACATCCGACAATAAAGTTATAAAGCGTGCATTACGTTTACTTAAGAGTAGAATCAGGATTGCCAACTTAGTTCAAAATATTGTACATGTGTACAGTTACAGTTAAGAAAAGTCTCAGGCTTTGTTACAATTTCCAAGGAAAACTGACACATTATTGTGAATTATATAGGACTCCAAATTTCAAAAAAAAAAAAATAACTCTACCTTCCCTTCAAGCACTTATATCTAATTTGTTGTTCATACTGATTTCTATTTTCCTGTACAAAGTGTTCTTACAAAGGTTTGTTGTTTACTTATTGGTGCAAGGGAAGTGTGAGAACAAAATCGTAGATTTTGAGCGATAACAAGATGTCTTAAGTGCACAGTTGATCCCTATACAATGCCTTTGAAATTATATTCCCTTTCATCACTCTAGACCATAAAAAGCATAGAGGTCCCTTTTGGGAGAAGTGTATATAAATTATTGTAAAATTCCAGTAAATCGCGAGGAATATCTCCGAAATAGTTACACCTCAACAAACAGCATTTGATATAAATTGTATAAGTTTATTGACTTCTACAAATTTTTCAGTAGCAAGATTACGCTCATCTCTTTCGGTGTACCATTTATGCAAACGTCATCCAGCTTGAAGACTTCTAAAAGTATTCCCATATAATTCATGAAATATGTTTCATTTGTTGAACAGTTCGGATAGCAGACACCGGCTTCTTCATCTGGGAACTCATGATAAGCATAACTTAGCAACCTATTAAACTATTAATGTTACTGACTCATTGTGTTTAATAATAAATAAATTTGTCATGAAAATAGCTCAAGCATGTGCTATTCATATAAATACCGTTACGAATATTTTGGAAAACATTGAAATGATCGAAAAATACTCTATGTAAAAGCTGGCCTGGATAGGAAGCTCTTTAATATTTTCGTCTACCATACTTGTATGATACTGAAATTTAGAGGTAGTTTGATATTTAACCTAGTGTTCATTTTAAGTTCTATATCTCACACATACACGCACAACAAATACCTTAATCTTTTGGAACTGAAAGATAATCAAGCCACTTTTCACACATTATTCACAGAAGAGTCAATTTCTCATCCCTGCTGAATTTTCCTCTTTCTTATATCTCCAAAAAGTAAGATTTTCCTTTTCTATTCTTGCTATTCCTTATCGGCGTCAATTGTAAAGTGCAGAAGACTTGTTCTTCTGTGTGTTCAAATTATATTTACTGTGCTGATACATCTATACTAAAATATATCTAATTAACATTGAATCCATGCTAGAAGACCGATCGCGAGTGGACATTTGAAAGTTTGGAAGCCAGACTTTCAGTCTCTTGCCAGATCAGGGCTAGGCCCTATACTGGCAGTAGGGTGTTTTTAGAGGTACAGGTTGTAGGAGTAAAGACGGTGGAAGTATAAACGTGAAGTGTTTTTGTTTGCTTGTTTGTTTTTTGTTTAAGTATATGCATGGTTTAAGTAGCTGAACGACAGCTTTATTTCGGTTGCTTAGAAATAGCCTCGGTCATTTGTACTCTTATCTGGCGTCTAGGTCGTACTCACCTAGGCCACGAATGAGGGGGTTAAAAGTATAGAAGAGGTTTTGATAAAATGGGAGTGAGAGGGTGAGGATGTAGGGTAGGGATATGTAGGTCTCGACAGACGACTAGGTTGGGGATGTACGACCGTGAATAGGTGGAAATGCGAAGGAAATGAGCTTGAAGAACCTCAAGGTGGTGTAAGTAAGTCTTAGCGGTTACGCCCCAGATTTCACAGGCATACGTTATGGCTGGTCTGAGCACTTGCTTGTAGAGAAGCAGTTTGTTGGACACGGACATCACAGATCGTCGGCTGTATAGTGGGTATAACATACCCATTCGGCTGTTGATCTTGTTTTGCTGTATAGATTATGCGATCCTTCCACATCAGTTTAATGTCAAGCAGTACTGCTAGATATTTGACATAGGTTTTCCATTGAACTTCCTCACCGGCTAAACAAATAGGTGAAGTGACATCTAGCTGTGTTCTGGAGAAGGTTATGGTCTGGCTCTTCTGCGGGTGGACGCGTAAGCGCCAGCGTTCGAACTAGGTGTTGAGGAGGTCGGCGTAGTACTACATCCTGCGAGCAGACATATGATGCTGAGTTGACGTCAAGGTAACGTCATAAAAGCACTCACTTGATATAAGTTGCGAACTTCAAGGAGCTCTACATGTTTTGTGTGGTAACATTTTATGTACCGAGCGGGTGGCTCTGGCGGCTTCGTCTGTGGCACGCATTCGGGAGGTCCGGGTTTGATTCCCTTGGTCGACTTGACCTAGGGGTCTTTTCGGAGGTTTTCCCGAGTTGCTAGACGAACGCTATGTAGGTGAATTACGTCCCCCGGATTTCCTGTCCCTCCATTCCACGTCCATTATCATTTCATATCATCTCTCATTTGGCAGTCTCCTTCAGGGTAGAAGTGTCGGCGGGAGTCTCGGCGGTGCATGGCAGGATGATATGCTCGGAGTAAACACTTTCTTTTTCGGCGGGACGGACTCCGGTTTCTGAGCCGATTCAGGAAGGCGGCTAGCAGGATGCTGGTTGTGCAAGTCTGCCTGGAGTCTTCTTTGCTCTGGGGCGGGGCTTCGGGTCTTGGAACCGGCCTCATGACTGTCCGTGACTGATTGTCCTGGACTGTCGGGCAGTTGTATCTAGTTAAGTGTAGGGATCCCGCTCCTGTATTGTAGTGACTCCTTGGTGTCGGCTGCCCTCGATCTCTTCTTACCTCATCCTCCCACCCCTAGGTGCACCACTTGGGGCATACTTACAAAAGACCAGTCTGGTCGAGATGCCGAATCCTCTCCGAACAAACCAATCCAATCCAACATTTTATGTATTTCGCTTTTACCAGCTATCCAAAAGACATCTAAAATGAACAGGACTTCAGAGACTGATCCCCCCCCCCCTAGTAAAATCAATTCTTTTCATTTGGTATTAAAGAATCTTAGTCCTATGCTATTTTGATCAAAGTCGTTGGAACCATTATTGAGAATATCAAATATTTCGAATAAAATGTCTTCGTATAAAGCGCAGTTTGACGTTTGAGGTTTTCTTGAAAACCCTCGTAAGGCATCCTTTTTTGAGTTATGCGTCCACAGCGCACAGAAGTACTCAAACCCCACTCCTTCTCCTACACACACAAAGACACAAACCTTTTTAAAATGCTTTTTATATTAAAAAACTTTTGGAAAGGTAGAGTCAGAGTGAAAAACTCATTGCCATAGCCGGGATTTGAACCACGAATCTTCCGCTCTCCGTCCGGCTGCTCGTAACCATTGAGCTACCATGGCCAACGTGCTAGCATGACATTAAATTCTCCAACTGACTCGTGTTTTTCCCGGTAAACCACTTAGGAGTTCTCATAAACACATAAGACAACTATCTTAATAGCGACTTACTATGATGTAAGTACTTAAGTTCGGGCTTTATAGTTCAAACTACTATTAGGCCAATTAATAACAATTAACACGGCTAGTGTGCAAGAATAACTAATTTCTATTAATTGACCTACTAGTGGTTTGAACTATAAAGCCCGGGACTTCAAGTACTTACAGCATAGTAAGTCGCCATTAAGGTCGTTGTCTCATGTGTTTATGAGAACTTCTAATGGTTTACCGGGGAAAAACACGAGTCATTTGGAAAATTTACTGTCATCCTGGGACGTTGGTCATAGTAGCTCAATGGCTAACAGAAACCTGCCGGAGACCGGAAGATCCATGATTTAAATCCCGACTGTGGCATTGAACTTTACAGTCTGACTCTACCTTTCCATACTTTGACCTACGCACTCCTAGTGTAAAAGAACAATTAATTTCCAAAATGTGTTTTTATTTCCGCTGAAATACCGGTATCAGTTTCTGGAGGAATATAATACTTTCGCTATGTGTAGGCAGTAGCGAAAGTAAAACAAATAGTCTATATACTTTCTGTTTTTATCGACGCAAAAGAGAACTCACAATCTGTCCCGTAACTTCAGTATGAGAACGTGGAGTTCACAGGAGGCAAACTAGGATAATTAAACGTTTTATTAACTATGAACCTATGTTGAAAACAAAACAAGAAGGAGGAGAAGGAGGGAGAAGAGGAGCAGGAGGAGGGGATTCATAGATGTCGCCACACCATATTTTACCTTAGGAATAAATAGTTACAAAAACATTTTGGAATTGGTTGGTGCTACGACAAAAACTCTGTGACACAATGTTTTAGTTTTATTATTCTTTAACGTCAATGGTCATATCAGCGGCCATTCTCCTTTGGAACATATCGGGTTTTAGTCATTTTTAGTCATTTGATCACGTACACATTCACACTCTCATTCATGCTTCCATTACTCTGAGGAAGATGAGGAATTACCTTGGTCGGAGAAAAAATCCCCATTCCCCACGGCCGCGAATAGAACCCGGGACCCCTAGTAAGGTAGGCATGTGCTTTACCGACTGACCTACGGGGCCAGTCTTTTTATTCTTATAATACTCTTCTTTTTCTCTTTCTTTTTGCTAGTCAAGTTTTGTCTCTATCTAAATGTTTAGTTCTAAATTGTATAAAATTCAAACAAAGGCCATTCCATATTCTCCTCTTCTTGTTCTTCAACTATTTGGTGTTTAACCATAACCTCACAAATAAGAAAACTCCTTTAGTATATAACATTAACAATGAATTATTTAAGTATGCCTCCACTCTATTTAATAAATATATGTTGGAAGTTCAGCCATATTCCAGAAGAATGGAGAATAGCAAAAATATATGCAATTTATAAGAAAGGTTTTCTTCATGAATGTAGAAATTATAGAGGTATAAATAAGCATTTTAAATACATGTTATAAAATTTATGCATCTTTTCTGAAATGTCGATTAAATATAATCATGGAAAATATAATTATGGAAGTGCAAAATGGATTCAGAAAAGAAAGATCTTGTTCTGACTGTATATTTACTGTTAATTAGATAATTGAAAAACATAGGGAGTTCAATGAACCGACTTGTATGACATTTATAGATACCGAGAAAGCCTTTGACAAGGTAAATAGAAATAAAATATGGAGTATTATGAAACAGAAGGGTGTACCCCAATATTTCATAACAGCAATAAGAAGTTTCTATGTAGAAAATAAGATCATGGTAGAAACTGGAATGAAGACAGATCTAATGGCAACAATAAACAAAGGAGTAAGACAAGGGTGTCCACTTTCGCCGTCAATTTTTAATATTTATATTGACGATGCTACATCTGATTGGCAGACCAAATGACATTCACGTTTTATAATTAGAGATACATATTTAGACACACTAGCCGTGTGTAGGCTAAGGTTTGGATCAGCAGAGCGAGACTGAAAAATCAATCCCATAGCCGGGATTTGAACCACGGATCTCCCGGTCTCCGTCCGGTTGCTCTAAACCACAGATAAAAAAAAATAATGGTTTAACTATGAAGCCAGGGGTCTGCCTCCCGTTCAAAAGGGACTGAGTTCGAATATCTGTCAGGGTGAGTTATCTGGATAAGGCTTTTTCCGGGGTTTTCCTTTATCCTGAAAGACGAATGTCGCGTAACTTTAAAGCTCCATTGACCCCGGACACATTTATCGTTCGTTCGATATGACTAAATGTTAAAGGACGTAAATTATTAAAAAAGGACTTTAACCAAAAAGGAAGAACAATGATTCAAACAGCGGAATTGAAGTTTTTAAGAAATGTAGCAGGGTATAATGTTCTAGATAAATAAAGAAGTAAGGACATTCGAAATGAATTGACTATTTTTAAGCTAACAGATAGAATGAAACAAAATAGAAATTACTAGAAGAAACATGTCGACAGAATGAATGATAGCCGCATTCCAAAATTAGTTTTAAATTACAAACCATTAGGTGGAATAAATATTGGTGGACCAAGAAAAAGATGGATACAACACTTTTAATTTAAAACTTATGAGACCAGAACGAGCCTTGATGGTTTAAACCGTGAAAAGTTGTTGATGATGATCAAAATGGGTAGCAAGATTTGGGGGGGGGGGAATGAAAATCAATGGAAATATACTACGGGAAGTTTAGTGGGGACTATCGTGAAAATCTCGTCGGGAGGCTTTGAACGTTATCTAAGTCATGCATGATATTTGCACGTGTACAGAAAATTCTCTCTCTCTCTCTCCTCTCTCTCTCTCTCTCTCTCTCTCTCTCTCTCTCTCTCTCACACACACACACACACACAACAACAACAACAACAACAACAATTTGTTTTCTAAAATTACAGGTTTTGTGGTTCAGAAGGGATCTCAAAGCCTGTGCTTCAGATGAAATATCCATATTTAAATAGTTAAATGCAATACGGTGCTTTCTGTGCGGTGGAGCAGATGAAAGTTACATCTAATCGCATAATAGTGCATTAGTGCTTATTTTTGTTTTCATGTAACTATTAATATAAAAGCACTGTTGTGGAGGTATCTGAATACTTAACGAAAGCAACTGTGAGCTGTAAGTTTTACGCTCCAAATATTTGACAGTTTTGTTAAAATAGTAAAGAACAGCTTAGGGAACAAGGTTGCACATCAAGTGACTCAGGTGGGCGTCGCCCTCTTGTAATTGTAAGGCGTAGGAGTAGTGAAGTGCAGTTGTTATTGTTGCATCAGACACGAGTAGGTCACGTGACTTGGCTTTACGTAAGGTCGTGGAGGGATGCTAATAGCAGTACAAAGTGGGCCATTGTGGTTTGCTTTCTCACGGGGAAAGTGCTTACTTACGTTGTGTGTATGCTCCATTCAGCCCTTGCATTATCCAACAGAGTCTGCTCTATAAATATTGGAAACTGAAGCAAATGCTATTTAGTAACTTCTGTACGTGTTGCATGATTTGCCGCCATCGGCGCGCTCAGTAAAAGGGACACCTGCGTTTCCTCCAAAAATGTTAACAATTACAGTTATATGCCTCTCTGTACCCATTCTTCTACGAACTATTCTTGCAAAAGTTTATTCTTCTATCTACCTCATGCTTGATAAGGAGAACTATAAATAGTTGCTCTGCACATTTTGTTGTAGATGATTTAGCGAGAAACAATGGATTGCTTATACTACTTAAATGAATGAAAAATTATTAAAAAAACTCAAACCAATAACAACGCACTTATGGGAACGCTATCTGCCCCCCAAGCAAGTGTTGTGAACAGATCTACATTTTCTGTTACATTTCCTATTAATTATCATCTTTACAAAACTCCTTCACAGTATGAGGAATTCCTAGGCTTCTCAAAAAATGCATATGTGCCACATATACCACACACACACATACACGCACACGCACATTATTAGAGCCATTATTTGCGGGAGCAAAACAAAGAAAACGCTTGTTTTGGGGTCCAAAGTTTTTTTTTGAATATATTTGTGATTTGGAAGCAGAGCCCTTGATATCCCTTCTTACCCGCAAAACCTGCAATTTTAGAGAACAAATTGGGTGTATGTGTGTGTGAGTGTGTGTGTGTGTGTGAGTGTGTGTATGTGTGTGTGTGTGTGTGTGTGAGAGAGAGAGAGAGAGAGAGAGAGAGAGAGAGAGAGAGAGAGAGAGAGAGAGAGGGGGGGGATTATTTTATACCTCGTGCATCATACATGACACAGAAAGCCGACCGGTGATAGTTTCACGATACTCCCCACTACACTTTGCATGGTATATTTACATTGATTTTCATTTTGTTGCAAATCTTGCTAACGATTTGGATTAAACACCAAATATTTGAAAAAGAAGAAGTAGGAGAAAATATGAATGCTCTTTTATTGTATTTTATACAATTAGAACCAAACATTTAGACAGAAAAATCCTGATTAGAGAAAAAGAAAGAAAAGAAGAAGAGAAAAATAAGAATAATAAAAGTAAAACATTGCATCACAGAAACTTGCCATAGCATCAGCTCATTCAAACATGTTTTTTGTTAAATCTTTTTCCCGAGGTGAGATATGGTTTAAGACATCTATAAAACCCTCCTCCTCCTCCTTTTTGTTTTGTTTTCAACATAGACTCATAGATCATAAAACATTTAATTATCCGAGTTTGCCTCCTGTGAACTCTACGTTCTTATACTGAAATTCCGGGACAGATTGTGAGTTCTCTTTTCCATCGATAAAAATAGAAAGTACATAGACTATTCGTTTTACTTTCTCTACTACGTACGCAGTAGTGAAACTAGCGGGTGTCTCAAATGATTCTCCGCACTGAGGGGAATGAGCTAACACGCTCGCTCACGTCGGTTATGTTGGCAAAGGTCAATATAATGACTTCACAAGCACAACACAATATTAACTTAACTTTACTAAAGCACCCTTCTCACTGAGGAATTCTACATCCTCGAAGGTAAATGCTCATTTCCCGTATTTTCGCTACGAAACCATATGCGTCCGAAAACACTGCGGAGACTCGTTTGAGACGCCCGTTATTATATTACACCAAAAACTGCTTACCGGTATTTCAGCAGAAATAGCATTTTTTTAAAGTAAAACACATTTTAAAAAGCTGTGTGTGTGTGTGTGTGTGTGTGTGTGTGTGTGTGTGTGTGTGTGTGTGTGTGTGTGTGTGTGTGTGTGTGTGTGTGTGTGTGTGTGTGTGTTTGTGTGTGTTTGTGTGTAGGGGGACGGGTGGGGTTGAGTGCATCTGTGCGGTGTGAACAGCTAATTCAGAAAATATAAGTCGGTGCAGCATCTTATAAAGATGCCTTACGAAGGTTTTCAAGAAACCTCCCACATCAAATTACGCTTTACTGGACATTTTATTCGAAATAGTTGAAATTCCCAAAAATGGCTCCAAATATTTTCATCAAAGTGTCATAGGTTTAAGATACTTTAATGACAAATGAAATCCATATCTTGAGTTTCCTGATCGCCCCCCCCCCCCCAAAAAAAAAGATAGCCTTTGAAGTCTTCTTAATTTTGAACGTATTTTGCATATCTGGTAAACGCGGGATACTAAAATGCTACCACACAAAGTATGCAGAGCTCCGTGAAGCTCGCAGCTTATGTCAGGTGTTTTTACGGAGATAACTGTTTTGAAAATGCTCCTTGTTACGGTTTGAATATCCAAATAATTATACTTTTTCAAATAGTAAGTCGTTATTTATGTTTACATGTTTACATTCTCCATTCTCCAGACAAGGTATATAGAGAGTACCAAAGTTAAGAGAGTGCTCGAAAAGTTAATACCAAGATTTCACTGGAAATTTACGTTTTAGTCACCTCTGAATACATTTTAAAAATTCCTTTTAGAAAAAAAAGCGTGTGTGTATCTATCCGTAACTTAAAACCAAGAAAGTGTTTAAGCACCAACCTTCCTGCTGCATGCCATTTTCCTTGGCACGGGACATTTTTCGAAAACTCTGATTATCCTAAAAGTTACTCTAGCGAATTTGCTTAAAATACAATATTTCAAAGATATTCTCTAGCAAGTGAAATATATGCATATCCTGAATTTATTGGGAATAGTCCCGGGATTATCCTTCATTGCGGATGACCTTTGCACGACTGGGTAAACCGCAAAGGCTAAAGAGAATCTTATCACACAAAAATTTAGATCTCTTTAAAGCAAATACTTTATTATTTTGTTTATTGTTTTTTGATATACATATGTTGTTATTGGTTTGAATGTTTAAACTCGGGATGAGTCGATACCAGATTTTCTTGATACTCGACGTCGATACAAGATATTATTCATGATATCCGATACAGCGATATTCCATGCCGTCTTTTCTACTTCTAGTTACAATACAAAATAGAATGTTCGAGAATTGTGTAATGCCAATGAAATTAATTAGATCCATATACCTTATGAGACAAAGCTTAAAACCATCAGTGCACTTATTTTTAAACTCTACATTAGACATTTAAAATCAAAATGCGTTTTTGAAATAGTCCACTTTTATAAGTTTTTGTTTAGAAATACTATCATTCTCACTCTTTCGAAGTAAGGTCTCTTTCCGTCCGATATGACTTACTGTTGAAGGACGTAAATTACACACAAAAAGCCTTCCTTTTCTGTTACATATGAGTGCTGCTGTCTTTCAGAGAAAACAATGCACATATATTTAGGGACTTTTTCCCTTGTTTTGGAAATTTTGAATTTGTTTTCCAGTAATCCAGTGGACTAGAAAGAGGAGATGACAAATTGTCGTTGAGCTATGCAGTGATTTCTTCTTGCGAACTGTTATCTGATAGTGAATCTGACACACTTATTATTTTCTTACATAATGTTTCTGTATAGGTACCACCTTCCTGGCAATTTTTCGGGTTTTGCCGTAGGTAACATCTAAATTAAAATAAATAAAAGTGTATGAACTAATCGATTTTTACTAGTGTTTCCGTATTGCCCACTACCCTACATAGGTATCCGGCTATGTTTCAATATGATTCTACCTTTCCAACGTTGTGCTAAAACACGGCTGAAGCGTAAATGAACAGTAAATTCCCAGCAAATAATGGCTTTGCAGAATGCACAAGGAAATAGTTTGGTTACAAGTTCCACTTATGTTGGAAATATCTTAGAATTAAAGTAAGGAATGTCAATTATAGAATCCTGCTCAGACCTAGAAAGTCGTGAAAAATGCAAGGAAAGAAACTAAATCATCCTATCTCATGTTTACTGCAGCTTCTTTTAATACATCAGTAAATTCACATATGATAGAAGAATTTCATAAAGAAGTGAAGCGATTCAAAGGTTTCGTATCAGTGACTGGTATAAGCCTGGAGAAATAAATATTTTTTGAAGGCATTAGTCCTCAGCTATCTTATTCATGAGGAAGGAAAGTAATGTTTTGTACATATTAGTAAATACACCTAAGACTTAACACCTATTGGCCTGTATTTGCCTGGTAGTTATGGAAAAAGTGAAAACAATAGAATAAATAAAAATGCAGAACATAGTACAATAATATAATAAAAAAATAGCACTCGATAGCAAAAAACAAAACAAAAATGGTTAGTGTGTTCCCGAGGCGGAGAAGCAAATTTATGGTGATCGACGATTTCTGGCTCTGAGTTTCAATTCAACTGTTTCTTGGACAAGCTGAAGATTAGCGAACAATGAAGTGGATAGTCCCAGCTCACGGTGAAGTCATGAACCATGGGGTTATGGTGGCAACACAGATTGCTCTACTTTGTATGATCTGAAGGTGGTGAATATCAGTTTTGCAGCCGGTACCCCAAAGGAGCTACATAAGTGACCAGTGGTCTCAGAAGCAGAGAGCAATCAGCTGCTGAAGACTTAAAATAACCACAACGACCACGGCATCCTCTGCTGTGTCAGGGTGAAGCATTGAGGAGCTCTTTGATTTTCTGTAAGTTACTGTTTTTAAGTGAATGTGAAGATGCCAGAAGAATCATCACAATAAACGGGACATTCAGGAGTTCAAGAATCTGATTTGTGTTGTTGTTGAGACTTTTGTCTACAATTGCTTATTTTAGATTTAGTTATTTAAATATTTTGGCATGTCTTGAGTTAACTGGCCCAATAATTTGACTGAATGGTGCTTCTAAATTTTGTAAAACTAACAAGGGAACTATTACTGTACTTACACCACTACGCATCTGTAAATTTGATGGTATAATGTATGCAATATATAAACCATTGCATCAAATATCTGCTGTGGAGTAGAAGCGCAACGTCTAAAACTGAAGCCTGGAAAGTGCTACATGCGACCACTTGCAAATAGCTGCTGGACATCCCTTGTCAGCTGCTTCCCGGGTATGGGGGACGGCGCTCTTAAAGTATGCCATGTGTAGACCGCTGTCGTCAGGGATAAACAATCCCCCCTTACGATACTGTGTTATTATGCCTATATGTTCCTATGTATTCTGGAGTCATTTTCGGGTGCTTCCAGCTCTACTCCGCACCTGATTCTTGGCACACAGACCCCACATAGAGCAGAGATGATATCATCAAACTCTCAAGCGCGTGCAGGTGTGAGCATAGTGGTAGTTCCCTTGTCAGGAGAATTAAATGGCTGCGTAAAACCAGAAGGGGAATGTGCTCGAGGTTTATTTTTTAACAGTTTTGCTCCTACATTTTAAATATTACCCACATGTGACTGAGAGTTTCACAGTAGATATACTTAGAATACTTGTATGAATTGTTTCAAATATAATAACAAAACATCAATTTAAAGAGGTCATTACACCATTTTAAGCATACTATTTTAGCTAACACAATTAATTTAAAGTATTGTCGCCAGGCCATTGTGGATTGGAGGCGGCGCGGGCAACGAGATCAAAGAGACGGCAGGGCAGTGCGGAGATAAAAGCTCACCGAAATGGTGGGCGGGAGAGTTCGCCTTTGTTCTAGCCGGGACTCGAGTGTTTGAGAAATTTCTGGAATGTTAGTAAACTATAAAAAGGCAGCCCGTCCGCCAAAGAGGAGTCAGTCGGTAATTGAACGCGTGCGGATAAACAGCTGTGTTTGTTGACCTTGTATGTTGTATTGTGTATGTGTACAAAGCGTATTTCTACGGAAATAAAGTGCAATGTTTTTGTTTGTAACCTGGACTTTTGATTTCACGAACCCACAAAATCACAGTATTTATTTTTAATTTATATTCTGAAAATCTAGTACCTGGAATCATTTCCATTGTATTTATGAACAACATATCCGGGCCAGATGAACTTCAGTTAATATTAACTTAAAAATGAAGGTCAAATTTGAACTCCATTTAAAAAATGATGCATTACATTCACTTGACCTCCTCTACTCACTTTCTCGTACATAAACTTCTTTACTAATGTTTACTATTCTATCTGCTTAATACTGAAAACGATTGCAAGAACGCTTTAATTACACAATTCCTTGAAGGTGTAAAACCGATAAATACTTATGGGATAGTCCTATATTTAAAAATCGCCTTGGTCTGTAATACTTTTGAACTGTAATGTTTTTTTTTTTTTTGTGTGTGAGACGAGAGGGGGAAAAAAGAATAGTGACTTACCCTTTGAAAAAGATATAGGTATTTGAAAAAATAATGTCCGGTTGAAACTGAAACTGAGTTCTTTATTGAACTAAATGTTTCTTGTCTTCCTCCGTAGTCTAGGAGTGACATGCTCGCCTCTGGTTCCGGAGTTCACTACTTCAAACCCTTCAATGGAGAAGGGCCATTGAGTTTTTTTTTTCCGGGCGTAAAAATGCTTATCATAGCCTTCTTTGGAAGGAAAGTAAAGCCGATGGACTCGTCTCGTAGATTTAAACAAGTAAGGTTGATAAAGAGGAGAAACAGTACATTTATCAACTATAGGCTATGTATAGACGAGATCTTATGTTTCCACATGTTAAAAAATTATTTCCCTTGTAAAAACTTGTGTGTATGTAGGTATGTATGTCAGACAAACGTGAAACGGATCCTCGGTCAGTGGAAGTGTTTTGTTCCGGTAACAAAAGGTGAAAAGAGCAATAAATCTTCAGGGTCGCAAGTGCTGCATTCAGGCAAAGTTCTGACAGAAGAAATAGGGTGAATACTAAAAAAATACACCACTCTCCCATATAAGCAGTGGAAGGGATGTTTGTAAACGCAGTTAAAATAAAGATAGAAAGCTGAATTTTAATCAATCGCTGTCGTATACGTGGAGGAGAGGCCTTGTCTGTTAGAGCGAAAAGTTCGCGCGGAATTTTACACAGTGGCTGCCACATACGTGGAGGAGAAACAATGTCTGTTAGCGTGAAAAGATTGGGCGGAATTTTACCCAGTCGCTGTTGTATACACGGAAGTGAAATCACACCTGTTAGCGTGAAATGTTTGCGCGCCTGTACTTCGCGGGTGTTACAAGTTACACTAAAGTCGCGCATTATCGAGGATATAATAAGTTTATCTTTATAGCGCGGGTGAGAATTGAGGAGCTTTGTAGTGTACGCTGACAAAAGCATACTCAATAAAGAACACTTTTGGTGACGCGAGGTCCGCATAAAGTTTGTCGTGAGAAACTTTGCGACTAAGAAAAATATAAGTGATTGCCACTAGAGTAGCTACAACATAAGAATGAACATGGGTTGAACCAATACGGTTATTCTACTGTCTTGATGTTGCCAGTTCCACGGCTAGCGGGCGAAGAGGTGGAAGATATATCTGTCTTTGTATCACCGAATCCACCTATAGCAAATATCATACTGATGCTGAGATGTACAGTGATACAATACTGAGAGAAAAGTTCGCTTAATATTTCAGCATGTGTGTGAGAACATACACAATGATTATCGCACAATCTGAACCTTTAAACCTTGAACTGGAGAGAAGTTCGCTTACATAGCTATCGTTCATATGCACAAAATACAAAATGATACAAATTAGATGCGTTCCACGAAAGAAGGTGTTTGCTACAGTGAAAAAAAGTAGTGACATTGCAACGATTTGTGAATATAGTTTCTATTTTAATGATGCCATATTTGTATACTGCCTGTAATAGACTTTAAACCAATTTTTGTTTCATTAAAATATCGTACTTAATAAGTACGGAAGATATGAATGTATATTTATGAAGCATGTTTACAACATGAATCTCATGTACTAATGTTATACACTGTGTGCAGAAATTGTAGTCTTGTAGCAACAATATCGCTTCTTTCAAGCAGAAAATTGCGACCACAATTGGTTCTTCTGTATTTGAACCCAAGAGATTTCAGAACATTATTCATAGAAGATACAGAATCCCTATATTCTATTTTCCCCCTCATTAAATTAGTCAGTCTTTTGGCAGTTGGATATTCACCCTTGTCATATAAATCATAAATTATTCTACGTGAAATACACTTTTGAAAATTGTTTAAGTTGGTAGCACGTTTTTTAGCTGTCCGATGTTTCTTTGGAGATCTAAATATGAAAACTTCTAGTTTAGTGAACTGTTTGCCTTCTTTAACAATGTTCGTCATAGAATGAGCGCTTACGTGACAAGCTTGTAACATTAATTCTCGACTCTGATCGAAATGTGTACTTTCGAAAATGTATTTAATTGACATCTGTTTGAAAAAGGAATACACATTAACAAGAATACTTCTAGTCTCCTTATGTAAAATCTTATAAGTGATTTTTCGCAAATTTGATATAGCGTGATAAAATGCGAAATTGACTCCAAATGCGATATAAATGTGAAATCGAAGATTTTCCCCAGTAATTGTTTTTCCCCAATGCTCTTTCTTCTGGAAACTTTTAACTGAAGAGTCTGTAGAACCTTTGCATGTTTAGAAAGACATAGAGTAAGTGACCACTCTTCTGGAATGTGGAAAGCAACCCTTCCCGCTAAATTAGCTTATTGTTCCACCATTGCTCATATTAGGTAATGTTTGGTACATGAAGCGAGTTCAGTTGTTTCACAAAAGAGACCCCTCTTGCCAGACCTAATGACTGTCACAAATCTATCTTCACAACTTAGTTAACGGAAAGTTTCAATTGTCTCTGAAAACCAATAGCAACCCTAATTTTAAGGAAGTGATAAACACATGTTAATTCCAGTTGGAGTTCTTAGTTGCCAAAGTTCCGATTTTCATTGCTTTGTTCGGTTTTACGCGCAGCTTTAATTCATTCTATGCGTAGGTCACGTCAGTAAGTGCGAAGATGGTGAGACCGAAAATATCAAACAGTGGGCAGAGGCGGAAAATGTGACAAATGTCTTTCTCCAAGACGTTGGTAAGCTTTTTAATCCTGTCACTGCTGGCAGAGCAACTTCAATAAATTATATGAATTTAAGTGGAAGTAAAAGTAAGATCCTATTTTTTCGTGATGTTAAAATGCATATTTTTGTTGAGGGATATGAATATTTTCATTCACAACTGATACAAACAATGCAGAATAAAAAAATGTAGACTGCCTGGAAATGCTGTTGGCTGATAAGCTCAAATACCCAGAGTTTGCCCGAGCAGCTCTGCAATGTACTCGTATTTGGGATCCTACCAACGGCGTAGATGTTGAAAGATATTTCAGTAAAAGTAATTTGATTGTAAGTGACAGGAGGACTCAAATAATAGAACAGAATGTTGAAATATGTTCAATTTTTCATTCAATAGGAATACTGAATCATAAACTGGGATAATTTTGTCCATTTTCTTTATATTGTGTTATTTTTGCATCAGGATGGATTTATCTTTTTTGAGTTACGCAGTATACTTTTGTCTGTTTTAGATTGTTCTATATTTCTGTGTAGTGCTTTAACCTATATTAATGTGAAATAAATTAAAACTTTATGTATTTTAACTCACCTTCATTAGTAAATGTGTTTTAAATGTCATAAAATAATATTAATATTCATCAATTAACAAAATTAACTCAAACTTTCTTGAAAATGCTAAGAAAATGCTAAATTGAAAATGTATAAATGCTACAAAATACTAAGTGTAAAAATCAAAATGCTAAATTGATGATTTCAAAATGTTAAATATCACTACCCCTAATTATGAGTTGTGTCTCAGTTACTACTAGACGCAACAGTACTAGGCTTGCTAAGCGCTATATTTACTAACTTTGAAGAGCAAGCGTGCGCTGTTAAAAGATCATCACTTTACTGAATTTAAGGTACAAAATATTTCTGCAGCATAGAACGTGTGTGCTTTTCTTCACTGACAGTTAATTTATTTCCAGTTAGGCGCCTTATCCTTCCATATCTCCGAAACCAGATGTGCTACAAACATAAGGTTTGGACAATAATCCTCAGAAAAAATAGCTTTGTAACATGGGAAAAACAAAATAAGTCTTTAATTGATATCTGTGGAGCGCGCAAATTAGCCATACGGTTCGGCAAAGCGAGCCAGGATGCGTGCTTAACTGTGCAACGTTGCACGCACCGTATTGGCTAGTAGCCATAGAACAGCTAAGCCTAGCCCCGCCTTATGCTCATTCCTATTTTGTAGCTACCTTATACAAGAAAACTGCGCTGCCTTCTATGCCCAAGTGATCCACCCACACAACCTTGAAGTTTAAGAGATCATTGCTTGTAACCAATCCTAAAACCATAAGATTTAGGAGAACGTCCAGAGCAGCCGCGGGCATCTTCGTTCTCACCATCATAGCAGAAGACGACGGAGGTGATTAGCAGCGTCAGAAGGTAAGAGCGTCCCGGAGAACCAGAAGCCTCGAGGTGACGACGCCTTCAGCGCCATCGTGTGGATGTCAGCGATCAATCTAAGCATTATCGCGAACCATCGACACCCCAGGCAGCGCAACAGCGATGCAAACACCCCTTGCAGAGGCCACTGAGGAAATTTAAGCAGTCTATCACGCCTAATACCCATAGAATGGGACTTTGAGAACCACAGCAGTTAAACGTCTATAAATAAAAAATTAATGTCGATTTTCCTTATCTCTTATGGAAGAACTTCTGCAGCACCAGACGAAACACGACCTTCCAGTCATCTAGCTTTATCTGTTTCGGCAAGCCTTTTATCTTCGCGCTGCACTATCTGTCCCTTTGTGCGCGCCGGCCGCACTATCGCAATATTGGTTCGCGACAATATCAAAAGAACGTGCAGGTAATATTTTAAGTAACGTTTTGGGCTTTCAAAAAGTCTGTGCAACATGACTGCTGCGTTTGTTGACACCTGATCAAAAGTTGCAAAGAAAAACTGTTTCTGTTCAGAATTTGGAGGTTTACCGTAAAAATCCCAGTGAAATTTTGAGACGGCTCTTTACCGTGGATGAAACTTGGAGAGATCACTACACTTCAGAAAGTAAATTACAGTCAAAACAATGGATTGAGCCAGGTAAACCAGCTCCAAAAAAGGCAAAGTCAATTTTGTCAGCTAATAGGGTTATTGCGAGTGTTTTCAGAGAATTATTTTTATTAACTACCTGGAAAAGGGTAGAAGTATCACTGGTGACTACTCCGTAAGCTTACTGCAACTTTTGAGTGATGAAGTGAAAAGAAAAACACCTCACTTGGCAAAGAAAAAAAAACGACAATGTTCCGGCCCATTGTTCAGTCATTGCAATGCGAATTGAAGTTCGAATCACCTGAACATCCACCCTATTCACAAGATATAGCACCTGGTGACTGCCACCTGTTCCTGAACCTCAAATAATTTCTTGGAGGACGAAGATTTCACAGCAGCGAGGAGGGCATTGATACGGTGAACAGCTATGTTGAGAACCATGATAAATCGCACTACAGAGATGGTTCAATTAAATTTGAATACCGATAAGACAAATGCGCACTAGCCTTTCTGGATGTTATGCTGAGAAATAAAGAAAAAAGTGTTAAATTGTTTTTGTTTATTGTGAGGCCCGGAACTTAACAGATGACCTTCGTTTTTTCGCGTTCATTAATAACTGTACCGTGATTAAATGATATTGTGACTTTGGGGGTTCGTAAAATTAAAAGTCCAATTGCACAAACTCAAAATGTTCTTTATTTCCACTGAATTACAGTTGAAACACTTGCTGATTACACAGAATTACGTAGCGCACACAGTTACAATTCGCCAGTTGGTCTATCACAGGTCCACTCTACACTCACAATTACGTACAACTCCTCTGATACACGTACACAGTCTTCCAGTCCGTTCACCAGCACGGCGGTGCTCACAGCTGCTCGCCAAGAACTGAGCTGACTCTCCAACTGCAGCCCCTTTTTATAGGAAGATCGCTGTTTCTGGAAGTCTTGCGGTTCAGTGAATCATCCCGAAGGGTCCAGACGTCAGGGAAGGGGAAACAGATGGCTAGTGATGTTTTTCCAACCATCCCCTCGTTAGCGCTACAAGATAAATGGGTAGGCGTGGACTGAATGCCGCCTGTCTGGCCACTACCTGCCAGCTGCTGGTTCTATCGGGAATTCCGATGTTCGGGTGACAATTTTCTATTCCTCCGTATATCCACCTATTCTTTCTCTTACTGTTATTTCTACTTAAATGCCTTTCCCCGTTTACTCAGTCTAGTTATACGATGTGTAGGTTTTTCTAACTTCCTAAAAGGCTGTCATTTCCCTAATTCCCAATATTTAATAATTTTACTCTTATTGAAAACTACTATTCTCTACTTTCATTTACAACTGTGTACTTTCCACCCTTTCATTTTGCTTTGTTTGCCCTGCTACAGTTTCTATCATCTGTTATCCCTTCTCATTCTACAGAAACAAGAAGAGTACATATTTATTTCAAATAAACTCAAATGTATTTCGGTGAAATATAGGTCCCAATTTTATGGATGAAATGCTCTAGTTACTTAGAGGTAATTACGTAGTAGAGGAAATAAAATAATGATCTATAAAAGTTCATCCTAGAGCTCCACTTCCTAACTGAATATATACTAAACATCTCATTAATTTGGTCAATTATAAAAGAAAAATTAAAAAAAAAAAAGAAAAGAAAATATGGGGACTTGGAAAGCTCTTGAGTATCCCATGGACAGAATTGTGAATTTGGAGTACGGCCTGGGGGAATTCGATTCAGAGCCGGCTGTCCTTTCAGTATCTCGCCATTCTTGCCCATCTGGTCTTCTTGCATTCTACGGGCACATTAAACATTTTAATAATTTATCTGCTGTTTTAAACGGCGCAATTTTAGTTTGGTTGTAGACAATCCGGCAATACATGTTAGGGATAACGAACGACACTGCAGAAAATGGAACTGCGCCAACATATTCTCGTGGGAGGGACACAGTAACGTCATCGTGAACTGCCACGTGCTACTGTCTTCCCGTTCCCTTCACAGAGTAGAGCACCCATCAGATGTTTCCTGATTAAAGGCCTACAGTAAGTCTTGTCTACAGCTAATAGCTAACAACTTCTTAAATTGATTCAGCCTCAAACTAAACATTACTCGACATTTAACTGCTTATGGCACCACAAGCAAGATGAACGATATTCTTAAATTGTTCTAAAATTTGAATGATCATCTATTAAACATCTAAAAGTTTCTTGCACAGATGCAATATACCTAGTATAGTATTCCCAATATACACGGTATATTCCCAATAATTAATATGCATATGATATATTCAAGATATTCATGGGAAACAAGCCAGGTGAAAAGACGATTAGAAATTGACGTTTCGAGAGCGTACATCGCACCAATCATCAGGACATGAATGAATAAGAAATGCTATGAACACTGAATTGAAATAACACAAAAAAACAGCGACGAAACACTACCAATACTCACATCCCTGAACAAAAGACTGTTCGCAATAAGTTAAATACCTGGTCAGGAGATGGCGTTAGTGTAGAAAACTAATTAGGTTATAGAAACTTTTTTGATGATCAAGCTGTATAGATCTGTGCTTCTTAAGCCGACTAATTTCCATTTTTAAGGCCGGTTTCCAAGAGTAGCTGAACTGAAATCCAGCATCACGATGTTTATTTTCTTATTGTTTAAAATATCCTCTTTTAGATAAATGTTATTTTCTACCGTAAGAGTTTAAGTGCCATGGCCCAGTCGTTAGACTGACCGGATTCGATCCCAGGCTACCGCAAAGTGAGATTTGTGGTGAACACGGCGCTGGGGCGCTTTTTCTCCGGGATCTCCGGTTTCCGCCGCCATCATTCCACCAATTCTTCCATCATTCATCTTTCCTATCATTCATTTCACCTTCATACTCACATCCACTTCTCTCGCTCTCATCCCAGATGTTGGGCTGGCCCGTCAACCCTGGTTTCTCTATAACACTCAGTGCCTCAGCTATCCTCGCTCCGACATTCCGGGGCTAAGTGGAACCCAATACCCCTAACACCGTGCTCGGTGATGTCATGGGAGGAAAAACAAATTTAAGCAATTAATTTAGGAGATCTGTGGCCATTTGAGCTTCTCTCACTACTTTCTCTGCCACATACTTACCGTAGGTAGGGGAACGTTGCTGCGATTTCACTGACAATGCATGTTTTGAGATCCTTGAACCCCCGCCCAAATGTGTGATTTTATGAACAGCATAACTCTATTATACAAAACAAAATTTCGGATAGTACCATATCTTTCAAAGCTGCAATAAGAAGATATTCAAGAAATTCTCCCACTTCAAAATATCCAATACATGGAAAAATGTTTAATATTTTCTCAAAATGCTTTTGATTAAAATGTGATACAATATTTACATGACGAATAAAATTAATTATTCCTATATAAAAGTATGTGAAGTTCTCATTCGAGAAGAAGTTTGTATGATATTGTGTACTTGGTAAAAGATAAGAAAGCATAGTACTCATCAAAGTGGCATGAAAGTGGTATCAAAGTCATATGAGTGTAATACGTCAGATTTTGTGTTAGAATTTTGTTTTATTCGTTTACCTCTCCTTAAAATCTCATTACAGAGGTCTTTTACCTTAGAGACAACTGCTCTTCACTATAGATATTTATAGTTGTTTATGTTCAATTTTTGTTGAAGCACACTCACCTTAAAATTCCTTACTCTGTGGAGAATAAGGATTGATTGCAATTAAATACAAATTCCCTGGCCCACTCTGAAATCGAAACCAGGTTGCTGGTTTGAAATTGCAGAGTACTGACCAATCGACATAGGGGCAATTGAAGAAACATTATCATAATGCAAGGCCGAGGTTTGAGTGCTTTTTTTTTTTTTTTTTTTTTAAAGAATCTAGGGCAATTTATATAGAGTTGACTAAAAAGCAAAGAACAAAGCGAATTCGTTTTTAATTAATTCTGAAGCTCAACAAAGTAGTTTATAAAGGTATGTGTTTTAAGAATTTTTGAAGGATCATATATTTTGAAATACTAAACTAACCTTTCTTAATGAAAACAGCTGAGTTACTGAAAGCTTGGAATACCTACGTGAGCAGAACATTCCGAAGACACTATATAGAAAGTAATGTGTTATTGCAGGAAAGCATAGAGGTCCTTTTTAATTTCGACATGGTTTCTTACTATATTTTCACTGTTATTTCTTTATCACTACGGGGTGGATTCCTGTGACATGTCATTTATTGGGTCTTGAAAGTCATATTCTCACTTTTTCAGATCGTCAGTCATATTTAAGCTTATTTCCATGATAAAGTCATATTTTGATCATATTTTGGGGATTATTATTGTGCAGGCAGTAGCCGATTAGAGATAAACCAATTATGATTCTTTATAAAAGGTAGTTCAAGATTTTTTATTCTTGTGATTCGTCATCCATTAAGATTGTGCAAGATCCATTTTCTTCACCGACCTTGGCAGAAAATTTGGCATATATAAAATCGAACTTCGGCCGAATATCAGGTCCGATTATCCACCTAGAAACTGGAGAAATTTAGCCTAGTGATGCATTAAAATTGTTAAAGAAATTAATTAAAGCAAACAAAGGTAGTGTCTGCATAAATTACTGCAAAGCTGGAAAGATTGTTGGTGTCTAATACAGGTTATACTACCCTTTTCACGATCAGTGACATTCTTTGTGGGCTTGAAGCTAAGTTTGAGAATTCTGAGCCGGAATTTTCCATAAATTAATCAACTTACTATAACTTCATGTGATGTGAAACGTAGTTTCTCCAGATATAAGGACATTCTGTCTGACAATAGAAGAGATTTCCAGTTTGACAACCTAAAAATGTGAATTGTAATTCACTGTAACTTCGCTGCTGATGAAAACTAACCCCCAGATATGTGTATATTATATTTCTCTTAATTATTTTTTTCTTAAGTTACAATAATTAAACTTCTCTAATTTAGAACCTTTTAAAGTTAGATTCCATGAAGTGCTGAATTAGGAAGAAGGAGGAGGAGCAGAAGAAGAAGAAGAAGAAGAAGAAGAAGAAGAAGAAGAAGAAGAAGAAGAAGAAGAAGAAGAACAAGAACAAGAACAAGAACAAGAACAAGAAGAAGAAGAAGAAGAAGAAGAAGAAGAAGAAGAAGAAGAAGAAGAAGAAGAAGAAGAAGAAGAAGAAGAAACTTTTTCTGCACAAATGATTAAAAATATTTATGCGTGAACAATTATTAATTGTTAATTAAAGTTTAATGTCAATTAATATAATATGATTAATAAATTTATTAAATTATAAAGGTCATATTTTTGTCTTTTTAAGTAATAGTTAAGTTATCTTTTGGGTCATAAATGCATCAATTTCCCATTTTTAGCTCACAGAGATCCACCCCTTACTTATCACATACATTAGCTTAATAATTTCTGTATTTGTAATTAGTATAAAGTTATAAATACACAATACATTCGACAAAGTAGTTATTTAAAAGTAACAATTAAGATATTTTCCTGATTCAGAGATAAAGAAGGCGTTGTCTTCATAAGGCCCAAATGGGAGAACTACTTAAAAATGGAATGTTTGAACAATGTACGATTCCTCTTAGAAGTTGCTTTCAAAGAATTGATTCACATGCAATAAATAAAGGAGAACTTACCTATTGAAGAATCAGTACCTTAGAATGAAGGATAAATCTGAAGGTCCAATTTATCACTTTCCACAAAACATTGGAACAGTAAGTAAGTATGGTAGAAAGAGGTTTCACAAACAAGTTCGTGATTATCAGGAACTGTTTGTCCCTGAAGTATGATGTGTTGAGATCACTAGAGAACAAAAGATGAAACCAATTTTCTTCAGACTGATCTGTTAGTTGACCAAAACTAGTGGGCTATCTCCGTTTGAAATTGCTGTTGGTAGGTATAAAATTCGTTTATTTTTCATTTCCAGATACTTAACTCCATAGTTGCAATGATACATTAAAATTCAGTTGAAATACAATCCTATTTCCTGTACGAGACATCCACTTCAAGACTTGCAAGTCCAAATAACTATTTATTTGACTTAAATCTAACTTTTATACAAGAATGAACATTCAGATATATAGAGAAGTTGGAAACTAAATTTTTTATAAAGTTTTGAGCTCTTAAACTTCAGTTACAATGTTCTTAAGAATTTCAAAGGCACACCTATATTACAAACAAAAATTTGAATTGCTTAAATTTTTTTATAAATTTTATTAGTTTGTTTTCTGTTATACTTTGCTGTCATCACCTGCCAATTTTGAGTTTAAGACAGCATATCATTTTCTGTTTCCATTATGCTAAAAATTCCACAGATTTATGGCTATTATATAGTAGTTTATTCACACTGAATCGCAATAAACTCCTGTTATGTTTTCATAATTACAGACGATCAGACCTTGTGTATTTGTTTGAATCTATATGTTTAACATGTGCAGCCTTCAATGATAGCAACAACTATTGTCAAAACTTTACAAAATTATAAAAAGCAACGCATTTTATGTAATTCATAGTTTTAATTTCAAAAAATATAATTTAAGCACTTTAAAGAAATATTTTATAAAAATGATGTTTAAATTTATTTAAAAAATTATGACTTCCGTTTGAACTTGACTGGTAATTACTAAATATGTTACGCAACAAATTTAGGTTTCTGTAACTAATTTAAATTAGTTGCGAAAATATTAATTTAGTTCATTGTAGCTTAGTAATTTTTCGTGTCTCTACCAGTTATATAAAACATAAATTATTATGTTCTACCCAAACATTCCCCAAATATTAAGATTTTATCGGAAATGCATGTTCTGGGGCCTCCTGAGTTAAAAAAAAAATTAAAAATACATGTGTTTATATGTGTGTATGTTTTAACAGAATAACTCAAGAAGAAAAAAACAGATAAATGGCAAATTTGGTATTTTAGTTATCTTCGAAAATTGGAACACAGATATTTTCAATAAAATCTATCAACCCAAATTACCCTTTACATGAATAAGTTTTCAACATCATTTTTTAATTTCTGAAAAGTGACTCTTAACGATTTCTATTAAAAGACATGATTCTCTCATGCATAGGTGATGCTAGAAATTATAATATGTATCAAAGTATGGGTAAAGACCGAGGAGGGCAGAGAACCAATGTGTTTTCCTCCACCAATCAGCAGCCTAAGAGCATTCCGATAAAGTATCTGTGCTTGCCCCTCTTTATATCCCTCCATATGTTTATAACAATATCGTTTTAACCTGGGACAGATAAAACCTCAATTGTTTGCCTTTATGAATTATTTGTTTATGAAGAAGCTCGAAGTGTTTTATGAAAGTAAATGTTTCTATCTACCTAATTTTAATAGAGATAAACTATTGCAGAAATAACTGCATAAATAGTTCGTTATAGATACAAATGGAAAAGCGATAGTCAAATGTTTAGGAACTAGACGCTGTATACTTGCCTTGCAATTCCATATTATTTCAATACAATCACGAGAAAAAAAAATATTGAAGGGACTTAAAAGAATATCAACGTATTGAACAATTCGAACAGTTAGTATGTCGAAAATTGCTAATCCACAAAAAGCTCTTGGAAATAAACAGTATGTTTTAAGGAGATCTACATTTTTTGTAGTAGTACGTTTTCGTCTATCTTTTAACGTTTACCAGTTGTGCAATATTTTACAGCCTGAAGAGGACTCTACAGGTTATTCCAATAAAATTCAGGTTAGGCACATATACTTCAATGTATTTGGTCAAGAATATCTTCAACACATGCAACTTTATTCAAAGTCGTTAGAGGCATTTTCGAGAAAATGGAATATTTTCGAGAAATGTTCCATATAAGTGAGGACCAGCAAGATAAGCTCCCGAAGTGCGAAAAGCTTCACCCCTACATTCACCTCTTCCTTTTTCCTTCTATTGGCAGGTAAACAGAAGGTGACGTGTGCCACAGTGACGTCGAATTTTGGATGAAACTCTCTTACAACGTAATCAAATGTAGAATTTTGAACTGAAGAGTTTGAATAGGAAAGCAAAAAGAGAATAAATGACACTACAGAACATGAGTGAAGGACGTAGTGACAATGTTAGACGGTTCATATTGGCAGTGTGTGAAACCGCTGTCTCACCACATTACTAACCTTACACAAACCTTAAGTTCACAAAAGTAGCTGTATAGAATTAACATGTTTATCGTGTTAGTTTTGTTTCGCAGTGCTACTTCCCTTATGCTGCTAACGACATTTAAATATATTGTATAATGTATTCTTTAAAATAAAGGCCACTATCTATCTAAAAAGTGCATTGAAATTGTTTACAATGTGCATTGCTAAATAATGCTTGCAAATAGATGCAGCTTGTACAAATCCAAACCATGTTTTCTTGAACCGCGCAGTGGCGTGTAGATTGGAGGGTTTACAGGTTCCAGTATGAGTCGCTTTCAACCTCTTTAGGGTGCAGCTCGAAATGTATCCGATGTTAGTAGGACATATCAAAACTGTGATTTACCATCCTGAAACAAAGCCACTGCTCTACCTACTGATAAGACTGCCACGCGACTACAAATCAACAGGTTTAGTTGGCTGTGTTTACCTGCTTGTTGAAAGTAGTGGTGACAACAGGGAGGATAACTTCACACTTATAGTGCCTTCCTTCCCAGCTCTGATATAAGGAGCAGTTTGTGGTGGGGATTTTTTCGAAAATCTTCGCGTCACATCTCTGGAAGATGCTGAACTTGAATACCAACTTTGGTCTGCATCCTACGGTTTTCTTTTAAATTGGGCTATTCGCAGAGAGAGAGAGAGAGAGAGAGAGAGAGAGAGAGAGAGAGAGAGAGAGAGAGAGAGAGAGAGAGAGAGAGAGAGAGAGAGAGAGAGAGAGAGAGAGAGAGAGAGAGAGAGAGAGCGCACACGCACACTTTTCTAAAGATGTTTTTTTATTCCGGAAACCGCAAAATAAGTGAAATCTCAATGTCGAATTTTCGGGTGGAATGCAACTTATAGCTACTATGTATACCGTGGTAGACAAAGTACAAATACGATTTTATTGTGTTTGGCATTTAAGGTAATAGCTGTATACCAGTACCCGTTCAAGAAAATGGTTCAACTTGTTACTTGATCTTCCCCATTTTGGAGGCACTGAAACAAGAAAAGACAGAGTAACACTAAAATGAAATATTGTTTCTAACTAAGCTTTCAAGGAAGCCCGCTAGGATTTTTAGTTGAAATTTGCACTTAATTCGATTTACTAACACGTATTTTTGATTATTTATTATTTTAGAAAATTGTGCATGATTATAATTCCATAAGTAATGTCAGTTCCCTCATAACTAGGGCCCACAATTTTAGATTTTAACCTTATTTCATATATATATATATATATATAAACTAAAGGAGGGTTGGACACTTAAAATAAACCATATAGCTGCTTTCCATTTTTAAATGAAGAATGTTATTTCGCGATTTTCAAAGTTAAAGTGTAAGGTCATATTCAAGAGTAAATTAATAAAACAAGTAAAATTCACCCTTAAATGATTCATCTCAGTAAGGAAAAGATGTACGGGTAAATCAGTTCGACCAAGATTCGAATTCTGTTCCTGCGGAATTCTGTTCTGTTCCTATGCTGGGCACTTAAAGAACATTAAAAACGTCGTCAAAGAATTAGATAAAACATAAGCTTCCTCCATTGCCAAGGCTAAGAGACCACTCAAGTGTCCCACTCTTACAGCTTCCCTTGCTTATATTAACACGTGTTTGGTTTTATACCAAAAGCTATTCTCCAGTTGGAAAGTACAGCGTTGCCACTGAAGGTTGCTCTAGATATAATTTACAATGCTTTGAGAAAACAAATACATGGACCAGTGGGAGGTGCATGTTCTTCGAAGTTGCACAAGATTATTCAACGAAATCCTGGTTTTGAAGACATCAAAATTATAAACTCAGTATTGCAGGTAGAAAAGTAAACAAGAAAGCTACACTTAGAACCTACTGGCATCAATGGTCTACGCTCCACTGACGTCATGTTCTGTTGAAAGAACGTTTTCGTCCTACAACAATATGTTGCATGACAATAGGAAATCAATTACACCAGAAAATTTGGATAAGTATGTAACTATCTACCGCAATGCCAAAAAATAACCTAAAAAGCACACAGGAAAGTCTATTTTGTACGTTCTTTGATACTTTTGTGTTAACAAGTTCTTGAATAAATCTTACAAACAAGTAGCAGATCAGGAAAATTATAAGTACATGTACTGATAAAGAAACAGAAAATTTAAAAAACAATTTTAATCAAGAAAAACCTGTAAAAACCTATTTTAAAAATATCAGAAACCTAAAATGACGGAATATTCTGCCTAAAAATCCGAGCCCTAGTTATCAGGGTTTAGACGGAGTAGATACTTAAATTCTCAGATGCATTAGGGTCCAAATGCTAAAGATATGCTGCCTCATTTCTTTGAAAGCTATAATAAACATTTTTCAAATATATTCTAAATGGCTAGTTAAAATACCTCTGTAGGTGGAACTAGTTTGGATTTAAATTCGGTGAAATATATAAATAACATTGTTTCTTTTTAAGTGAAATGCTGTTGTTTTACGACACTATTTTTACTGTTGGTATTTGACTTTACTAATCTCACTCACTGTGCCACTTGACAATAAAATATTATTTGTTATAATGAGGGATATATTTGAACCTTTATCTTACTAAATTTAATTAAATGTAGGAAATTAATGCTGTGTTCATTATTCCATTAAGGGATAAAGTTTTACGTGTATGTTCGTATTGAAATGGTTCAAGATTAGAAGAAAAGTATGTGATTTGGGTTTCCCCTGGTCTGCAGACTGCTATAACTCACAGAAATTCTTCCTTCCCTTCCTAATTTTATTATATATTCATATTTCAGATATGGTTGTCAGCGTGGTGGTTGGATCATATGCAGGCAGATGATACGGATGCTTGCCCTATGTAAACTTCCTTCCGAGTGGGTATATGTACACTGTGAGACTTCTGTGACTCTGCTCTGTCCTTGCTGTCTGTCAGCCTGTGGTCTCCATCTGCTTCATCTCTTCCCCTCAGGAGATGGGAGCTCAGAAATCGTAGTGAGCAAGATAAAAAAAAAAAAGAAAAAAAAAAGACACAGCTTAAGTCGAAGTAAATGCGTGAAAACGTGGAAATAATGATAATCATTTGAAATTAGAGAGGCAAGACTTCTTTGCTATTAGGTAAACCTTGATAGAGGAGTGCCAATTGAACTTCAGAAACGGTAATGCCCAGGGTTGAGAGATGGATACATCAAATGCAGATCACACTGGTTTTTAACCCGCATCGCTGTATTTAAAGTAAATAAATTATACACAAATAAATAGATACATTAATGTCTGTCCCAAACTAAATGGTTATGTTGGAACCACTTGGGAGGAGAGAAAGGAAGAGACATAAATAAATTATTGGATCGCTTTTAGACTGATGGTTGGTTCCCGGCGAGGACGACGTATGAATTGTCTTCCACAATCACCAGATTAAGAGCGTCTGCTAGAGTGTATTTTCCATTTCTCGCTTCCTATATGTTTACAACAGGGTCGCTCTTGCAATTCCAGTAGGTAGGTCTAGTAAGTATAAATATAAAATATGCTAAAACATCAGAACTTTTCTCTCTTTGTAATAAAATGTATCCATATTTGGATTGAGTACCTTTTAAACATGATCTGCAATTTTTAATGCAAATAGAATTTTCCAAAATGATAGCAGACGAGCACCAGCAAAGAGTGATTCGAACCCAGAAACACCCACAGCCGTGACAAGAGTTACGAAACGTTCCGCGAGAGGTGAACGCTCTGATCGTTGTAGTTTCTATCCAGGTGAAATGGAACGCTGTGACTGGTCCACTTTCTCCCGTCACGTGACTCCTGAGATGTTTCCACAAAGACGACTCTTCTCTCTTCCAATCCTGATTTATTGTCACGGAAGCTTCAACAATTAATTTCTCTTATAAAATTAGCTTGTTACCCGCTCGCCGTATTTGGCGTTGGAATACATACGCGACATGATTATGTAGATAACGGAAATGTTACATTCTTGCGTATTGCGTACAGGTTTTATATAAAATTAAACAAAACCTAAACTGCCACAGAAAGCTATTGTAAATGGTAAAATGACAGAGGTGGCAAATTGGCAAAGTTATTCGCTAAAGACAAGTAAATATATCTTCTGTATTTTATCGTATATGGGTTCCAAATATTTACACCGTTACAATTTTGACCAGTTGTTGTAAATTGTCTTTAAATACATTACAAGGACTTGTACCAGTGAGTAGTAAATGGATTTCACCAATTAACACAAAGAAGTCAAAACATAGGTAGTCTCAATTCCTGGTGCTAGTATTTATCTATGATACTGTGACAAAAATCATTAGAATAGTTTAAAAAGAATACGAAAAAAAAAGAAATAAAAACGAAAGCTTTCCATCTAAAACGTTTCAGGAAATCCCTTGAAAATTGTCCCCAATCATCTTACAAGACGCTCGACTTAATTACTAAATTACCGAACGGGATGGCTCAGGCGGTATCGTTTGCGAACCGAATTCGGAGGATCTGGTTCGATTCCCATGGTCGATCTATCTGTCTCGTGGTTTTATCGGGGGGTTTCCGGGATCACCAGGCGAATGCTGGGTAGGTTAATTACAATCGCCGAATTTCTTGCCCCTACATTTCATCTCTATTATAATTTCACATCATCTCTCATCTGGTTATACCTTTCAGGATAGAAGTGTCGGCGGGAGTCTCGGTGGTGCATGGCAGGATAATACGCTCTGAGTGAACCACTTCCTCTTCCGGTAGATCGGTTGCCGACCTCCAAATTGGCTGCTGGGACCACTTCCAAACCACAGTAGGTTGAATATCGACTGTCCTGGCCTACCCTGGGAGGTTTCCATCTGACCTCTGCACTACCATGACTCCTTGAAACGGCCGCCCTATGTCTCCTTTTTCTCATCCTTCCTCCCAGGGATGCCTCACTTGGGGGCATAGGTATAATAGATCAAGACTGGTCGCAGTGTCAAATCCCCTCCGTAGTAATCCTAATCACTACATTTGGTATCTTTCGACATATAGTTACCACTCTTCGCTTTCTCTCTCTCCGTCTCTCTATCTCTCTCTCTCGAAAACCATATTTTATAGAATACTTTTTATTTTTTAAATATTTATTTTAGAGGAAATTACCGATATTGAATTTCTATTTGAATGAATCACCTAGAGGTATAGCTTAGATGACTACATGATTAGGTAGTGTTACATTTTACAGCTTTTCATCAGTGAAAACGTTTTAAAGATTAATTTAATTTATAAGTATTATTCTTTTATTGAAAAAGAATTTTCGCTTAAAACAGACGAACCAATAGAAGTTCGTGAAAATGTATGTTTATAACAATGGAAGAAAACCCTTTCCGCATCTTTATTTGAAATCTGCAAACTGCAGCAATTTTATCGTTGAACTCCTCTTTCGCAAATGGACAAAACAATAATTATTATCGTTAAAATTGATTTGTTATGTGTATTGCAGACGACAGAGTACATTAATATGTTTGTGTTCGTTGTGCAGTGCAGATGACACCTCCACGTAGAGCACCGGTATAGTTGCGCAAATCCATCGCCGAACCAAACTCCTTCGGACTGCGTCCTTGCAATTTTCGCGTGAAAGTGTGACCTGAATATCGTTACCAAACCGACCCCGCAGAATGGGGTCATCGCTCGTTCGATACTAGTCGAAGGAAGTATGAAACACGTCATCGAGGCAACAGCGGGTGTATGGTTGAAATTTCAGATCTTTATTGAAAAACGAGGATAATTCAAATGGCACACATTGAGAGTAAGTTTGGGGGGGGGGAGGGGGCTCTTATTTCTAATGTTTAAGTTAAACACTTTCTTTGTTCATTACAGTCTCACAGGGATTCTATTGGATAGTCATACGAAAGCATATTTGTCTACGTACTTTAGGTTAATTTGCATAAAACTTGCATCACAACATACTGGTGATAAGGTCCTCACCACCCACTTTACAGCTAATTTATGTATTTAGATGACGGCTTCACATTCACTGAAGAAGTAGTGGTTTATGCTTCATGTGTATCTCCACCAGTGTTTCAGTTATTTTATAAACTTTCCTTTTACAGTGTACTTTGCTAACCACCTCTGGAACTGCCTTCGAAGTGAAATACCTAGTATCCCGGTTCGAATGTCAAATTCTGCTAAAACGAAAACGAGGAATCTGAAACTGGAGAAATGAGAGAGAGGCTTTAACTCAAAATGGGCATTGGACAGTCATTCCTCGCGTGAGACGTTAACTTACGTTTAATTCTGACATGAATTACGCTTGTACTCTTAACGTATCACATTTTTTTTTTTTCAAATTACCACCTCCAACGTTAAGTCATATCGGACGATGAATGAAATAGGTGAAATGATGCTCAAATGAGTTCGGGGTCCATAGAGCTTACAGTTACCCGACATTCAACTTGAAGGATAAGGGAAAACCCCGAAAAACCCTGACCGAGATTCGAACACGGGACCTCTTGAACGTGAAGCAGACATGCTACCATCTACGCTACCGAGGCGGGCATCACATGCTTAATGAAGGTGCATGTTTATTACTTACTTAAAAGGTCTTAACAGACTATAAGTATATTACAATTACTACGGAGGGGATTTGGTTCTGCGACCAGTCTTGATCTATTGTACCTTGTATGTCCCCACGTGGGGCATCCTCGGGAGGAAGGATGGGGCGAGAGGAGACAGCGGGCGGCCATCCCAAAGAGCCACAACAGTGCAGAGGGCAGAGTCCCTACATTTTACTTAGATAAAAACCTCCCCATGTAGACCAGATAACATACACCACCCTTACTGTGGTTTAGAAGCGGTCCCAGCAGCCGGTTCGCAGACCGACAACCGTCCTACCGGAGAAGGAAGTAGTTTCCTCAGAGCATATCATCCTGCCATGCACCACCGACACTTCTACTCTGAAAGACACCACCAGATGAGAGATGATATGAAATGATAATGGAGATGAAATGGAGGGACAGGACCCAGCATTCGCCTGGCGATCCGGGAAAACCCCGAAAATACCCGTGAGTCAGATAGGTCGGCCACGGGAATCGAACCCGAACCTCCCGAATGCGCACCACAGACCAAATCGCCTGAGTCATCACGCTCGGTGACTGGAAATATATACTGTTTGGACAGTTCACTAGTGTAAAGCCAGATTGGATTGTTAAATTAAATAAAATATTTTATGAACATTAAAATAATTTACATTGTTCAGTTTCCGAAGCCTCGTAAGGATCAATTAAACTTTATATTAATTCGAGTTTCTGTTATACACTTGTACTAATTATGCGCGATTATGATAATTATGCTAATTTTAATGTATCTGCTTAGTTACTCATTAACAGCTAGTTGAAGGAGCAAAATAACACGAATGTTTCATTCCAGGCAATATTCAGAGAGGGTGTTAATGAACTACACCGAAATAATTGCAGTGATTGTACACGTGACTAATATAAGCAAGTTCAATGTATGGTCTGCGGCTAAACATAACGCAATTAAATGTATTAAACCTAATTGCCATCAAGCCCGCCTCGGTAGCGTGGATGGAAGTGTGTCTGCCTCACGTTCAAGAGGTTCCGAGTTCGAATCTCGGTTAGGGTGAGTTACCTGGATCAGATTTTTCCCGTGGTTTTCCCTTATCTTAATAAACAAATGTCGGGTAACTCTAAGCTCCATAGACCCCGGACTCATTTGAGCATCATTTCACCCATTTCATTCATCGTCCGATATGACTTAACGTTGGAAGACGTAAATTAGATGATGATAATAATAATAATAATAATAATAATAATAATAATAATAATAATAATAATAATAATAATAATAATAATAATAATAATAATAATAATAATAATAATAATAATAATAATAATAATAATAATAATAATAATAATAATAATAATAATAATAATAATAATAATAATAATAATAATAATAATAATAATAATAATAATAATAATAATAATAATAATAATAATAATAATAATAATAATAATAATAATAATAATAATAATAATAATAATAATAATAGGGATGAGAAACTTAAAGGTTGGTATTTTGAACAAGATGGGTGAAATTATTGTACTACAATGTCTTTAAAACTGCTTCCCAAGTACAGAAATATCGATTCTTAGTAGCTCGTTGTTGGTGTTCTCAATATTAAATGCCTCAAAGGTCTCTGAAATCTCGAACTAATCATCTGCCATTGCGACACTGAATAGCGGTTAATGTCTTGTTGATTATGTAGCCTACTGTAGGGGGAACTTCTGTGGGTGCTCTGTTGGTCCAATGCATAACGCTAAAAACTGGCATTATACGGATTATTGGTTCGGTTCCTCTCGTGAAGTTAATTCTTTTCTTCGTGTTTTTAATATGTAAATCATAATATGAGGAAACAGCGTGATTAGTAACTAAGAACATGAAGCTGATTGACCAGTGGATACTGTGATTTAAACCATGTTTATGCTGTCTGATGGACGAGGGAGCCCAGCTTGGTCAGCACGCTCTCCCGAACTCAAACCAATTGATTTCTTTGTCTGGGGTGACCTCAAGTCTCTGGTGTATGAAACACCTACTACCTCTGAAGACGACCTAACTGTCCGAATAATAGCATCATATGAAGTTATTCAACTCACATAAAGAATTTTGGAGAGAGTGCGACAGTCGTTCGTTCGCCGCTTGTAGTGAAAACGCAGGTCGTCATTTCGAGCAGTTCCTATAAACCTGACGTAAAGCGTTAGTTGCATTTACTTTGTATTTTATATAAATTCATTCATCCTTTAAACCGCCTCCCACTTAGACGTACAGCATGTGAAAGTATTAAGCAGGATTCAATCTTTGTTAGAAAGAATTGTAATTAATTACACTGAGAAAGTTAAATTCTTCCATGAAATGCATACATTTATACAAGAATCAAAATTTTTAGAGAAAATATTTAAAAAAATAACCAAACAAACAAAAATTAAAAAAGAAGTAAAGGTGATACGAACTCGTTTACCTTTCAGTTGAAAGCTAATGCCAGAACCATTGCGCCAAAGGGAGTGCTCCGAAATGTCTCTTTATTTTCGTGTGTTGTACATTCAAATGGTATCATCATTAGCAGTGGCGTACTGGCACTTAAGAAACTTATAGCCGTAACTTCTACAGTTAAACAAATAGACCATAAGTTTTCTATCTCATATTACTTGTTTAAGATATCTCCACTTGCTCTGATTGTTCATTAACAATCTGTATATTACGATTTAGGAACTAAGATACAGCAAACCAAAGAGAATCGAATCTGCCAATACCAACATAAGATTAGTATTAGGATTACTACAAAGGAGATTCGGCACTGCTACCAGTCTTGGTCTAATGTGACATCACCGGGAGGAAGGGTGAGGGAAGAGGAGACTGAAGGCGGCCGTCTCAAGCAAGAAAGTTGTTATATCCTACATGCATATGGAGAGAGGGAGAGAAAGAGAGGGAGAGAAAAATTGTGTCGGGGGAAAACCAGTCAATCAACAACAGTAAACCGATTTTATAATCAACAATTGAGATTACTGTTCCCTATGGTCGGAGAGGGTACCAGTTTTCCGAAGAGGTTAATTTGATGGCTCAGGAGAGGAATCTTCATTTTTACCAGCTTCACCTCCGCTTCGTTCTGTTTATTAGGGTTCTATATATTACGTGAAAGCCATGTAGCTCTCATATTATTACATAACTGAGAAGGCTCAAAGCCTTAAAATGTATGTGATTTTCTAAACGATTCCTCCACCATTTTACCACCAAAACTTTGCAGATTTTCTAGATTAAGGAGGTCAGAAACGCTCCACTAATGTTTCACATCCTTTTGGGCGAATATAAGAGGGATTTCAATGGTTATTAAGGAATAGCCGGGACTCTAAGAAATTACAATTATGAAAGGTAAAGGGCAGGATTTACCAAACAAATCTTCTAGAAGATCGTGCAGTAATTTTATTAAGAACAGGAAAAAAAAAAAAAACTCATTAAATCGTCACTGAAGTTTTAAAAATTTACTATTCAGCAAGCTAATGATTAAATAACATTATATAATTTGCTACAAGCGACTGCGAGGTGGAAAAGGTAGAACTGTGCGCTTCTTCATTATCATCTACAGTAGTCAAGATGTCATTGTTTTAGGAATGCTAAAAGTATTATTAAATGCTTTTTGCTTGTTCTGTTTTTCCTTTTGATCAAAGCATCAGCAAAGACTTTACGCCCCTGTTACCGTAAAACGTGAGTTAAACACAATACACAATAAAATGGCGAAAATACAAGCAAAGCTGATATGGGAGTTACCCTTGTCGCACTGAACGGGAAGGATATCCTAGTGTTTTTGCATTGTTATTTTTATAACTGCCTTCATGTCTGTCTTAGAATGAGCACGGTTGGTCACGAATAGGTATAAGTAGAAAATGTTCAAGAAATGTCAGAAAACACGCGACAGCGTGACGGTAGCCGTCTTCTTCACAAGAAATATTCCACCCGCTCGATTTCGATCGGTTTGCAGGATTATTCGACGAGGTCACTTGTTACTCAGAAATGAAGCATATATGTACTGAAGTGATACTTAGAGTAGGTTTCAAGCGTTAAGATTCAGCCAGTCGAATAGAAGTCGGCTGGAGAGTAATTAATGTGCCCTGCTCAGAACTTAGGTACAAAATCGTTTCAATACTTCAACATTTTAAATAAATATATTTCATAAATTTCTATCTTTGTATTTTAAATATGGAATTTAAAATACTAGTATTTTCGTCTTTACACTTAAACTAAATATAATAATAACAACAACCAGATTTTATTATATGTTTATTATAAGCGTCTGCTTCTAGACGTTTCAAACAAATTCAAACCTTCTTAGTCACTGTAATTTAAGGTATTAAAATCCTATTATAATATGAATTATTTAAATGTAGTAATTCAAATTTAATGTCGCACGTAGCTTAGGTAATTGGCCGTAGCATGCTATATCTTTTATGACGCCAATGGCTTAGACATTTTCCAAGTTGAAGAGAAGGGTTGATAGCTTTAAGAGCCAAAACGCTGGAAATATTCTGGCAAATATGGAGTGACAGTAAAATCGGGGATGTAAGTAGCATTCCCAGTATTGGCCTAGTGACACAAGAAAAGCAGGAAACAACTCATGTGTGAGGGAGATCGGCCGCGGGGATCGAACCCACAAATTCCGAATGCGAGCCTCACGCCTGCGTCGCCTTGCTCGGTAAACCAGCAGATGAACATAATTCGTGGTAGAACGGAAAACAAAATCTCTTGCAATGTAAGGAAAGGATTTACTCATAGCGGCATATTTAAACATGACAGGGGGACACATCGCGCTCTGCGTCCTCCACAGAAATCTAACACCTCCATGAGGAATGGATGAAGTTACGGAACCGCAGAAGGCCAAAGGGTCTCAGGTAAACAAACCTCAGAGATGCGCGGAGAATTCTTCCTCCCGGCGCCAGGACCTACTGCATAGTCACTGACACTCCGGATTGGGTGTCGACAGTCTCCTCACACGTAAGAACGACCATAAAACGTCCAGAACAGTATTTACAATGCGCAAGCATCCGCGCTACCTATCCGGCACCACCATACACAAAGGGCCTGAAAGTACACCTCAAAGATGATAAAGAAATGGAATGAAGGGAATGATAGAAACGAAATCGTAGTAGTAAAGTAAACATCCCTGCATTCGTCTAAGCGACATGAAAAAAACACGATAAAACCCAAATCAGAGAGCACACAGTTCACGGGGATCACTTTCCGCATACCAATCGCATACATCGTGATTATACAAAGTCCTGAGCCATCCCGCTCGGTAGACCAGCGCCTAACAAACTCAAGACATTTGCTAACCAGGATTATTATAATGAGAATTCAACATTGGATAATGCCACTTACCTGACAAAGTACATTTCAACCATCTTACCTTACAATCAGAATTAAATACGGTTTAGTGTTCATGGCACATGATGAAAATAAACAAACATAAGTTGCGGTTAAATTGTATTTTGAAAACATAGTATCAGCGAACACTTTCGATGTTTTCCTGGTTGTTGCTCCTTTTATCTTCTCTATGCTTTACTTACATTAAAGTATGGCATCTCCCATAACTGGAAATACACATATTGAAGTGGATATTTATGACAAGTGTTTGTTATACATGAACATTGACTTTATCGCTGGTCTGCGCCGAAATCATTAGCTATAATTAAGGGAAGCCTGAAGGATATATGTCAGTGGGCAAGAAACAAGGCTTAAAGGCATTCAGTCGTTTTGTTCCTTCACGTCTTGTTGTCAGTTTTAAGTTGAAATATATTCATATCTGTGATTTCCAGGTTATAGGAAAAGAAATTCCTATAAAAAGGATGGCCCGTAAGGGGATCGAGCCCACGAGCTTCGCGTTATTAGCACGACGTTCTAACCAACTGAGCTAACGGGCCGCTATGTTTACATTGGCTAAGACTTGTGTCTTAATCATCTTCACACAACATAATGCAGTATTGTTACATTGTGCACATGCATTAGTCATTGGTTAACTACCTTGGAATGAACTGTCGTTCGCTGTACATTAATTCTTCATTTGACATAATAATATGTCTTAGTATATTCAAAGGGAATTGTTACATTTGTATTTTCATAACAGTACTTATTAAATATATTACATAACCTCTTACCGTGAAGTAGAACCTTCCCCACTATACGATTGACACCAGCGCGGACATTTATCGATATTTATGACAAGGGTTTATTAAACAAAAACATTGTCTTTATCGTCGTCCTGCGCCGAAATCATTAGCTATAACTAGGGGAAGCCGAAAGGATACATGTCAGTGGGCAAGAAGCAAGGTTTAAAGGCATTCAGTCGTTTTGTTTCTTCATATCTTGCTGTCAGTTGTAAGTTTAAATATATTTTATATGCATATTTTCCTGGCTAGAGGAAAAGTAATTAATATAAAAAGTAATGGCCCGTGTGGGGATCGAACCCACGACCTTCGCGTTATTAGCACGACGCTCTAACCGACTGAGCTAACAGGCCAATGAATATTTTCGTTTTCAAACTAATATATATAGTTTTTTCAGAACATTTTTTCCGTTTCTTGAGCGTGGTGTAGCAATCAATAACAGTGCCAGTTGTACTCTAAAGACTTCCATACTCGGATTATCGTTTGCGTTTTGGTTTTATGCTCAGTTGTCTCGTCAGTAATTTCTGTCTGCTTGTTTAATCGGAATCTGTCGCAGAATTTTTCAGCATTCGGACACATTCTAAATATATTAGGTCTTCTTCTAAAGTAAATATGGATGCAATAATTTACATTTGCGTTTGTAGGTGACTGATGCTTTCTTCAGATTACATTTTTGTCTTCTCAATGCCCTGTTCAGGTCCTATGTACAGTTAAAGAGAATATTGTTGAAGCAAATCTGTCTTTATGCTCCAACATGCCAAACGTTATATTTAACGTTAACCCCAAGTCTTTCTAGTGCCTCTCTCATCAGGCTGGACTCAAAATTGGTGCCCTGGTCGCTGTGGAGCTCTAACGGCACCCCAGATCGGCAGAACACTTGCTCCATGAGGCAGTCTGTGATTGTCTTTGCCTCCTGGTTCGGGATGGCGTACACCTCCGGCCAGTTGCTGAACTAGTTCACGACCACCATCGGTACTTGTTGCCTCGGTCGGATACTGGGAATGGTCCAGCTATGTCGACAGCGATCCTTTCGAATGGCGCTCCGACGTTGTACTGCTGCATACGAACCTGGCTCCTAGTCTGGGGGTCGCGACCCGCCGCGCACGTGTGTGTACGTGACACTGACGGCACCACCTCTCAGCGTCTGCTCGGAAAATCAGCCAGTAGTAACGCTGCCAAAGTTTGTCGGTCGTCCGGTTTGCTCCCAGGTGTCCTCCTGAAGTACCGGCGTGCACTTCCTCCAAGACCTCCGGGACCTTACTTCGGGGAAGTGCCACCAGTTCTCTCTGCGTCTTCCCATCGGACGATTCCCATGCCCGGAACAGCACGCCCTCTCTGATCTTCAGCGAGTCGCATTGGGCCCAGTACAACTTGTATGTGGCGCTCCTTGGTGCGATGTCCTACCAGGTTGGTCTTGTCCCTGCTTCAACTTCTCTCAAGAATGGTCCCAAGTTTGCGTCCGAGCGCTGCTCCCTCCTCAAGCCTGCGCTATCCCAGCCATCCGGAGGCACTGCCGTGACCACTCAGCTGCGGCACGCTCCTTCTCTTCCACTCTTGTGCATTGGCCGCACTCCTCTGGACAGGGTCTTCGGGGCATGGCGTCTGCGTTACCGTGGCTCTTCCCTCTACGATGTTCAGAGATGAAGTCGTACTCCTGCAGCCTCTGAACCCAGCGTGCTGTATGGCCTTCCAGGTTTCTAAAGCTCAATAGCCAAGTGAGGGCGGAATGGTCAGTCCTCGGGTGGAATGGCTGACCGTACAGGTACTTGTGGAAGTGTTCCAAGGTCTTTACCACCACCAGTAACTCTCGCTAGGTGACGCAGTAGTTCTTCTCTCCCTTGGACCACGTGTTGCTGTAGTAGGCTCTCACCCTCTCGTGGTCGTCCTGGACTTGCGATAGGACGCTTCCAATGCAATGGTCGCTGGCGTCGGTGTCCACAATGAAGGTGCCACCAAGTTGTGGAAATCCCAAATTTGGAGCACTGCACAGGGTCTTCTTCAGGTGCTAGAAAGCGCCTTCGGCGTCATCCGTCCACACATAAAGTCGGTGTTCCTCTAACAGGCGGGTGAGGGGCTTGGAGATGTTGGAGTACCCCTTTATGAAGCGGCGGTAATAACTGCACGGCCCCAGGAAACTGAGCAACTTCCGCTTATCCTTTGGGCGAGGCTAATCTCTTACAGCCTGTGTCTTCTCCGGGTCTATGGCCACTCCGGTTGGTGAGACTATGTGGCCCAAGTACTTCACTTCCTTGCGGAAGAACTGGCATTCCTATGCGTTCAGCTTCAGGTTGGTCGCCTGCAATCTCTGTAGCACCTTGCTCAAGTCTTCCAGATGGTCTTCGAAGGTCTTGCCGACAATGATGATGTCGTCCAGGTATAGCAGGCAGGCGTAATAAGTCAATACTCTCATCGCTGATTCCATTAGGCGTTGGAAGGTGACTGGTGCGTTGCAGAGGCCAAAGGACATAACTGTGAACTGCCAAGGCCCTTGGCCTCTCTGGAATACAGTCTTTTCCTCGTCTCTCAGGTCTAGAACCACCTGCCAGTAACCCGACTTCAGGTCCAGGGTCGAGAACCACTGTGCACCAGCTAGCGTGTCCAGGGTGTCGTCAATCCGGGGCAAGGGGAAACAGTCCTTCCGGGTAACAGCGTTCAGCTTCCTGTAGTCCACGCAGAAGCGTAGCTCGCCGTTCTTCTTTGTCACCAGAACTACAGGGTAACACCGAGGGCTGTCAGACTCTTCAATCACTCCCCTGGATTTCATGTCATCTAGCATATCCTGCACCGACGCTTCTTTTGCCAGCGGAACGCGTCTAGGTGGTTACCGAATAGTTCGGGCGTCTGCGGTGTCGATGCGATGAATCACTTTATCCGTGCGACCTTGCCTTGGCTGAAGACGCGTTGGTATCGCCTCAGCAGTTGTCGAACTTTCTTCAGCTGTTCTTCGGTCAGGTGGTCGGCCGCTCTCTCCAGTAAGCCATCCAGCCGAGGCCCCGGGTGTCGCGATTTATAGTTGGTACTTAGCGGAATAGAATCCAAATGTAGGTTGTTGGTAACTATAATACATGTTCTAGCAAAGCATCACTAGCTGTTATAAAATGGGAACGACAATTCTACAGAATGCCAGACTACCTTCGCTCCTACTTCAACAACAGAGTAATTGAAATGTTTCCCGCCCAGAAGAGTAGACCTGCTCAGTTCTTCTGCAAGTAACACTGACACTTGAGTTTTATTTTATCTTTTATTATTAGTTACCTACTTGATTTTAAAAACGTATAGTGTTTTGGTATTGCAATTAAAGGTGACCTGTTTTAAAATGTATAACCCCATTTTACTTTCATTACAAGCATCTTCCCATCTGGCCCCACTAAGAAAAATGCTCAAGAGGCACCACTGAACAAGTATAACGTACACCTTAACGTACCTATTATGTATGTGTATAATATATGTGCATGACATATCTTATACATTCTAAATAGGACAGATGACCACCAGTTGATCAGCATGCACACTGTCCTCTTGATGGTTCACACTTATTTGCTTCTGGTTTTGACGTGAAATCCCGCGTAATGATAGATACAAAGGCACAAACAGTTTGTATGTGCAAACTTCTATTTGATGTGACCTTATAATACATTTTCACAGATGGCCAATCAGTATTTCTAAGGGAGGGACATTTTAAATAAATTAGGGAAAAATTGACATTTGAGCTTATTATAGGGCTGGTCTCTTACACCTATTGCAAAATTAAATCTTATATAGATATCATTTTGACTCTCTGTCACCGTAGACCCTTGCTGATCCCTTATTTCGTAATATAATTAAGTTAATCAGCCATTATTTTCAAGAAATAATATCGTCTGAAGCGACAGAGTAGGGAAGGGATTTGTACATTCAGTACGCCTGAAGCTATTCATCTCCAAATTTAAAACACCCCAGCAATCAAACAAATAAAGAGAGAGTTCTAATTGTTTCACGCAGAGAGATAATCGAGGCTGTAATTTAAAACCGTTGGTGTTTTTAAGATTTTTTTCATATGTTTTTGGAAACCTGAACGACTTTCAACACTCTTTGTGTGTACGACGTACTTACAAAATTACTTTGTATGCACAAAAAACTAAAATAGGAGCATCCTACAGGTCTTTTTTATTTATTTATTTATTTATTTATTTATTTTTTGTAATTTACGTCCTCCAACGCTGTCATATCGGACGATGAATGAAATGGGTGAAATTATGCTCAAATGAGCCCGAGGTCCTTGGAACTTAGAGCTACCTGACATTCGTCTTTAAGGATAAGGGAAAACCCCGGAAAAACCTTATCCAGGTAACTCACCCTGACCGAGATTCGAACTCGGGACCTCTTGAACGTGAGGCAGACACGATCCTACAGTTATTGTTTGGTGCTTATGTATTCCTGCACTTCATTCCAGTTTTGTGAACCGAACGAGCCTCATTTTCATAGCTTTTTTTTTTATTTTTTTTTTATTTTATTTTGTAATGTTCAGAGAAAGAAGAAGAGCTCTGTAATGTCCTGGCTTACACTCTATGCATTTTATTCCACCAACCAGCAGCTTAAAGTATCTTTGTCTCTCTCTCCGTCTTTCCTGCCTCCCGAATGTTTACAACAGTATCGTTGTAATTTGAGACATAAGAGCATTCTGTCAAAGTATCTCCGTCTCTCTTTGTTCCCTCACATATATTTACAACAGGATCGTTCTAGTTTGAAGCAGATTACAGCAATTCTGTGGTGCACTTTGCGACCATTGCATATGTTTGGGAAATGATTTTGTTATTCAGGTGTGCTAATAGTTAAAGATATGATGTGTGTACACATACAGTCCACCTAGGTAGCGTAGACGGTAGCATATCTGCCTCACGTTAAAGAGGTCCCAAGTTCGAATCTCGGTGAGGGTGAGTTATCTGAATAAGGTTTTTCCGGGAATTCTCTTATCCTGAAAGACGTATGTCAGGTAACTCTAAGCTTAATGGACCCTGAGCATCATTTCATTCATCGTCCGATATGACTTAACGTTGGGGTACGTGTGTGTGTGTGTGTGTGTGTGTGTGTGTGTGTGTGTGTGTGTGTGTGTGTGTTTGTGTGTGTGTGTGTGTATTACAGAGGCAACATTTTGTGATGACAATTATTTATAAAATTCGCATCAATAATTTTAATTGGTGGTGTTTTGTGGTCTTTTTACCATAAATTCACATTAATTTCGCCCAAATTTTTGGGGAGAAATTATAGAATTAATGAATAATGACATGGCTCAAATTAAAATTAACAGGTAACTAAAAGAGCAAAACTGTTAAAACCCCTTTTTCCAAATTAAAACATTTTATTTGAAATCAGCAGATAGGTAACATGAATAAGATCAAATATCACACATCAGACATCGTCAAACTGCAGGATACAAGTGATATTTTCGCTTTTCATACTCGTTCTGTTGTCTGTCACAGCTAAGTTATATGTAAAGATAAATCTCTCACTGTCAGCGTTTGACATCGGCAACCAAAGACATTGAAGAGATTTTTCACAGAAATGACGGTAAGAATCAGCTTTTACCTTCAATGCCAAGAGTGCTGCTGCTACATATATGTTTCAAATGGGAAGAGTTCTCGTCTGTAGCGAATTAGATGCGTTAAAGCCTTCAGCATTGCCACCTCGTCATCCCTACTCTTTTTATATTTCCCTCTCTCTCGCACACATGTGAGTCTTCTTAGCGCTAGACGCAAGGGAACGAAAACTGAATTTTCCAAAGTTTTATAATAATGCAGTTGTTGAAATCACAATTGCAACATAGATATTTGTATATTACGCAAATGCTTTAAATATTTAGTTTAAAATTAATTATAGTTTATGAATTACTTATTTTTTCTAATCCAACGAAAATACTAGCGGTGCATCCGTATAGCTGTGAATGTTACGTTAAGAGATAATTCGTCATTGTCATTGTCTTCAACGTCTGAGTACTGCAAATTTATGTTGATGGGTTCCAAAATTTCGTTACGTGCTATTTCTGCACGCCTCGGTAGCGTAGTGGTAGCATGTCTGCCTCACGTTCAAGAGGTCCTGAGTTCGAATCTCGGTCAGGGTGGGTTACCTGGATAAGGTTTTTTTCCGAGGTTTTCCCTTATCCTGAAAGACGAATGTCGGGTAACTCTAAGCTCCATGGACCCCGGGCTCATTTGAGCATCATTTCACCCATTCCATCCATCGTCCGATATGACTCAACGTTGGAGGACGTAAATTACTAAAATAAATAAATAAGAAAACGTGCTATTTCTTACCAAAAGTTGTCTTCTTGTAGTTTATCTGATGTTTCACGCAGTTTTCCCATTCTTGTTGTGTTCCTCGTCAATTTCTTCCTGAATAGGTCGTTCAACGTCAGTCAGTTTAAAAATATTATTTCGTTTGCAACATAATTTGAGCCCACATTAAGCCTATTGGATTGTCCTAGCAGTAGTAAGGGGGGAGAGGTGGATTGCGTCTCATTGATCCAGCTGATACTCTTTTACATGGAAGAGTAACTGAATAATGCTGCTTTGAACTCTCTAGAGTAAATAGAGATTACGAACCATTCATAAACAAAGGTATATGACCAGACACCTTCTGCCAAACCAGCAGGAAGTGTATCGTTTCCTCTCATCGAATTTAACAAACACCTTGGCTTATTCAAAGTACATATTTCTTTTACCACGTCATGTCAAATGTTTACGTTTCAGTTTTGAGTAATTTTAAATACACGTCCACGCATACATGCCAACCAATAATGATATTCATTATAGTGCTTACGTCGCAATGCATTGTTATAATATAATGGTATCTACTTTATTTATTTGTATAAGGAAAACTGTTTGAGCTAAAAATATGAGGTTTGTACGGTTATGTTAAATACATTACTCTCTCCTTCCTCATGGATCAGTTTTTGCAAAATATGAATTTTTGTCTTAGTGCGATTGGTATTTATTAGAGATTGATTAGTTTGGCGCTACTCACACACCACATAGAGGGAATGTAATACGGCAATACCGCAGTGCTCCGAGTGGTTGCTCACCAGTAGCGCTCAAGAACAAACATCATCCCATTTGAAACATAGGAATCTGTTATTGTTACAATTATGGCTTTGCTGTTCAACAATGTCACAAAGCTCTTTGTAATAAAGAAGCAAATCAGAATCACAAGTAATACCACTGGTTTTAAATGCATTTAGTTGTATAAATGCTGCCATCACATGATTTAAATCACCTATACTTGATTTAGTAGCTAGCTTAGAAGGTTAGGACCTTAGAAGGTTCAGACAAGTGATATAGCGTTTATGGTTATTACATCATCAGTTTCTTTTGCATAATGGTGTTTAATTCAGACAAAGTCATACCGCAGCAAACTTTTAGATTCTCTTCTACTGCTTCTCTATCACTGGGCTCCATGACATGATCTACAACTGCACTTACTGTGTTTCCACTGTGTGACCACTCTCTAATATTTGACTTTTGGTTCTCAGCGAGTTAATTCGGGATAAAACAAGATGAGCCACAGTTATTTTATTGAAATTCTAATATTGGATCTGTCATCAATCTGCAATTTTCAGAAACAAATATTGTTGCTGTTGTACCTTTACAATATTGCAGCACTTGGCATCGCAAAAATGAGCATTTAACAACTTTTGCGCAGGAACTGAAAGCTTTTTTTTTTTTTTTTTTTTTTTAGAAAAGAAATCGACAATTACATCAAAATAGCTGGCAATGTAAACTACTGAATTAAGCCAGCTAGACCAGCGTGTCAGTACAGGCAATAGGAACACTTTTAGCTTCTATATCTGGGTGGTTTTCATTAAGGTATTGTTTGTATTCGTTTTTTTTTTTAACTTTCGGGCATTTCGGAACACATTCTTAAGCCCTGAGTGACAATATTTTCATGTAAATATAATGTCTGAGAGTAGATTCCTAGAAGTTCAGTACCTTCTCAGTACCTTTAGTCAGCATAATAGGAGTTTTTGCTGCACACGGTGTGGTACTGGCTTTCTTAAGCGTTAAATTTTAGCTTACTTTCGTTAAATTTGTAAACATTTTTTTTTTCATGACTTCTAGCTTCATGCTATAAATCATGGATGTTAAATTAAATTTATATTTATGCAATTTGAAACAAATGTAAAATTTTCTATGCAGACTAAAATTAATAGAAAGTTTCCAAAAAATATTAAGCTCGAAGAAAGGAAAAATTCGCGAAAATTCGCAAAACAATCGTTAAAAACAAAAACTCCTGCCTATGTATATACGAGGGCTATCCAGAAAGTAGATTACGTTTTGGAATAAAAAGTAAACAAAGTATAGGAAACAAATTTTATTATATACAGATGAAAGCCACACTCAAATACTACTTTTCGACATAGTCACCATTCAAATTAAGGCATTTATCGTAGCGATGTACGAGCTTGGAAATTCCTTCGTCGAAAAATTCGGCCGCCTGCGCCTTCAACCACTTCGTTACCTCTTCTTGCAGCTGTGCGTCGTCATCAAAACGCTGCATAGCCAGCCACTTCTTCATTGTTGGGAATAGGTGGAAGTAGCTCGGTGCCAGGTCGGGACTGTACGGCGGATGAGGAAACAACTCCCACTTAAAAGATTCAAGAACTTCACGAGTGACATTTGCCGTGTGGGGCCGGGCGTTGTCGTGAATCAACAAGATCTTAGAGCTCAACATTATTCTGCGCTTGTTTTGAATGGCTCTTCTGAGTTTTTGGAGAGTTTGGCAATACCTTTGAGAGTTTATTGTAGTGCCTCTTTCCAGGAAGTCCACCAAAATCACACCTTTTCTGTCCCAAAAAACAGTCGCCATCATCTTCCTTGCCGACATTGTTTGCATGCATTTCTTGGGTTTTTGGGGAGAACTTGTGTGCCCCCACTGCATTGATTGCAATTTCGTTTCACAGTTCACGTGTTTCACCCATGTTTCGTCACCAGTAACGATGCGATCGAGTAAAGAGTCACCATCCTTATGGTAAACGTCCAAAAAGTTCAACGCTGCAGCCATTCGCTGATTTTTGTGGTCCTCTGTCAAGATTTTTGGAATCCATCTTGCACAAAACTTGTGGTAACCAAGCTTTTCGCTGATGATTTCGTGCAACAAACTTCGCGAAATTTGTGGAAAACTCAAAGAAAGTTCCGTTATTGTGAACCTTCGATTTTCACGGACTTTAGCATCCACTTTTTCGACAAGTTCGGCAGTCACTATGCTGGGTCTCCCACTTCGATCTTCGTCGTGAACATTGGTTCGGCCATTTTTAAATCTGATGACCCACTGACGCACTCCACCTTCAGTGATAATGTTGTCCCCATACACTTCACAAAGCTGCCGATAGATTTCTATCGGTTTACAGTTTTTTGCAGTCAGAAACCTTATTACTGCACGCACCTCGCAGCTCGCGGGATTTTCAATTAACGCAGACATTTCAAACCGTCACAGTATCTGAACGGAGCACAGCACGAACCTCTCACTAGCACGGCTAGATGTCGACTGAGCTGCGCAACGCTCTGACCCCAAGATGGCCGCGCTAGCCCCGCCCCTAGCGGAAACAGACGAAAACGTAATCTACTTTCTGGATAGCCCTCGTATATACACATATATTACAGCAAATACCTAAGTTTATGTCCTATTGTTCGTAAGCGCTTACATACATCGTCTTCCAGGAGAGTTAGAAGACAATTATGTCCTCCAAGAGGAGAAGCTGTGCGAAAACTTGTAACTGAATTTTGGGGAGATTGGTTCTAGTATCGGTAAGTAGCTTAGGGTAAAACAGCGAAAGCTTACTGATGAGGCATTCGAGAATAATTAGAAGACTCTTTAAATGTCTGCCTTGATTCCACAGGAAACTTCAGTTTCAATGTCCTCTTTCTGGCGAGATACTAAACTTTTAAAACTGAAACCATAAAAGATCACTGTTACGGGTACATTTCTGCAACTAAATATTGAGGAATATTAATTTGATCCAAATTCAACAATCTCTGAGAAAGTATGAATGGGATGCTCCGCAGGAGAAACCCTATATAGTACAGGAAACCAAAATCTGAGTATATTACGGGATAAAGGTCTTTATGATAATCGGGCTTCCATTTCTACATATACTATACTGAAGAGCCACAAAAGCTGCAAAGTCCTTAAATTCCAGGCAGAGCTCTTTCACCTTCTCTACTGCTACATATAATAGGGGAAGTATTGTATTGCACCCAAAATTTAACGTACAGTTTCCATCGGAAAAACTGTGAACTTTTAAGTTTGTATGTGTGTATGTATGTGTGAAAGTATGTATATGTGTGTGGTTATGAATTGCATAATTAAAAACCGAGAACTCGGTTAAAACCAAACTTGGTAGTTAAGTTCAATATCCAAGGGTGCGACAAGAAGATTTTGAAGAAAATCCCCTCACATCAAATTACCCTTTAAATGCACAATTTTTTTCTAAATTGTTTATTTTATCCAAAACGGCTGCAAAATTTTTATTAAACACCACATTTAATATGTATGAGGTTCGGCTGATAAGTTCTGGGCCTCACAATCAAAACATTTAATTTTCTTCTTTATTTCTCAACACAATCTCCAGAAAGGCATATCGGTGTTCCAAGTTAATTAAACCATTAATAATTAATTAAACCATCTCTGTAATGCAATTTATCAAGGTTCTCAACATAGCTCTTCACTGCATCAATGGCCTCGTTGCTGTGAAATCTTCGTCCTGCAGGAAACTTATTGAGATTCGGGAACAGGTGGTGGTCACTGTGTGCTAGATCTGGCGAATAGGTTGGATGTTCAAGCAATTCGAACTTTAATTCGTACATGTTTCCCATTGCAATGACCGAACGATGGGCCGGAGCGTTGTTGTGAAGAAACAAGTTTTTTTTCTTTGCCAAATGAGGTCTTTCTTTTTCACCTAATCACTCAAACGTTACAGTAAGCTTGCATAGTAATTACCAGTGATACTTCTACCCTTTTGAAAATAATCAATAAAAAGAGTTCCTTGTGTATCCCAGAAAACACTCGCCATAACCTTGTTAGCTGACAAATTGAATTTGCCTTTTTTGGAGTTAGTTCACCTGGCGCAATCCACTGTTTTAACTGTGATTTACTTTCTGGAGTGTATTCAAGGTTCATCCATGGTAACAAGCCGTCTCAAACATTCACAGGGATTTTTACGGTAGAGCTCCGAATTCTTAACAGAAACATTTTTTCTTTCCAACTTTTGATCAGATGTGGACAAACGCATCACTCATGTTTCACAGACCTTGTGAAAGCCCAAAACATTCTTTTAAATATTACCTGCACGTTCTTTTGACATGTTTACAGCCTCTGCTATCTCAAACAGCTTTAATTTTTGGTCGTGTAGTACTAAACGATGAATTTTTTCAATGATCTCTGGAGTTGTGATTTTCACAGGTCGTCCAGAGCAAGGCTCATCACTAGTGCTCGTACGTACCATTTTTAACTCTGCAACCCACCTATTAATTATTGTATATGAAGGGGCAGAATCTTTCAGTGTACTCTCCATTTCCTCCTTGATTTCCTCAGGCATTAAACATTTCAAATGGAAGTATTTAATTACTGCTCATTTTAAACCTGTACACTTGTATTGTTTAAAATGTTGTCATTCAAAAACTAAACAAGCTATTGACCTTTATGGATACAAGCTAGTCTACAGTTAAAGTATATTATTCTATCCGCGAAACTGGCCCAGTGGCACCATCTCTATGTGAGACCCCGGACTTTTCATCCGAACCTCGTATATATTCAATTTCAGATATTTGCATGACAAATAGAATGTTCCTATAATTTATGTTATCTGGAATATCTCTAACGTATTCTTCATTCGGAGTGGCTTCTGCACAACTGCACAAAAAATAAATCGCGTTTGAAGACATAAGTTATATCAAATGCATTTTTGTGCAGTGAACCATTTCAGAGATATTCCTTGTTATTGGTTTGAATTTTCAAATGCTTATGCTTTTCTCCAATGGAAACCCGTTATTCGTTTGTATTTTTTTATTTCGTTTTCTCTCTTGGCCACACAAAGAGAAAGGAGTTCCATAGCCCCTACAAATGATCAGCTCTTAAAATATTTGACTATTGCTTAAATTCGACTGCATTCCCATGTTCATATTATAACCGCAAGAAAATATACACTAAATAATTTCGAGAAAGTTACGTCAGTTAAAATGAAGAAGAAGAAGCTATTGTAAGAAATAATAGTTTGTACCAGCTGAGTAGAACCAGCAATGTAAATGCAACATAACAGAGTTTTGAAGAAAGACATAACAAAATAGTAGGGATCTCTTATCCCTGGATCTCAAAAGAATAGGTTGTATTTGTGAAAGAACTACAGAAAAAGAAAAGTGTATGTTTCAGACCGAGACACTATCGAGAGAGGTGGCACAGAGTGGTAACGTGTGTACATGAGGTTGTGGGTTCGATATCCGCGGCCAACCCACCGGACCAATGGATAAAGGAGAATATTTAGGACATTTATTGTAATAATGTATGTGATGGAACTATTAACAGAAAATTTCGAAATTTTAAAAATTTAAATCCTCGATCTACTTTCTCTAAAAAAAGTTATCCTAGCTAGATCGGTAATACCTATCAAATTCATAATAGTTCCCTTCCAGCTCCAATATCGGAAGCATTCCATTGTGTGCAGTTCCATTTATGAATTATATTTTTAAGCAACCTGGGACAGAATAAAGGGCTGGCCCATAAGTCCTGGTCTGTATTTTAAGTGAAAGCTTTGCGTGTAAAATAAAATGTTTTGGTAATGCATTTTATGCTCGAACATGCCAAACATTAGTATTTATACGACTGGTAGCAGTACTTAAATGGGACTCATTATAGTACACCTGTGCATTAAAGTACTGATATTCGACCAATCAGAAGTGGCAACGTAACATGGGGAAAGCGCAAGTATCGATTACTCTCATTTCGATCGACAACGATACTAGTGGCAGCTTATAAAAAAGTCAAAATGTCTGACACTAGTAACAGTCATATTGAACTTACACCCCCAGAAATTATGGAGAAAGCACTCAATATTACCAATAACTTGTTGCCACAAAAGTCAAGAAAGATGTACGAGAAATTCTATTTATAATTAATGGATTGGAGAATATCAAACCGTATAAATTCCTTCTCAGAAAATGTATTCCTAGCGTATTTCGAAGAATCGTCTCAAAATATGAAATCATTGACCTCGTGGACTCACTATTCTATTTCGAAATCAACACTCGACATCTATTTATTTAATTTGTTCCAGTTTGTCTATACTTTCTTTTAGGTTAAACTGTGTCACACGTTAACAGCTGTATATAGGGAAGTAATCAATATTTCTGCGCCTCCATACTAAGTACTACTTTTCACGATTGTAACATATCATTCAAACCAGAAATGAATACTTTGAAATGAAACATTTAATTTAGATACATGATCAAGCATAAACATTCGTATGAAACTTGACTATAATAGTAATTAAAACGCTCGTATCATAATTATTGACCTCGCTTCGCTCGCTTGGTTAGTAATAGTACTCGCTTTTTAATTACAACCATTATAGTCTCATTGCATAATAGACTATTATATTATTACAGAGAGAGTTATGTGCTCTACTACATATTGTGTTTATTTTTGTATGCCTTTATACAAAGTCCGGAGCTGTCCCGCTCGGTACACCAGCGCCTGACAAACTCAGACATTTGCTAAGGAGGATTATTATAAAAAGAATTCAACATTGGATAATGCCACTTACCTGACAAAGTACATTTCAACCATCTTATCTTACAATCAGAATTAAGTACGGTTTAGTGTTCATGGCACATGATGAAAATAAACAAACATAAGTTGCGGTCGCCCGCCTTGGTAGCGTGGTGGTAGCATGTCTGCCTCACGTTCAAGTGGTTCCGAGTTCGAATCGGTCAGGGTGAGTTACCTAGATAAGGTTTTTCCGGGGTTTTCCCTTATTCTGTAAGACGAATGTCGGGTAACTCTAAGCTCCATGGACCCCAGACCCATTTGAGCATCATTTCGTCCATTCCATTCATCGTCCGATATGACAACGTTGGAGGACGTAAACTACAAAAAAAAAAAAAAAAAAAAAAATAAAAAAAAAATAAGTTGCGGTTAAATTGTATTTTGAAAACACAGAATCAGCAAACACTTTCGATGTTTTCCTGGTTGTTGCTCCTTTTATCTTCTCTATGCCTTACTTACATTAAAGTATGGCATCTCCCATCACTGGAAATACACATATTGAAGTGGATATTTATGACAAGTGTTTGTTATACATGAACATTGACTTTATCGCTGGTCTGCGCCGAAATCATTAGCTATAATTAAGGGAAGCCTGAAGGATACATTTCAGCGGGCAAGAAACAAGGCTTAAAGGCATTCAGTCGTTTTGTTTCTTCACGTCTTGCTGTCAGTTTTAAGTTGAAATATATTTATATCCATGATTTCCACGTCACAGGAAAAGAAATTAATGTGAAAATGGATAGCCCGTAAGGGGATCGAGCCCACGACCTTCGCGTTATTAGCACGACGCTCTAACCACCTGAGCTAACGGGCCGCTATGTTTACATTCGCTAAGACTTGTGTCTTAATCATCTTCACACAACATAATGCAGTATTGTTATATTGTGCACATGTATTAGTCATTGATTAACTACCTTGGAATGGACTGTCGTTCGCTGTACATTAATTCTTCATTTGACATAATAATATGTCTTAGTATATTCAAAGGAAATTGTTACATTTGTATTTTCATAACCGTACTTATTAAATATATTACATAACCTCTTACCGTGAAGTAGAACCTTCCCCACTATACGATTGACACCAGCGCGGACATTTATCGATATTTATGACAAGGGTTTATTAAACAAAAACATTGTCTTTATCGTCGCCCTGCGCCGAAATCATTAGCTATAACTAGGGGAAGCCGAAAGGATACATGTCAGCGGGCAAGAAGCAAGGTTTAAAGGCATTCAGTCGTTTTGTTTCTTCATATCTTGCCGTCAGTTTTAAGTTTAAATATATTTTATATGTATGTCTTCCAGGTTAGAGGAAAAGTAATTAATATAAAAAGTAATGGCCCGTCTGGGGATAAAACCCACGACCTTCGCGTTATTAGCACGACGCTCTAACCTACTGAGCTAACAGGCCGATGTAAATTTGTGCTTTCAAATTGATATATATATATAGTCTTTTTCAGAACATTTTCCGTTCCTTTTGCGTGGTGTAGCAATCAATAACAGTGCCAGTTGTACTCTAAAGACTTTAATACTCGGATATCGGTTACGTTTTGGTTTTATGCTCACTTGTCTCGTCAATAATTTCTGTCTGCTTGTTTAATCCGAATCTGTCGCAGAATTTTTCAACATTCGGACACATTCTAAATATCTTAGGTCTTCTTCTAAAGTAAATATGGATGCAATAATTTACATTTGCGTTTGTAGGTGACTGATGCTTTCTTCAGATTACATTTTTGTCTTCTCAAAGCCCTGTTCAGGTCCTATGTACAGTTAAAGAGAATATTGTTGAAGCAAATCTGTCTTTATGCTCCAACATGCCAAACGTTATATTTAACGTTAACCCCAAGTCTTTCTAGTGCCTCTCTCATCAGGCTGGACTCAAAATTGGTGCCCTGGTCGCTGTGGAGCTCTAACGGCACCCCAGATCGGCAGAGCACTTGCTCCACGAGGCGGTCTGTGATTGTCTTTGCCTCCTGGTTCGGGATGGCATACACCTCCGGCCATTGATGAATTAGTCCACGACCACCATCGGTACTTGTTGCCTCGGTCGGATACTGGGAATGGTCCAGCTATGTCGACAGCGATCCTTTCGAATGGCGCTCCGACGTTGTACTGCTGCATACGAACCTGGCTCCTAGTCTGGGGGCCGCGACTCGCCACGCACGTGTGTGTACGTGACATTGACGGCACCACCTCTAAGCGTCTGCTCGGAGCATCAGCCAGTAGTAACGCTGCCGAAGTTTGTCGGTCGTCCGGTTTGCTCCCGGGTGTCCTCCTGTAGTACCGGCGTGCACTTCCTCCAAGACCTCCGGGAACTTACTTCGGGGAAGTGCCAACAGGTCTCTCTGCATATTCCCATCGGACGATTCCCATGCCCGGAACAGCACGCCCTCTCTGATCTTCAGCGAGTTCCATTGGGTCCAGTACAACTTGTATGTGGCACTCCTTGTGCGATGTCCTACCAGGTTGGTGTTGTCCCTGCTTCAACCTCTCTCAAGAATGGTCCCAAGTTTGCGTCCGAGCGCTGCTCCCTCCTCAAGCCTGCGCTATCCCAGCCATCCGTAAGCACTGCCGTGACCACTCAGACAGCTGCTTCTCTTCCACTCTTGTGCATTGGCCGCACTCCTCTGGACAGGGTCTTCGGGACATGGCGTCTGCGTTACCGTAGCTCTTCCCTCTACGATGTTCAGAGTTGAAGTCGTACTCCTGCAGCCTCTGTACCCAGCGTGCTGTATGGCCTTCCAGGTTGCTAAACTTCAATAGCCCGGTGAGGGCGGAATTTTCAGTCCTCAGGTGGAATGGCTGATCGTACAGGTACTTGTGGAAGTGTTCCAAGGTCTTTACCACCACCAGTAACTCTCGCTGGGTGACGCAGTAGTTCTTCTCTGCCTTGGACAACGTGTTGCTGTAGTAGGCTCTCACCCGCTCGTGGTCGTCCTGGACTTGCGATAGGACGCCTCCAGTGCAATGGTCGCTGGCGTCGGTGTCCACAATGAAGGTGCCGCCAAGTTGTGGAAATCCCAAATTTGGAGCACTGCACAGGGTCTTCTTCAGGTGCTAGAAAGCGCCTTCGGCGTCATCCGTCCACACAAAAAGTCGGTGTTCCTCCGTCAGGCGGGTGAGGGGCTCGGCGATGTTGGAGAACCACTTTATGAAGCGGCGGTAATAACTGCACAGCCCCAGGAATCTGCGCAACTTCCGCTTATCCTTTGGGCGAGGCCAATCTCTTACAGCCTGTGTGTTCTCCGGATCTGTGGCCACTCCGGTTGGTGAGACTATGTGGCCCAAGTAGTTCACTGCCTTGCGGAAGAGCTGGCACTTCTTTGCGTTCAGCTTCAGGTTGGGCGCCTGCAGTCTCTGTAGCACCTTGCTCAAGTTTTCCAGATGGTCTTCGAAGGTCCTGCCGACGATGATGTCGTCCAGGTATAGCAGGCAGGCGTAATAAGTCAATCCTCTGATCGCTGATTCCATTAGGCGTTGGAAGGTGGCTGGTGAGTTGCAGAGGCCAAAGGGCATAACTGTTAACTACCAAAGCCCTTGGCCTGTCGAGAATGCAGTCTTTTCCTTGTCTCTCAGGTCTAGAGCCACCTGTCTGTAACCCGACTTCAGGTCCAGGGTCGAGAACCACTGTGCACGAGCTAGCGTGTCCAGGGTGTCCTCAATCCGGGACAAGAGGAAACAGTCCTTCCGGGTGACAGCGTTCAGCTTCCTGTAGTCCACGCAGAAGCGTAGCTCTCCGTCTTCTTTGTCACCAGAACTACAGGGGAACACCGAGAGCTGTCAGACTCTTCAATCACTCCCCTGGATTTCATGTCATCTAGCATATGCTGCACCGACGCTTGTTTTGCCAGCGGAACGCCTCTAGGTGGTTGCCGAATAGGCCGGGCGTCTGCGGTGTCGATGCGGTGAATCACTTTATCCGTGCGGCCTTGCCTTGGCTGAAGACGCGCTGGTATCGCCTCAGCAGCTGTCGAACTTTGTTCAGCTGTTCTGCGGTCAGGTGGTCAGCCGCCCTCTCCAGTAAGCCATCCAGCCGGGCCCCAGGTGTTGTGTCGGCATCGGCTCCTGTTTCTTGTTGATTGCTGTCACGCTGACCATGGGCTCGCACGTCCCCAACTCTGTCCCGGCCTGGACTTCGTGATCGGTGTCTGCCGGGTTGAGCAGCCTCAGTGACACCTCCTCTCGGCACGGCAACAATGTCCTGGCTACACAGAGTCCGTGCACAGGCGTCTTTTGGTCCAGCATCATGTTCCTGGTTCGCTGACCTTCCAGTCGCGCCGTCACCACCACCTTGCTTCTCGCGTGGACAACCACGTCTTCCTTCAGAATGACCCTACAGATTCTATGGCGCTCTTCGGGCTGCCGGAGTATGACTTCTCCACTGAGGCGCAGGGCCTTCCTGCTGTTCCTGTTCTTGTATGACTGATTGGCCGAGACTGAATAATCATTACGCAAAACCCTGACCGACGTAGTACCACCTGTTTATATTTTGTATTTCACCATAGAACCATTCATTTTCTGTTACTAGCATTTTTCCGTTCACTGGCTGGTGATTACACACTTTCAAATTACTTAAAATAAAATGAAAATAATGTCAGATTCCAAGGTCTGTTCCAGTTTTTACCTTCGACATTGATAACGTTATGGATTCTGTGGGTTTCAGAAAAGAATTAGCTTCGTTTTGCTAAGGTTCACTGGTAAGCGATATATCTTTTATATCAGGAATTTTATTGCACTGTTCAATGACATAAGACATACTGCATCAATATTCTTTCATGTTCGTTATATATTATTTGCACGCGCAGATAAATTAAATCTCAATAACAAACCCTGAGCTACTGGTATCTCGACAGTCCTAGTATTACTGGAAGTACTAATGGCCAATTATACCAGTTGTAGGTATTAAGGGTTGAATTGTCCGGGACCAGCTTATTACTTTTTAATCGTTAGGTACCAAACTTTAAGGTTTCATTTGTATTTTTATAATTAACCCAGATTTTGTTACAAAATGTGTATATTTACGTCTGTCTGTATTAATCATAACTGATTGCATTTGTATATGAAAAACGCGATTTTTTCGTAGGCCCACCCTTCAATTGCACGCAACGTTTGGCTAGAAATAATTTGAATTTTATTCCCACAAACTTATGAACTGTCAACAGTTACTCTCGATTTTGCTTGTCTTGAAATTATGAAGATTAAACAAAACAATCGTGCATTTTCACGTTATTTCTCTGAAAATGATCTACTAAACTTGGCAAAATGTGAGTAAATATGCAGTAAGAAATGTTTCGGAAACGGTTCTTAATTGGGTAAAAAAAAAAAAAAAAAAAAAAAAAAAAAAAAAAGTTAAACATGGCATACTATCCAAAAGTTTTGGCTAAGACTGGGATAAGTTTTTGTGCCTGTTTAGGGACCACTGTCCAGAAAATTAAGGTAGACGACTCAACTGTGCGGAAATGTCATAATATTTGAGCAGCTATGTACAGAAGGACCCCAAAATCTATTCCTACTTCAAGATAAACTTATACATGCACTAAAACTTTATTATTAAATTTATAAAAACATTAAAGGTGAATTTCAGGTCATTTTATCTGCCGCAATAATCGTATAAGGTGTTCAACAAATCTGAAGCCACTTCTGATCTGAGTAAACCATTGCAGGATCGATTGACTACAGTAGTGTCAATACGCCACTTGATTTTCTTTACCAGATTAGCTAGTGTTAGAGGCTAACTGGTTTCCTCCCGTGCACCACATTTTTAAAGTTCTCCAGAGGCATGCATCCAGTGGTATTAAGAAAAGGGGACGTGCAGGAAATTCAAAATCGTCTTGTATTATAAGAATTTAAATATTTTCTTTACTTTTCGTGTTTTTACAATCCACTAACTAATTTGGAACTAATCCATGTGATTTCTCATTACTGCTATATAAGGAGTGCATTCTTGCATTAAGGCTGCAAACAGAAGAAGAAGAAACTTGGTGTTATTTATATGTAATGCTCATTAAAATATGTAAATAAATATATATTTTTAAAAGTTTAAGGAAGTGAAAAGTTCATTATCACAGCCGGAACTCGAGCCACTAATATTCGGCTTTTCATATCTATGTACTATTAGTTTATGTCCCCACGCTCATTAAGCCTTTTAATTTGAACATACCCTGGATAACCTTCAATGATCTGAAATGTTCGAAACCCGGCAAGAATGCGTCACACCACATACCCATACACACAGAGATTGGATTGCCAACCTAGGTAAACTAGAATTCGGCGAGTGCGTTGTACGACTAATTACTGTATGGGACATTTAGGAATAACGCTGGATTGGTTGTGACATTATCGTGTTTACATTCAATAGCGTATTATCACTATACAACAAAGCATTTTCGGGACCTGCTTTTTGCTCAAATCAGAGCACCCAAGCCACAGAAACTCCTCGTGAGGTCTCGACTTGACACTCTATTTTATTGACCTGAAAATAACAAACAGTATATAAGCATACAAAAACTAAACCCATTATTTTGTCGGCCATATAATCCTCTATCGAATATTATAAAGCGCATTGCAAAAGCATCTTATTTTGCACGCATTACTTTCAATAAAATAACCGCTAGTACTTATGGGCTCTCACATTAATTTAAAGATACAAGAGCCTCAAATTACTTTTAGAACAAGATGCATGGTGAACCCCAAAACGAGCAATAGAATATTTACAACTGCACTTCTGAAACATTGAGTTCTGCTTTGTTGTTTTGTAAAGGGGAACTTATGTCCAGTTTTTGATGAATCGAGACTCTGATGCAGACGGAGTTTAGGTATTCGATATAATGATATTGCATTGCACTAGAAAGCAATAATTAAAACGCGGTATACGAAGCACATCTATAGTTTGTTGTGTTCTAAGATTCAATATAGAGTCAGAAAGACAACAATTGAACAGTACGATAATAATCAGCAGTGATTATTTATTTACATGTTGTATTTTCTAAAATATAGGTAATTTACAGGACTCAGTATACTGGACTATATAATTTTAAATTAGAAATAATTAGGGGTATTCGATATAGAAGATTGCACTACACAAAAATACTTTGTTTTCAAGAAATTCACCCCTTACTAAATTAACCTCTACATGGATAATGTTTGTTCATTTGTATTTCTTCAAACCTAGCTCTCACAATTTTGATTAAAGTAATATATGTTTAAGATATTTTACACCACACATAAAATGTATACCTTGAAATTTCAGGGAATAGGCTATGAAGACCTCTCAATTTTGAGTGATTTTTGTGTAACTGGTGTAAGAGATGTATAAAAACCTTACAACAAGGAATTGTAGATCTCATTAAAACGCGCATTTTATCTATGTCAGATATAATTTCTTGTGCCATTAACCATTTCCGAGATATGCTTTTTTATTGGTTTGAAATTTCAAATACGTGTCTTATTTCAGATGGTAAGTCATTATTGATTTTATCACGTGGTAACGCAAAGAGCATGACATTTCAAAGTCATCATAAAGAGATTCGCTTTCAAACATTCTATCACTTTAAAAACAAATGATCATTTTCCCCCCTATACTAACAAAAAATAAAGGAATAGCCTTTTGCAACACAATGTTTCTAAAGAGTACAGAAGATACACACACACACACACACACATACACGCATATATATATATATGTATATATATGTATATATATATATATGTGTGTTTTTTTTTCGGGAACCGTTTGAGTAAATAGCCTGATCAAAGCGAATTACTTTATGTCTAATGGGTTACAACGTACGTATTTTAAAAAGTAAAATAATTTTGAGGGCAACTTTTCTTGCACCTAAGTTCCATGAACCATAAAGTAATAAAGTTTATAAACTGTAATCCTTAGAGGAAAAGGGAAAACAAACCACTCTCTCTTTCAACTCTTTTCCAACACACGTGGTAAGGGTACAACTGTACAAGTGTGTCCATTCTCAGTTTCGTTGTTACAAATGATCAAGTACGAGTGGAAGAAAACTTTAAAAATACAGTTTTGTGTACACAAATACTGTAAAATGAGTTCTAAACAAGAGTCATTATCACTGGCGTAAAAATTAAGGTTATTGAAAAACAGGAAAAGAACAAACGTACAGCTAAATAATTAACTGTGTTGTTTAAAGTGGGGAAAACTCAGGTTTATGAGATTCCGAAAAAATTAAAAACTAAAGTCGATTGATTAAAAGGAATAGCAGGCCATGTGAAATGCATCACAAAATCTACAGAGTATGACGAGCTAAATCGTGTTGTGTTTGAGTGGTTTGTTAGTGCGCGTGCTAAAGGAATTCCCATTTCTGGACCATTACTTAGACTGAAGAGTTAGAGACAGCAAAAACATTATGCAAAGACAATTTCAGAGCTTCCAATGAATGACTCGAGAGTTTCAAACATCGCCATTACATTGTTTTGAATGCTGTGTGTGGTGAAACAAATGATGGTGCTATGCAGACAGTTGTAGGTTGGAAAGGGAAAATTGAAAACAGACACAGAAACTAGACAATAAACTACAATTATTGTATGTAAGTTGAAAACCTAGTACGTAATACATATCAGCCTATTATTTACACTTAATTCTATATTATTTCTTCGCTGTAAACTTGTCCGACTATTTCGTAATTTCTTTGTATTCAAACACAACTCTCTGTAAGACGGAAACCTGTGTAAAAATGCCGGAACGTAGAAAATTAACTATTTAAAAAATATAAATATTGATAAATATTTTAGTTGAAATTACTAATATTTGCACTAAACAACAACTTGAGGTTTTTTATTTTTTAGCCTTAGCCATTTTTCGGTCTTGTGTAAATTAGGATACATTTTGAATTGCCTTGTACAATGCAGGGTGGATGTTCTTTACCATATTGATAATGTAGATGTTGAATGATTATTTGGCAAAATCAGTAAATTACAGGTTGTTCGTTAGACAATATAAACTCCAACGGAAATAGCTTTCTTCCGGAAATGGTGGACGGAATATTTTCGCAGGAGAAAGGACTTGACGGGTCGGTGACTCACAATCGTACGTCAGCAACAAGGGGATAGTATGATCTCATCACGGGTGACTGGATGTACCACTAAATCGATATTTAACAACACTTCAGTGTATTCCTTTCGGACCCTTCTACCTCAGTAACACTTCCTAACAGTTCAAAACACAAAAATCTATTATCCTCTTGATTGTTAACAACAGGCCTTATTTTACTTCTCTACCACAAAGTAGGAATAATTAAACATTTCCCATCCATTAACCCTCGTTGCATTAGAAAACTTTAAACATATTCTATATTCAACCGATTAGTTTATATAATTTTCTTTTTGCTTACATTAATGTCATTAATGCATCATCTCTCATTTTCTTCAATTTTGTTTAAATTTAAAGTTTACGAAGTGCAATAGCTACCTACGTTATTTACTGTTAATTAGGAACAGAAGTATTACTTGAGTCTAACTAGCGTATTAGGAATATTAAAAAGATAAATATATTTTCTTTCTCGAGACTATTCTTTTAGATTTGTCATCTTTAATCCTTTCTAGAGTCAAAATGTTTGCCTTATCATGACTAAAACTGAGTGCTAAGAAATTGCCAATCTTTAATTACCTATATAGTTTCAAAATATAATGCGTCCACAGAACATATCTGTAGAAATCTTTGAAGATAGGGGAAACACTTTTTATCACTTCGACTTAACCAAAATTAAAAAAAAAAAAGGTATTGCACTGTTGTACTGGCTATTTGAATCGTTATTTCGGAAAAGCGCTATGTGCAGTCGGTATAGTTTCGAGAAAACTGAAAAAAAAAAACAATTTTATTGTTTTTTAAAAAGTTTTTTTAGAGATATCGATAATAAGCAGCATTGTGACAGGTTCTGTTTACATATGTTCTGTCTTTTTTTTTTTTTTTTTTTTTTTTTGTAAAATTTAAATATTTGTAATGGACATAGGGTCATTCTAAAATAAGCAAGAAATAAATTTAAAACTTTCAAGATGCGCAATAAATCCCTTTAATCAACATACAACTCAGGGCAAAGTCTAAGGCACAAATATATCATGTAAACACACTTTTTTTAGAAAAAAATATAACAAATGCTTTGTAATTTTCTACATCCTTTGCTCAGAAAACAGTTGGCCACTGAAGAATAGTATACTAGAACTCTGAAACATCTTCTTGCACTATGTAAGCAGGTTTATGTCTGCCACCTTATTTGCAGTATTGCATTGTTTAAACTGTCATGCACATTGGGACCTTTTGAAATCTTCAAGAATTTATGAGCTCCATTTTGTGGCTATTGGATTAAATATGAAGGCCCTCTCTGCACTCAACGATGGGTCTACTTCAAAGGAACACATAAATGCATCTAAGTCAAAAATTAAAAAAAGTGGACTTAGGGCCCTTCTGAAATAAGCAATTAGTTTGTGGAAACTCTTATTCTTTTATCTACCTTATGTTTATAGATAAGAATTTGTAGTGGTTTATTGTACATTTTCTTGTAAGGGTGTACATTGGTAAGAAACAATAGTCCTATCTTTTAAGAACTGGTCGATATTTGATGGCAACTTTAGTAACCCAATTTGCCGAATTTCTTTATTGTATGTCACCCGGTTATATTTCTTATGAAGAAAGAATGAAACATTACAGTTTATTAAAAGCAAAACCTCGTAGAATTAATTAATAGAATTTAAAGTAGCAACAAAGAGAGGACGACGACCGTGGGATAGCGCCAGCTGTTGAGAAGAACGCACGCGTACCTATTCCAAGAGGCCGTGATTATTATTGAGTCCTAGAAGTATATATGTGATGACGACAACGTGGGTGTTCTGGGAAGGGGTCCGGAAATTCCTGGCAGGAGAGATATGCGGGCGGCAGGGTGAGGGAAGGACGCATCCCGATCCTAGAAGAGCCAGTTTGTCTCAAGGTCCTTGACTTTGAGTAGTCTGGAATCAAATCTTGTGTATGTGCTGTTTGTGTAGATCGTAAACAAGTCATTGTCGCTGGGAATTCCCGCCAGTTGCATCAACACTTCTAAAATGGAAAAAAAGGCATCTAAGAAATATGGAATCGTTTTGTTGTTAGCTTCTATAATTCCATTAAGGCTGAAGAGCATTAATAATTTGTTTTTAGAAGGAATGTTGATCTGAGTGCACCAGAGTTTTTAATATTTCTTCCTTTTTCTTTTATCAACATAAATTCTCCAGGTCATTTAAGCGGCCTGATTTCTGAAGTACTGTATGTATGATGACGCTACCAAGCGGAAGGAATGTGTATTACGCGAAACCGCTGTGAAAATAGTTCATTATTTGATTTCTTGCTCTGTGAAGTAATTTTCTTATAGAACTGCTAACCTTTTGCAGATTCATGGGCATGTATGAGTTTTAGATATATCTCGTGTTATTTTTGCTTCTCTGAACAGTGGTTGGGAATAACACCTGAAATATTTTCTGCTCTAGGAGAAGACAGTTCAAATAAAATGGTCAAGTTGCGTAAATTGTACTAAATTGTTCTGTTTGGGTTCGGTGAAATTTATAAGAAATTTCCTATAGGATTTATAGATCCAACATTTCAAAGCATTTGTATTCGGTTATACTAACCCAATTGAGTTACTTTTATCCTAAAGATGAAAATGATGTTATGCCCGCATTTGATCACACTTTATACTTGACCATAAGTGAAGAAGGAGAAGAAGACCATATTGGGCTAAGGCCCGAGGTTATTAGGAGGTCAGAACGGAAAAAGATAAGCGCGACCCTCACCTTTTATTTTTTATTTTATTTTCATTTTTGTCCTCCTTTTTTTCGCAATTTACTTCCTCCAACGTTAAGACATATCGGACGATGAATGAAATGAGAAATGATGCTCAAATGAGTCCAGGGTCCATAGAACTTAGAGCTATACGACATTCATCTTTAAGGAAAACGGAAAACCCGGGAAAAAACCTTATTCAGATTACTCACCCTGACCAAGATTCGAACTCGGGACCTCTTGAATGTGAGGTAGACACGCTACCATCTACGCTACTGAGGTGGGCAGCCCTCACCCAGCTAAAGCTTCTAGGAGTTTCTTCATCTCAAAAGTTCTGGAACTCTGTAAACTTCGAAATTTTTTACAAGCGAAAGCTCTCGTAAGTGGAGTTAGTCATTAAATTAGTAAGTTCGTGCGCTTCTGGTGGAACGAGGAGTTCTGTTGTCCGAGCGAATTTGTAACGACTTGGCGACAGCAGGGAGTGATATTACCACAATGGATTAGAAGTCTTGTATTCGACTCCCCAGCGAGAAACTGGTCCTGAAGAAGCTACGTCGCGCGTGTCTCCTTATGCCTCTACACCGCGTAGAAAGTGAAGGGACAGGATAAATTGAACTAGTTCACATTAGCGAAGTCACAGTGTGAATTAAGTGAAGTGTCATTACATTAGAAATTAGACCAAAACAGTGACAGTGGAAGATGAAAACTAGAAAAGTCAAGATGTGATCCGGTGTTTGAAAAGTAGTTGCTAAAGTTGTTGCAAAGAAATGAACGTTTACTGTGATTTTCAATTGTGATAAGAATTTTAAACAATTGGCAAAAAATGTTCCTATTCATTTCCAAATTTTGCGGTTTTGAGGGCACTGATTGCCCAGTAGTGTCAGAATATCTTATATTTCATATTATATATGCGGCAAGATTAGTTTACTTATTTTTTACTTAATTAAAATCTGTTGTGTTTATATTATATATCGTGCGAACGACTAAACTATAATTACTATTAGATGAGATGACGGTATTGTGAAATACCATTTACGTTTCTAAAACTAACTGATTTTTAAATAATCAGTACATACTATAACTAATTTTAATGGACTGTAACTTGTAAAACAAACTGCTAATCATTTTGTTGTTTTAAAAACAATGTATTTAAAATGTTATAAGCAGAGGTTAATATGAATAGGTGGTTTAAAACATTGACAAATTAATTAGATTTCATAAAACATGAAACACGATTGTTTTAAAATAGGCTAAATATATATTAACGAATATTTTTATACCACATAGACCAAGTCTAGAATAACAGAAGAAATATGTTTTTTTTTTTTTTTTTTTTTTTGCATTTCAATTAATTTAATTTGTTCAAATATACTTTGGATTTAAATTAGGCTATATTTCTATTTGAATAACTAATAAAAATTGTTTAGCCACTAATAATACACTCAAAACTTATTTTTATCTTTATTTCTATTCAGTATATTTTGTAGGTTATATGGAATATTATTCTTTACGTCGGGTATTATAAAATACCTGGTATTCCATACTACCCGACACGGCTTCTTGAAAAATGAACCTTGGACAAAACATTGTCAGCTAAAAAAACGACCACAATATAACAAATTACAATTGTTTTAGGGCCGCGCCATGGCTGAGTGGTTAGACCGCTTGGCTCTCACCTTGGCGGCTCGGGTTCGATCCCAGGCGACTGCAAAGTGGGATTTGTAGTGGACAACATGGTGCTGAGGTGGGTTTCATCTGAGTCCTCCGGTTTCCCCCACCATCATTCCACCAATTGCTCCATCATTCATTCATCTAAGGCGTTGGACCGACCCCTCAACCCTGATTTCATCTCTCAGGTCAGATATTTGGGCTCCCTCGCTCTGTGGAAACTCAAGCGCCTCCTAACGTCAGCACTGACGAGAAAGGAAGGGAAAAAAAAAACAATTTTTTAGTGTACCTTACACTTAAAATCAATGTTCAAGTCACTTACGTATTAGTCGGTTAAAGTGCTTGAAAATTTGCCTGCAAAAACTTTTTAATGTCACAAAACACATTTTATTCTGTAGCGAGTGAAGTGACAGCAACAAGCCGTGAACTTTCACTGCAGTGCATTATGGGAGTCTTAACTAATCCATGGCACTCCCAGGTGATGGCAGCAGCAAAAAGAGCACAAATCTCGGTATTCCATATTTCACGACTATTCCACAATATCCTTCTCTCCTCTAATATTGCAGGAACGTAAACTTACCCACTTGCAGCTTCGTATATTTTGCATAATAACAATTAAACCATAACATTTCCAGCTGATATGGGATGTTTAAAGCATGGATTTATAGTTCAAAACAATTAAGCTCCGGTAGATTCCGTGGTAGGCACTTTTAAAATTGTCAAAGTGGCACAAATTATGAGACATTATATTACTGTTTTTTTATCTGTTCCATTTATATCCCGCGTTTATTTACAATGGCCATGGCGTTGGCCGTTCTCCTTTGGAGACATGTCGAAGGTGTTAACTCGTATTCGTTGAGTTTCAATCATTAGATCACGCACACATTCACACTGTCATTCATACTTCCAGTCGCTGGTGAAGATGGAGAATTATCTTGGTTGGAGAAAGATCCCCACCCAACTGCCGGGAATCGAACCAGGATCCCTAGCACGGCAGGCAGGTGCTCTACCACCTGAGCTATGGGGCCAGCCATTTTATTACTGCTGTGGCTAAACATTTGAGCAATAAATAATGGATTCATATTCTCACAGGTTCTTTCAATGGTTTACTATGACCAATTTATGGCCAGCGTATATCCGTAACAGTCTACAAGAGAAACCGTTTCACTGGCACCATTGCGTCAGGATATGAAGTTGGCGAGGTGAAAGTTCATATTCCTGCGCCAATCGGGTGATGTAACTGTAACGTTTAACTGATAACATTTTAAACTGTCCTTTTACCTCTAAAGGCCAGTTATGTTAAAATCGTCACATGCACTTACTCCTCAATCTAGAATACGTTTTTAATGCAGGCAGTGAACATACGACAGCTTCTGGCCGCGTCGTGACTGAGTGGTTAGACCGCTTGACTCTCACTAAGACGGCCCGGGTTCGATCCCAAGCGACCGCAAAGTGAGACTTCTGGTGGACAACACGGCGCTGAGATTTCTCCGGTTTCCCCCGCCATCTTATTCCACCGGATCTCCATCTTCATCTCATGTATCATCAGTGTCACCGCCTGCGGTGCCGCATGTAGTAAAAGCGGGCGTTAAACACTACACATTTCACATACAACAGTTTCCACCAATTTCAAGTTTAAATGAATCCTATTAGAAAATTCTCAATTGTACTGAAATAATAGTATTGGTAATAAGTGCGCATTTCACTAATAAATTACTGTTTTACTGAATGAAGCAAGAGAATCCAAATGGAAATGCAAAAGTTATTGTTTGAACCAAAATATACAGATGTTCCTGAATCTTTGTCCACTTTTTGAAGTTATACGTCGTAAACGACAAAGTTGGTTGCATGTTATGGGGGTTTAAGGGGTTTATAAATTATATTGTACTCTGAGTTGTGCCCTTTATGTGTAATGTTGTGTGTTGTGAAAGGGCTTTGAAAATACTTTTATGAAATTCAGTTAATGTGATATTGAAGACAGTCTATATGGTCTATTACGCAGTGAAAACCCAAAGGCGGGTTCTACAGCGAACTAAAACAGCATGCTTGTTTTGACAAAACAAAACTCTTATTTTACTTCCTTAGTACACGTGATACATGGACGTTGTGTAATGTGTAGTGTTTAACGCCCGCTTTTACTACATAAGGTACCGCAGGCGATGGCACTGATGATACATGAGATGAAGAGGGAGCACCGGTGGAATTAGATGGCGGGGCAAACCGGAGATCCCGGAGAAAACCTACCGCAGCGCTGTGTTGTCCACCACAAATCTCACTTTGCGGTCGCCTGGGATTGAACCCGGGCCGCCTTGGTGAAAGCCAAGCGGTCTAACCACTGAGCCACGGCGCGGCCTACGTGGACGTTGGTCAATTATTAACACTAGTCAACAGTGGTTTTGGTACAGACAAAATACATATAAGACGTAGTTCTATACTGTAATGTGACATAAAATGTGAAATTAGAAAGTGACCTTCACGCCACGTGCAAGTTATATAACATAGTTGAATTTATTGTATAATTTTAAGTGCTTTGTATTTGAAAGGAATGTGATAAAAGTTAGTGCAGTGACCGTTTTTGTTCTTAGGTTTGATGTGAACTACTTTTTAAATGCAATATGGAAGAAGGGATTTTTATTGAGCCACAAATTAGAAAGTTAATATATGATAAGAAATTCGAAGAAAAATTAAGTCAAAACTTGCAGCCTGGCGTTCCTTTAAGGATGTCGTTGAAGGTTTCCTAGGGAACACAAGAGCGGAAAACAGTAACATATTAGTGGGAACTCCTTTAGTGAACTATAAAAGTCTTGGATACAAAATGTCACTAAAAATGCACTTCCTTCACTCTCATTTAGATTTCTTCCCTACCAATTTGGAAGCAGTTCGTGACGAACACGGAGAAAGGTTCCATCAGGAAATTTTGGAATGCAGAAGCGCTATAAAGGTAGATGGAGCCCTTCAATGTTAAGTAACTGCTGTTGGTTGTTGAAGCTTGAAGGATATATACCTATATCCCAAAGAAGGAAGTTGTCATCAAGAAGACTCAACCCTCCACCATCAACATCATCATGGAGTAAATGAATGTTGCAATATTTTCTGTAAAAGTGTACATTAGGCCCAGGACACTAGAATAAGATAGTTTTATGGTATTAAGTATGTTATACATTGTATAAATATAGTGTACACCACCCTAGTCTCTGTTTTCTAGATATAGGAATTTAGAAAGCTCCATAACAAAAAATTGGAGGGTATTGACGAAAATTTAACTGCGTTTTCAGAATCAGCAAGTCCAAATTAGTTAGGTTCACCATGTTGTGTCTCTGTACCAGAAAAAAAAAATTGACCAGTGTAATTGGTCCTTTGTCGTTGGATCTTCGTGTCTCACTCGCTGTGTTTAAAATTCAAGTTACTAAACAATAGAGTGTCACTATGTGTAACACAGGCCCCGATGTTATCGTTCTTTAACCTAGTACATATTCGGACGTCCTTGCTCCAGTCCATTGGGGTGCTGGCAGGCTGTATATAGCCTGAAGGTTTTTTTTTTTTTTTTTTGCTGCATACCCACCCATTAAGGGTTTTACTGCCGGTAGCGGTTTTTTGGGGGGATTTCGTCGGATGGTATTGGGTTATTAGGTTGTACTGATGTGAGGTAAGGCTTTTGTGTTCCTCAGGATGAAAGGAAAGAATGCAAAATCTTATGAACCCCGATGTACGTATTATTAAATTTTAAATGAAGTTGGGTTAAATTTTGTTGCCAAACAACTTGGGTTGACTGGAGCTCAGCTTTAACTGCTATATGGTTTAGCTCCGTTATCAAGGGACGTCCTGTCTCGAGAGAAACAGTACTTTTATACCCGAAAGGAATATCCTGGAAACATCTAGTAATCTTTCTTCAAACGCCTAGAAATATGGACATAATTAGTACAGAAGTATGTATTGCAGACATATAAACCTGCAGACGGGAGCGGGAGTTCGTCTCAGAACCTCTTCGTACCTCCCGTACATTTCCCCCCCTTTTTTTCCTTATTTAACCGATTTTTCATTATTTCCGTTTATTTTCTTATCTTTTTTCCTAGTTTCACAAATATTCACTATACACATAAACACCCATGCCCAAGGTGGGACTCGAACCCCCGATTCTCTACGTGGCGGAACACTAGAGACATACGTTTTAGCGACCATGGCTAAGAGGACAGGCTGGCGCTGTAGCTCAGTCGGTAGAGCACCTGCCTGCCGTGCTAGGGGTCCCGGGTTCTGTTCCCGGCGGTGGAGGTGGGGATTTTTCTCCGACCAAGATAATTCCCCATCTTCCCCAGAGTCTGGAAGTATGAATGAGAGCTTGAATGTGTGCGTGATCTAAATGTGTGTAATGTGTAGTGTTTAACACCCGCTTTTACTACATACGGCACCGCAGGCGATGACATGAGATGAAGATGGAGCACCGGTGGAATGAAATGGCGGGGGAAACTGGAGATCCCGGAGAAAACCCACCCTAGCGCCGTGTTGTCCACCACAATCTCACTTTGCGGTCGCCTGGGATCAAACCCGGGCAGCCTTGGTGAGAGACAAGCGGTCTAACCACTGAGCCACGGCGTTCCAAAGGAGAACCGCCGCCGATATGACCATAGCAGTTAAAGGCAGGGTATAAAAGGACCGGCATAAAGTACAGCTGCCAATATGTAAACTATGTCCAACGAGAGAATGAAGTACCGTATTACTCCGCGTCCACATGCGTTCGGAATGACAGTACTGTTACCGCTTCGTTAATAATAATAATAATAATAATAATAATAATAATAATAATAATAATAATAATAATAATAATAATAATAATAATAGTAGTAGTAGTAGTAGTAGTAGTAGTAGTAGTAGTAATAATAATAATAATAATAATATGAATGTGCGACACTAAAGGCACATTTTTCGAGCTAAGCACACTATTAATATCTTGCCAACCTCGAGAAAATTATATTTTTACTCTGTAGCCACGTTATCATCTCACTTGTTGTTTGACCCGCCTCGGTAGCGTAGATGGTAGCGTGTCTGCCTCACGTTCAAGAGCTCCCGAGTCTCAGTCAGGGTGAGTTACTTGGATAAGGTTTTTCCGGGGGTTTCCCTTATCCTGAAAGACGAATGTCGGGTAACTCTAAGCTCCATGGACCCCGGACTCATTTGAGCATCATTTCACCCATTTCATTCATCGTCCGATATGACTTAACGTTGGAGGACGTAAATTACACACAAAAAAACTTGTTGTTTGGTATGCGTTCTAACCTCACATTGTGGTAGGGGGAATTGCCCATCTCAATAACGCTATTCGGTTGTAATTTGGGGAGTTGGTGAACTTTTTGACGGATTGCTGACCTCACAAACCTATCACAAACAACATCCAACACTGATCTGGCACGTGGTCTCCTTTTGCCTGGAGTCGAAACTTTACCGAATGTGGCTTATTGCTTGCGTGCACTATAAATACTGACACACCGGTAAACTCACCACTTCATCGATAGCAAGTTCTGGAAATTATTCACTTAACTTGTTAAATACATTCAATATTATTATCTTTTCACCACTTCGTAAAGGCTTTCCGCGCGCATGTTTAACAGTACTCGCCAGTTCCGCCATGATTCACAACTGGATGCGCCTGCCAGCTTCAATATGCGCGCGCAGCATAATTTACTTTAATTACAAACTAACTTAACTATCTATTAGTATACTGTTTGTTAGTTGAAATATGCTTAGTACGCACTTGTTGCGCGCTATAGCAAAACGAACTCAAGACTCCACACCTGAGTAGCAGTACTTTTTCAAAGGACTATTTACACGGCTGAGGCATCATGGAAATTGTGAAGAAGACGCGCTACGATCAACGGTCACATGGTTTCGTTTACATCTACTTTATTCCCCCACTGCAAGCAGTATAGGTTAAAGCTGAAACCTAACCTATGGTTTTCAGATTTCTAATTCACAACGGCGAAGAGGCATTTTTTCACTTACATTTTCCTCCTATTTTGAGAACTTTATGCCTTTCCACCCAACCATGCTCACAATCCCCTAAGTTTCATTCCATTTTATTTTATATGATTTCTAATCAATATAAAATACTGAACTTTCAATCAGCTTCTCCTCAGCTGCTATGAGCATGCGAATATTGAACCTATGTACATATTTCCGTAAGCCACACCTGTAATGTCCTGCGCCGTAGCTTAGCGGACTAAGGCAGCATGCCTTAGTTCCTGGCCACGGAAAGCGGCCCGGGTTTGATCCCACCCATGTGGTGGGGATTTTAGGTCCCGGGTATAGGATCGGTGCCCACTCAGCATCGTGAGGAAAGTGAAGAGCTTACGCTAGGTAAGCAGCTATGGTAACGGAAACCAACATTCCGGCTGGGGGATGCCGAGATGCTGACCACATCTCCTTCCCGTATCGGTTGGATGATCGTCCACCTCTGCCGTGCGTAAGTGGGCGTGAGGCCGGCAGTCGTGTTGGTAGTCCTTGGTCCTCTAAGGGCTGTCGTTCCAGCGGTTAACTTTAACTTTAACAACTGTAATAATGGAAAATAATTATGTATGTGACAAATCTTCTTTCTGTCGCTTTACCACCATAAAGTAACCTGCGATAATGCAGTTGACAAGGAGTGTGTATCATTCAATCTATATAATTTCACCAGAATCAGGAGCCTGCTATTCATGAATGTGTGTGTATGTGTGTGTGTGTGGTGTGTGTGTGTGTGTGTGTGTGTGTGTGTGTGTGTGTGTGTGTGTGTGTGTGTGTGTGTGTGTGTGTGTGTTATTGTGAAAACCGTCATCTCTTCTCGTGGAGCCGAAAGCCAAGATCACGCAGAGACGGCTCTGAAATATTTAAATGAAAGTTTCAAACCGTATTTCCCAAGTTTAAGCTCATGATCGTGAATGCATAAGGAACGAATACGACATCGCGAATCAATTCATCTCTGTTCTGAAGAAGATTCTCTGAAAGTTCCAAGTCGCGTTGTTGCCTACAGAGAAATGACTGGCCTGTCCCTTTCATATTTCCCGATCATTACTTGCTGGGGATCCTGGATTGAGTTCGCTGTTTTGTTGTGTGAGCACTTTGACAAAATTAAAGAGGGTGTGCTTTCATTGGATACAGCCGATGCAAGTTCAATTTCCAAGGTACGGCTACTTCTGTTACCACAGAAAATACATGATTTGCAGACGGAACTATATTATGTCCATGGTACATGTCTGGAACTGTTAAACGATTACAAAAACAAGTCTGCAAAAGGAAAAGCAATGGATGTTTTTACTTCCGCAAGTAAGAAGTTAGATTACCTTACCAAAGACAAACTGAGTCTAGTCTTCAGAAGAATTCGGACATTGACGATTTTGCCACATCTGTAGAGTTGCCATTCCGAGTGAATACAAGGTTTGCGCACTGGTTTCTGTGGATGTCGAAAGAAGCTTTAACTTCCACAGAGACGTCTACTTCCTAATAGAAACAGACTTACATTAAAAATTAAGAGATGCTTAATGACTTGAAATGCAACTGCTTCGTGATTTTTCTTCTTTTGCAGAGTGATAATTTGTATGTACTTGTATGCAATTCAATAAACTAGAATAGAGAAAAGATAAATTGTTGAATTAGTTGAATAAACAAGTGTCTTTTTTACGTTTTTTTTAAGCCTTGAGTACCGTTTCCCTCCCTTTTTTCATCTGAAATTTGCACTTAAAATTCCAATCCTGATTAGTTCACCAAATACAGGTACCTCATTCACGGTGATAATGTTACCAATACCATAATACCTGTACATAAAACAACTAAACAGAAGCAAGTAGTCTTATTTAATTTAGTGTTACAAAAGTAGATGTCTCTTGTAGCCGAGCAGGATGGCTCAGGTGGTTTCGACTGTGGCCTGCATTTAGAAGGACGGTGTTTCATTCCCGTGGCCGACTTAACTGACCCATGGGCTTTTTTCGGGTGTTTTCCCGGGTCGCCAGGGGAATGCTGTATAGGTTAATTACATCCCCGAATTTCCTGTCCCTCCATTTCACCTCAATTATCATTTCACATGATCTCTCCTCTGGTGGTCTCTTTCAGGGTAGAAATGTCAGCGGGTGTCTCGGCGCAGCTTGGTAGGATGAGATACTCTGAGTAAAACTTCCTCCTCCGGTAAAACGGTCTCCGGTCTACGAGCCCAGTCTGGTGGGACCGTTTCCGGACCGCAGTTAGGTTAGCTGCCGATTGTGCTTGCCTGCCGGGGAGTTTCCAACTGATAAATTGCCTGCCCTATGCACTCGGTGTCCTCTCGCCTCATCCTTCCTACCAGGGATACCTCACGAATCCCCTCCGTAGTAATCCTAACTCAATTCAATCCAATCCAGAGGTCTTTTACCATCCCTCATACTGCCTATTCGAACGAAGTGGACGGCGACTTTGGAACTTACTGTATACGACGATTTAAAATACCCTGACTATGTGTAAACAATGTTGCATTAGTTCTGATAGAGACCAAGAAATTGTTTTCCTCAGTGAATCACAAAACCCTGGTAAACCGTTATCGCGAATGTGAGTGTATTAGTGTATTATTAGCCGTTATAGCATATTACTGGAGTGTGGATATTTTACGTTCTGTACTAAATATAGTAAGAAGGGGAAGTATTCTATTCCAAAAGAAATCTAATTAGAGGCTCCCTGAAAGAGAAAAAATAAAAGCAGAGAAGATATGTATATGTATGTATCAGACGCAGCAAAACTGTCTCCGAGGAAACTTCGACCGCGCCCCTGAAGATGTCTACGGAAGTTGTGGACGAAACGTTTGGACGTTCTTACACCAATAGATCACGGTAAAACAGCCCGGAAATAATAAATTGTACGCGGGCTGCTCAATAAACAATGATCATATTTTTTTTTTTTTTGACAACTTACCTTTACTCATCCTCATTATTTTGATAGTCCTTCTCAAAATAGTCTCCCCTGAATTCGATGCACTTGTCCCGGCTTTTCTGCCAGTCTTCAAAGACACGCTGGAAACCAGTTTTTGAGAGATCCTTCAACATCGCATCCGCAGCCTTCATCGTTGCTTCTGACGATGGATAATGCCTCCCACGAAGGCGTTTCATCAAGTTAGGGAATAGAAAAATGTCACATGGGGCTAAATCCGGACTATAGGGAGGGTAAGGGATGCACTTCGCGTTGATCTTTGGAAGATATTCAGTAACAACATTGGCAATATGCGGCCGCACATTATCGTGGAGCAGCATCCAGCCTGCTTTACGGAAATGTGGTCTTTTGCGCCTGATATGGACCTGCAATGTTTTCAAGACATCCCTGTAGTATTTCCAGTTACTGATGTGTGTGCAGGTATAACATGCTGATAAACCATTCCGTGAACATCACAAAATGAGATGACCATAACTTTCCCAGCAGAAGCAACCACTTTTCTTTTTTGTGGTTTGGTGATGAAGGAGATATCCACACTGAGCTTTGCTGTTTGCTCTCAGGATCAAAATGATGTAACCAAGTTTCATCAGCAGTGATTACGTTTGATAGAAACTTCGGATCTTCCTCTAACATCAACTTCAACTGCATGCAGACCTGCATGGGAATGTCCTTTTGTTCAGGAATCAGCAGTCTTGGAACCCATCGCGCACAGACACGTCTCATGTGTAATGTTTCTGTCACCAACGTGTGGGTGGCACGCACTGAAATGTTCAGTATTTCAGAAAGTGATCTTAAGGTAATTTGTCGATCCTCTCTCACAATGGCAGCAGCAGTGTTGACGTTTTCTTCCGTAAGAGCAGTAACTGGAGCACCGGGTCCACCTTCCTGTGAAATTGATTGTCTCCCCTCTTTAAACATTTTAAACCACCTTCGAGCTGTGGTGTAGGGAAGAACAGACTCTCCATAGGCCTCCTGTAACATTGTATAAGCCTTAACTAAAGATTTGTTGAGACGAAAGCAGAATTTCAAAGCCACATATTGTTCGTCGCGTGCTACCTCCATTGCAGCGGTAGGCGATACTGAACATGTCTGAACTTGCCTGGTTCTCACAGGCAGGAACCAGGAGTACCAACAATGAAATTACTACGGCGTGTTTGTTTCACACTAAGCTAACAGAATTTAATAAGATTGAATTTTAGTGCGAAAAATTATGACCGTAAAATATTATGATCGTTCTTTATTGAACAGCCCTCGTAATATTGACTCCCGCCGTGAAAGCTTACGTTCTCTTATGTATCTACATATGTACCTATGTAGGGAAGTGTGTATGTAAATATGCATGTACATACGTATGTAGTATGTATGTGTATATAAATGTGTGTATGTATGTGAGTATTTTGAAAAGCAAAACGTTATGCAAGACAAAACAGGTACCATCTGTGATCAAAGATCACATAGCTTCCGCTTGCTTATCTGTCACTGTTTCGAGATAAAGTCGCACGTCACTGTGGAAACTGCTGATTTACGTCTTTTTCCTGTTAACCCTCCGACCTAGCAAACATCCTGCATGAGTAGCAAGTTATTGCGTCAATACCGCTGTCAAATATTCTTGTCAACTTTTCAAAAAGTTCCTTTAACGCCGGTTGCTGATAATTTAACTTTAATTAAACAGATCTAAATGTTCAAGGGAACTTGGCAATTCCAGTGAACACCAGCTAAACATTTGATAGATCAGCATGAAAGCTATGCTGAATTATTAACATTTATCGAACGGGATGCCCGAGCCAATAGCGTTTGTGCCTTGTATTCGGGCGATCTCAGGTCAAATCCAGTATATACCGGCTAACTTGGCTAAGGTTTGTTCCATGAAACTTCTCCCCGTATTACCCCTCAAGGGCTGTTGTTGTGGAGAAGGCTGTGTAAAATAACACAGTACCATATTTAACAGGACCATTTATTTTAATATATTCGAAGAGAATTGCTCAATATTCCTTTTCATAATCCTATAATCAAGTATATTGTGTAGTAATAAGTGTTTTCACATCTAAAATGGATTATCGACAAATAAGTTAACAGTACCAAAAATAAATGCTAAGAGCACTTCAGTATTTCTTTTCAGTCCCAGTTTATTTTCGACCAGAATTCTTTTCTCGAGATTGGACGTATCTTGTAACTGCCTGTTTTTGGGCATGTAGTTCATTTCCCCAAAATACCCAACAACAGATTTCGGTGCCACGCTATTTGTGATAGAGCACAAGTTGCCGTCAAGTAAAATAAATATGCATGAATGCTGACAGTAGTATTGTAGTAAACAAGAAAAAATGTGTCAAGGATCTATATGTATTGGAAAGGTAGAATCAGACTGAAAAACTCAGTGTTATAGCCGGGGTTTGAACTATGGATCTTTCGGTCTCCGTCCATCCAGGTGCTCTAACAACCGAGGGAACATGCCAGCACGACATTAAATTCTCCAACTCACATGTGATCCGGTAAACCAGAATATCTCAATTTCATATGACGTGATAGATATACCTACCTTAATGGCGACTATATGTTATCTCACATAAATTTCAGGTCTCTTTGTAATTTACTGTGAAAAATGAGAGTCAGTTGAAGAATTTCATGAAATTTAATAACATGAAAGCTTTTTTTCATGGTAGCTTCATTGTTAACAACCAGTGTATGGATTCATGGTTCAAGTGCCGGGTATGGCATTAATTTTTCACTCTTTCAAAGATTATTTTTCTTCTGTCCCTTATACCTTTAGGCGTCGTGTTGAGGAAATGAAACTCTGAATCAGATAGAGATCCCAGGATGGGTGATCAGCCCGATGAGAGTGAGAGAAGTAGAATGAGAGCTAAATGAATGAAAGATGATAATGGAGCAATTGGTGGAATGATGCCGGGGGAAGCCGTAGATCCCGGAAAACCCCCACCACTGCACTGTGTTGTCCACCATTAGTTTCACATGCTGTCGCCTGGGATTGAACCCGGGCCGCCTTGGTGAGAGTCAAGATGTCTGACCGCTCGGCCACAGCGCGGTCCCAGTCGAAGGTTTCCAAAACCTCCTACACACGACTGAGTATGCAACAACAATTACTTTCCATTGGTTTCTATATGTTTAAGCTTTGCAAACATCATAATCAAACTGCCAAAATATATAACAATAAAGATGTATCAGTTTGAAATTGAAGTTTCTTACAGCAGAATTTTGTAATTCGTAAACAGATCTGTAAGACCAAAATTATACAGTTATATAAACGTCGTATGTCAACAAATTAGGACAATTAAACATCAGGCAATAATTAAAATACAGAATCGTCAACAACTACAAATAGTACTAATTTAAACTGAAAATCGCAGAGCTACAGCTGTGACGGGTTCACAGTTTACCAAGACGAAAAAGAAAAAAACAAATCTTATGCGTAGTATTCACATGATTTTCTCTGCTCACCTTCTACAAGCTATTCTTACAAAAGCCTGTTGTACTTGTTAATTGAGATAAACTTTCGCATTTACGTTTTTCGTTGCAGCAGTGGTGGCTCGTTAGCATTTTTCTTGTTAGGGCCAGATGTGAAGAAGCTTGTAATGAAAGTAAAGTGTGGTTATGCCTGTTAAACCAGGTCACCATTGCATTGTCAAAAACACTGCAAGATAAGAAATCTGTCAAAACACTATACATTTTTAAACATCAAGTAACTAATAAATAAAAGATAAAATAGAACTCACCAAGTAAAAGTCCTGAGGACGTCTATTTAATTAAATTACTCTGTTTTTTATGTCAGGGATTTAACCAATTTCATCTTTGTGAATGGAACTAAGAGCCAACGAATCATGACCCATGGTGTTCCTAAGGAAATACTTAATTCTTTTCAATGTACTAAAACTTCTCTCTATTTCGACTGCTGAAACTGGAGTTGTTAGTACAATTTGCAGTGTTTCGTGTAGTTCAGAAAACGTTTCTTAAAAATACTGTAGTATGAAACAATGAAGAGTTCACTTACTGAAGGGATAACTTTGAACGCATCATTATTATAACTCATCGGAAGTTCATTTTTTAACTTTTCGTATACCATGGGATTGTAAGTTGATCCAAATTTTCTTACAGAGTCAGCAGGGAAATTTTCTCTGAAGGTAATAAATTTATCTGGGTCAATAATCACAAAAGTATTGAATATATGAAACTGTTGGAATCGTCCTTTTACTTGGTTGATCACTATATCACACACTTCTTTGGCACCTGAATTCAAGTTCCCTTAAGAACAGTAATTCGGTCGCTTTCTTGAGGCAGGCACAAAGTTATCATTAACTTGGTATCTTCTACTGTTCTCACGAATTTCAGACACAGGTGATTCAAAATACTGTAAAGCAAGAGTTCTTACCAAACCATCTCTTCCAGAAAGTTATCTATTTTTGCCTTCGTGTTGCGTAAATGCAAAATTATTCAGTTGACATGCACCTAATCGTTTAATTTCAAGTTTAATGAATGAAGGTGACTTTTCAGTATATAACCCACTCTATTCATTTTAAAACTATACTACTTCGTCCACCAAACAATTAACATTGCAACAAGAACCACACGAATACTAAAACTGCATGTGCTGTAGACACACAACAAGAAGGCAAGCTAGAGGAATATGTAACTTTTGCTGTCCCCAACGGTGTTTATGCTCGCCTTCCCAGTATGACAAGGATGCTAGATTCGTCTAAAACAGCAAGTGTTGTCACATAGCTCACCCATGCATAATACCTATCAGTGCGGTTACTGCAACGAACATTACATCTGATAGCATGATTGACTCATATGCATTCTCATGCACTCATTTCATAGTAAACAGATGCACTAACAGAGCAGATAAACAGTTCAAACCCCTCTGCCCTTCATTCGTCCCTCGCCTTCTTGTCGTGAGTCTACAGTAAGGGGCCACAACTAGCTGGCCCTTAGCGTTGCTGCATGCGATGTACGAAAAGGAGAGTAGGGGAGCGAGGAAAGTATAGACACCGGGCTGACAAAGTGTGTCGAGGGGAGAGAAGCGACCGCGGGCCCATGAAATCTGGCCCAGCGTTCTGCTTCGCCAAGATTTTTTTTATTATTTTAGTGTACGTCCTCCAACGTCAAGTCATATCGAACGATGAATGAAATGGGTGAAATGACGCTCAAGAGCACAGGGTCCATAGAGCTTAGGGTTACCCGACATTTGTCTTTCAGGGTAAGGGAAAACCCTGGAAAAAAGCTTAGCCAGGTAACTTACACTGACCGAGATTCGAACAACTCACTCTTGAACGTGAGGTAGACACGGTACCATCCACGTTACCGAGGCGGGCTGCCAAAAGTATAGTGGTGCTGCTGTCGTGTGAGCTCCAAGCTTCGGTAACCATTAAAAATCATGGTAGATAAACTATTATTTGTAATGATTGTAACTATTGAATAAAATATAGAATAAATGATTTCTTCAAAATAAAAAAGTGTAATTTGCGCATATTATCGGTAGGGCCCGGCCCCTATGGCCCTTAATGACAGTTCGCCCCTGCGTTGTAGCTATGAGGATAGTGGTGTTTGAACAGCATGTTGCAATGTGATGGCTTAATAATAATAAAGAACATCCATGAAATGGTTAACGCTGCAAAAGCATTTTGTATTTGAGTGTTTTAATGAGATCTACTTTTTTTGTATAGGAAGATTTTGTCTGTCTCTTACGGTTTACTAGTTAGGGAAATATCATCCACACTGAAAAGGGTTTCACAAGCCAGAAAATTCAAGATATGCATAATTTTGGGAAGTTTTTAAAAATTCCATGTAAGGAGTACCTAGCTGCAGTGGAGAATTTTCTTGAAAATCTTGGTATCATAACTTTGGAAGATACTTAACTTTTAAACCGAGTTTGGTGGTTATAGTACTTTTCGTTTATAGAGCTAAACTGTTTGCAGGCATAGATACATATGTGGGGTGTGTTTTTTTCTTTTCAAAAATGGTATTCAGGGGACATAAAACTCTATTTACGTTAAAATCTTGACATGGACATGTGAGATGGAATACAATACTTGCTCTACGTACGGCAATGAAGTAAAAATAAACTTACCATCTGATAAACTACAAATATATTTCAACAGGATTGCACAATAAGGCTAATGTGCGGAGAAACGATTAACTGCGTTATAGCTACTCCCTGACTTAAATCTCGGAATAAAGAAAATCGCCTAAGGTTCGTCTGTTTTAACTTGAAACATGACCTACTTAACAATACCCTTCCCTGTGACAAGAGAGCGGTGAAAAGTTTTGTAAACACACTGCCACTGCTATCCGCGACTGCCTAGTCTCTGTCAGACAGCCAACAGGTGTTGCAACCGGCGCAGGTCTTGCTTATTTACATTGCTTTATATTGACAGTGAAATATGTTAATAATGGAAATATGGTATCAAAACCGCTGTTGTATGAGATAATTAAGAGAAACAAAGATAAGTTCAAACTGTATACAATCGACTCCATAGCTGAATTAAATGGACATACCTTACCTCGGTGTCATTGTGATACGGATACTATCGAGCTAATATGGGCACAAATCAATGATGAAAGTAGAAAAGATGTACAGGGGAAAAGACGAATTAATTGACATGTTGGACTATTTTATCATACATTTAGAACAATGTGACTCTCCGAAAAATTCCCAACGTACGGTACTACCGCCATCTACCAGTAGTCTTTAAAGCGCTGCGCTTGAAAATATTAAAGAGATAGCTACAATATAATCAGACGGAATCAATCGGAATATTGCATGGAAGTAATGCGATGCTACATTAAGCAGTCATGGGTTACCTACGCGGGTAATAATGCGTTCTCTCTATTCTCTTTCTCCCCCTCCTCTCTCTAATTCGCATGTTTGAAGATAAACCAGACGAACTGTATATGGGTAACTGAGATTCTAACCTCTTAGAAGTGAAACAAATTACCACTACACAGTGCAGGTTGGCTTAAATGTGTTTACGTAGCTTCTAAATATTGTATCCTCGTTTGACAGTGCCCCTTTTAGAATATATTCTGACCAAAATATATAAGGGAAGTGGCAATTATAATGCTAACCAAGGAGGGCGCAGATCTGAAAGTTGGAGATCATTAAAGTACAGCAATTCTTTGATAATTATCACTGTTAGCAGACTATCATGAGCGAAACACGTAAGCTGATTGTGTTTGCAAGAGGAAAGCACCACGTTAGTGATTTACAAATCTACTACGGTGGTATAAAACAGCATATTCATTTGATTTCCGCCACCTGTTCACGTGATATTGTCCTGGGATTCTGGCAGAGCCAAACGTCACCAAAATTGCGTCAAATTTCCTGAATTACCTACTGTGTTTCTTCTCAACATGCCGCATGACAAGTTCTACACGTCAGAGTGACGTCATTAACCTTGTGGCGCAGTTACGATTGCCAGAGCCATCTCTCGGGCGCTGGTCCAAGCTCGGCTGTAAACATTGGCGCATGCCCACGGCCATTGTTGTTTTTTCTGATGCTACATAGAGCAAGCGTTTAATCGGCGTGTGTGTAGCAGGCGTAGTATCGGTGAAATCGCACTGGTGCTCCGAAAATCAATGCCTCCCTTGGTGGGAACAATACATTCCGTTGCTATGGGTAACGTACACACTCCGTGCAAACACAAAGAGGCAATTTTTCAAGTGCTCACTTGGTGGCCGAGAACTTAGTGTCTCTTCCGCTCCATCGAAACAGAGACCCCTGGCTTACTTACCTGTATGCACACGGTTATAAGGCAAATTTACCGGAAGCGATAGGAGTCTCGAAGAAAGTTCCTCTTTCCCTCTCACTTTTACTTCACCCTCATTAGCATTAACGCACGATTTAAGTCTTAAAGAAACTCCCTAAATGCCCCGTCTCGCCGCTGTTTAACTTGGTATCTCGGAAACTAATCAAGTTACGTTTTTGAACGATTTTCTTGTGACAAGTAAAAACTAAATTATTCTGAACTGTAAATTTAATAATGATACGCTTTTCATTTAAAAATAAAATTTAATTTTTTTTTAAATAAGTATCCATCGCATACAAAAGTGTTCATCAAATTAGCTGTCGCAGAGAAGTACAACTAGAAGCACAGAGAAGTATAATAGGTTTGTCAAGATTTCGTGCTTATTAAAGTGTGATATAACGATGAATTTATACGAAAATTTCTTATTGTTACATTCTTATGATAATCGCCATTCTCTATTGTTTGATTTTACGCAGTTTCTACAAAAACTTTTTGTTTTTCCATCTGCTTCATCTTACCCGAGTTAAAAGTTTGGAGAAATAATGACATAAACATTACAGATTTTGTTGTAGCTACAAGGAGCATATAGGAGACCGAAGAGCTAGTCAGATGGTTAAAAGCAGTTCGTTACATGCAGGTCATGAAATTCCACATTTTTCCCTTGACACACTGAAAAACAGCCAAAGGGTAACAGCACTTTAAAAGTGACAAACATTTAAAAAATTTAGACGAATAATAACCCTTATCTCGGTACTGGTTAATACTACAAAAAGTTTATTCGACCTAAATTGAGGGCGCTAATGATCTTTGCGGTCCTGGGCCCTAAAACCTCATTTCACTGACTCGACATAGATTGCATTTTAAAGGTATCTACAATTTTTGTGCAGTACGTATTTCTCAATATTTTATGGCTTACAAGTGATATAAAATGTACAATATTCCTTCTGAATGAACAGGGCTTCACAGGACCTTCCCAAAAAACTCAGGATATCATTTTACCTTTTATATAAATCTTTGGCCGCGCCGTGGCCGAGAGGCTAGACCGCTTCAGTCTCGCCAAGGCGGCCCGGGTTCGATCCCAGGCAACCGCCTGTGAGATTTGTGCTGGATAACACGGCGCTGGGGTGGGTTTTCTCCGGGACCTCCGGTTTCCGCCACCATCATTCCACCAATTGCTCTATCATTCACCTTTCCTATAATTCATTTTACCCTCATATCATCCTCTTCTCTCGCTCTCATCATAGGCGTTGGGCTCGCCCCTCAACCCTGGTTCCTGTATCAGATCAGTGATTCGGCTTCCCTCGCCTCGACTTTCCGGGTTAATGGAATCTGTGGCTCCTATCATCGGTATCGGTGATGTAAGGGAGGGGGGGAAATATACATAAGTCCTTAAATGCATGATACTTTGACCAAAATCGTTATTTTATTTTGAGAATATAAGATATCGAAAATTTTTCCAAGTAAAGGAACTTTGGAGAAGTGGGCAATTTCCTGAACATCTTCATGGAACATATTGAATTTAAAAACCAAGTTTGTATTTATCTGACAAATTTTTCAGTTTTATATATAGTTCACACACATACACACATAGGTCTAAATATTCAAAGGACCTGAAAATACATAAATTTAGTACGATCTTGACCTTATCTACAAGGTACGTGGTAGTGAAAGTGTTAAAAGAAAAAGTTATTATCTAGGCATTGCAATATAACATATCACCACAGGGGGTAAAACCTTGACTGTTAGTTTTCAAGATTTTTTAAAAAATTCGCAGAGTTGTGGTATATCTTCTTAACATGTACCACAAAAAAAATTGAAAAAAAGCCCAAAATTAAGCGAATCGTGAAAAACCAATAACTGTATCACAGTTGAATCAATAAGGCATACACAGTACTACAAGTAGATGACCAATAGGACCCGATTTTTGTGACCTACACAATATTAAACATTACCTTAAACTGATGACTTTATGACTTTAAAATGTATTAAAAGTGAACTAAAACTAAAAAACAAAAATGACTTTGAAGTTACATTTATTTATTGATTCCCTTGCTCATATTGTCACATAAGTGATTCTGACTACCGTGGTGGCCTGCGCCACGTCACATGTGACGTCACCCTCTGGCGAGTAGATGTGTGTGACGGTTGATCAGTCTCTTTGTAGAGCCAGCCTTTGACTTAGCTGTGCATCTGGCCCCAGGCTTGTCAGGTAAAGTCTGTCTAGTCAACGCGAGTGCAGTTTGCCTCTCAAAGGAAACTGACCCTACCGCCGACTAATGACCGTCATAAATCTATCTCCACACTTCAGAAATGGTACACTGTCGTTGAGGTCCAATATAACCCTGAAATGCCAGTCGCATGTTTACACCACATGGAGTCTCAGTTGCCAAAGTTCCAACTTCCAGTTGATCTGAAATTCGTTGTGTGTCACGATGTGGAGACCGTGGGAGGGAAATGCAGTGGTAAATGCAAATTAAGTAGTAGATAACTTTCAGTCAAGTGAAAATAACCAAAGTGATCACAATAGTGTGAATAAATTGGAAAGTATTGCTGGGCCGAGTTATGTTACTGGAGAAGCCTCAAAAAAAAAAGTTATAACGGGAACTCATTCTAAGAAAATTTGAGCGCTTAGATAATCTTAAGTGATCTTGGTAAGGGTCATGCAATGAACCTGGTGATAAATTCTGGTTATTCACAGAAATACAGTAATAAATATTGTGACGGAAGGAATACCAAAGACGCTGATCAAGTGTGAAAACAAATGGAAACTTTTCTCTAAAGTAGATAATTTCACATTCGATTTAATTCGCAGAGAAATTTATAGATTCTATGCAAAAGGGAGAGCGCCCCCCCCCCTTAGATGTATTGGTTGCACATTTGCAAGAAATTTGTGATGTTTCTTATGGGCGCTGCACCTTGTGCGGCCTCCTAAAGGAGCTGGGTTTCATTTCACAATTTTTTTGGACAACGTACCTTTCTTTACTCATCCTCATAATTTTGATGGTCTTTCTCAAAATAGTCTCCCCTGAATGCGATGCACTTGTCCCAGCATTTCTGCCAGTCTTCAAAGACATGCTGGAAACTATTTTTAAAGAGATCCTTCAAAGTCGCCTCCGCAGCCTTCACCACTACTTCTGATGATGGATAATGACTCCCACGAAGGCGTTTCTTCAAGTTAGGGAATAGAAAAAAGTCACATGGGGTTAAATCCGGACTATAGTGAGGGTGAGGGATGCACTTCACGTTTTTTGCAAGATATTCAGCAACATCATTGGCAATATGCGGCCATGCATTATCGTGATGCAACATCCAGCCTGCTTCAGGGAAATGTGGTCTTTTGCACCTGATATGGACTTGCAATGTTTTCAGAACATCCCTGTAGTATTGTCCAGTTACTGATGTGTGTGCAGGTACAACATGCTGATAAACCATTCCATTAATATCAAAGAATGAGATGGCCATAGCTTTCCCAGCAGAAACAACCACTTTTGCTTTTTTGGGGGGTTGGTGATGAAGGAGATTTCCACACTGAGCTTTGCTGTTTGCTCTCAGGATCAAAATGATGTAGCCAAGTTTCATCAGCAGTGCTTACGTTTGAAAGAAACTCTGGATCTTCCTCTAACATCTACTTTAACTGCATGTTACCTCCATTGCAGCGGTAGGTGGTACTGAACATGTCTGAACTTGCCTGATTCTCACAGGCGGGAACCAGGAGTATCAACAATGAAACTACTACGGCATGTTTGTTTCACATTAAGCTAACAGAATATAATAAGATTGAATTACACTAAACCATAATTAGGACAAAAGAGATTTATTTATAAGACGTAATTACAAAAACACAGCCCAATGAATCTCATACCTCACAAGCCTGGTGCCAGACGCCCAGCTAAGCCGAAGGCTGGCTTTATAAAAAGAGACTGATCAACCGTCACACACTTCTAAATCGCCAGAGGATGTCGTCACATGTTATGTGGCACAGGCCACCATCAAAGTCACTTATGTGACAATATCACTGAATACTAAATTACAGTACGTTACAAACAGATTTTGCAAATTTCCAAATTTGAAGGGATGTCTACTATCAGCTACCGACAGACTCAAAAACATTCTAACCGACTGCGCGATGTTTTGTATGTTCGCGCCCTCGGTGCTCGTTGCCGTCTGCCGCTTTCATAGAGAGGAGCGGATGAAACCATGCAACATTTTAAAAATTACTTTTAAAGTGTTAACTTACCCATGTTATTAAACGAGATGCCGAAACTGGCCACCGTTATTGCCCATGCATATGTGGCACCTTTTTAGGAAACTATCCATCATTCGCCTTAGTTCACGTTGAGAAATGATGCCAATTTCCTGGCAGACATTTTGTTTAAATTTTCCCAGGGTGTGTGTACACTTGTACACTTTATGCCTTAAGTTACCCCAGAGATAGGAAAAACAGGAGCTTAGGTAGGGGTACCGAGGGGGCCAAAAATCCCTACTAAATTCTCTCCTGAAACACATTTTGAATTATTCTCCTCGAAAGATAGCTCTATGAGCTGTTGCACTCTGCTAAAAAGGCAAAAATCATGCTCCCTCTCTGCTGATTCTCTACAGGGAGGGCAAAGTTGCATTCACGTATGTACAGACGTTAACTTGGGACCTATAACGTCAAAATATTGGGCCTATATCTCTTTCTCAATTAATGGAGAAATGCCAACATTTCTCAACGTGATCTACGGCGAGTGATGGATAGCTTCCTAAAGAGGTGCCAAACATGCATGGGCAACGGCGGTGGCCTGTTTCAGCATCTCCTTTAATAATACGGGTAAGTAAAACCCTTAAAAGTAGTTTTAAAAACAGCGCATGGTTTCTTCTACGCCTTTCTATGATAGCGGCAGATGGCACGAGTGCTCAGGGCGAGGACAGGGAAAACACCGCGCAACCGGTTAGGATGTTTTTGGGTCTCTCGGTATTACGTAAATAAGCTTCCTTCAACATAAATAGAAGATACTGAGACATACTTTATGCAACAAATAATGCGAGTTTCCAGCTGTTTTTCATTGAGGTAAATACTTTTATCTGACAGTACATCAGCAATCTTGTATTGTTCTTGTTCAACATATTTTTCATTTTAATCAAGACTAGTTTGCCCTCTTCACTTTCCACACGACTTAATTACTTGTATGTGGTTCTGTTTGATTTTCAATTGCCTGTGAACACTTATGTTTACTTTCGACATGACGATATACAAATATCTATTTAACCACTAGGTTTGTTCTATGAAGACAGAGATGTAACAGCAGGCTTGGCAGGATCCCCAGAAGTAGCTGGTACATTCTTCCCTCATTCTTTTGGAGTGCAAGTCTAACCTACAAAGGATGTTTACTTTGACGAGTCCATAAATAGAGCCACGTTCCAAATAATGTCCAAGAATGTTTAGATTTTGAGGTTCTGAAACTTGATTCTATTTCTGTAAGAATAATATAACCAAGCATGCGAAAACGATATAAAAACTGGATATATTGTTAAAAAATACTTAAAACACTTTTTAAATGCTCTATCAAATAAAAATATCTAAAAATACAGACAAATAATCCTTAAACGTGTATTAATTTCGCTCAAAATGCCATGAGTCACTTTTATTTTCCACATAACATCATCAGGTCATAAAAATTCGGATCGTAGTTATGAATCCTGGAACCTGCGAACCTGCATGAACATATGGGAGGGAAGAACGAAAGAAACGGATATGGAAAAGTGGCTTGTAATATACTACTCCTAGGCCGCCAATTGACGGAGGTGACGGTGTATGTCACGCAGTTGTTCATGAACACTGAAATATTTAAATGAAAGCTTTGATGCGGGCCCCTTACCTGTTTTACCTGGCCGTCAATGACAGCTATACCTCACAGCGGTGATTTCACCCTCTCAAGTATCACCGTATTGTTTATTTCATTCTTTGCTACAGTTACTCCAAAAAGTATTCGTCTAATGCATGAGTTTATGTTTAAGGATGTATGTATAGTGGAAAATCATCAGAATAAGTACAGCAGGGACACTGTCTTATTTATTGATTAGTAAAAAACAGAATACAACAAAGGAACATATAGTATCTATTCAAATAAACATAGTTAAACATTCAAAATTAAAGATATGCAATATAGGATGCAAAATAAGTATTCGTCTACATACTGAAATGGTGTAGAACGTTACGGTTAGTACTTAGTAGGCCCTCCATTCCTCTTTATAATCTCTTGCATTCTCTTTGGCATGGATTTCAACAAAGATTGTGTGTTTTGCACTGTAATTTTACGCCATTTCTCTAGTAGAGCATTCTTTAGATCTTTTATATTAGATATCTGATGATTCCTAATATTTTTGTCCTGCATACTCCATAAATTCTCTATTGGATTCATGTCTGGAGATTGCGGTGGTGTCTGCAGCCATCGTGGAGCCATAACCATAGCCTTGCATCTACAGCTGTGTGTTTTGGATCATTATCTTGTGTGAAAATATAATCCTCAGAAAGACCCACATTATTCACACTTCTGGACAGATGTGTTTTTAGAATGTTTGTATAAACCTTATGGTTCATAATTCCATCAATAAAACACAAATCTCTCACACCATTTGCACTCATGCAGCCCCAGACAAGTACTGAACCTCCTCCATGTTTAACTGAAGCTGTTATATTTTTTCCTCAAGCTCACAATTCTTTTTTTCTCCACACTATTACTCGCCCTTTTGACTTAAAGAGCTCAAATTGACTCTCGTCAGTAAATACAACCTTCTTCCACAAATCAAACCCATCGTATTTATGTTCTTTTGCAAAAGAAACTCGCTTCTTTTTACTGATGTATGGTTCTCTAAGGGCTGTTCGGCCTCCATACTCAGCTTCATAAAGCACGTTTTCCTGTGTGTGTATTTGAACTGCAATAGCAAGTTTTGGAGCACTTAGTTTAGGATTTTTCTTGACTTCTCTAAGTAATTGTCGTTTCTCCATCTCGGATAGAACTTCCGGAAGACCTCTTCTTGATTGATTTTCGTAAGTTTTGTTCTGATCAATCCTGTATATAATAGTCTTCACTGTACTGGTAGGACTTCCAATGGTTTCTCCAATTTCTTGAAAAGATTTTCCTTTTTCAAATGACTTGAGGCAAATTTCTCTCAGTTCTTTTGTAGTTTCACGATGTTTCCGACCCATATTACTTAAATAGCACTCAACGGCTGTAAAGACAGATGGAACAGTCAGGATAAAACACAGCTACATAAGAAATGGGAAGGGGTATGTGTCAGCGAGGCACCATACCTGGGATCCTGTTACTAGACGAATACTTGTTTGACATCAAATGGGACATGATTTTAAATACCCTAGAGCTGTGCACTAATTAAGCAATATATGAACCCAAATTGTGTTTTATTTTTAAATATAGATATCAACCGATGTAAGGAAATAGTTATTGTTCGTTCCTTATTTATATTTTTCTGATTGTGCTTGTTATATTCTATGTGCTATGAGTAGACGAATACTTTTGGAGTACCTGTATGTATTCAGGGAAGTTGTACAGTCTCTCCAACAATTTAAATACAATAGTTTCAGAAATTTTTTTTTCATTTACACATGGTAACTTAGCACGGAGTTAAAAAGTGCCCGCCTTGGTAGCGTAGATGGTAGCGTATCTGCCTCACGTTCAATAGGTCCCGAGTTCGAATCTCGGTCAGGGTGAGTTACCTGGATGAGGTTTTCTCCGGGGTTTTCCCTTATCCTGGAAGACGAATGTCGGGTAACTCTAAGCTCCATGGACCCCGGGCTCATATGAGCATCATTTCACCCATTCTATTCATCGTCCGATATGACAACGTTGGAGGACGTAAATTGTAAAAAAAAAAAAAAAAAAAAAAAAAACGGAGTTAAACAATTGTGTCTTTTATCACATTTTAATTCTCCTACGTTAGCATTTCTTCTTCTTATTTTTCTTCTTCATCATCATCATCATCATCATCATCATCATCATCATCATCATCATCATCATCATCATCATCATCATCATCATCATCATCATCATCATCATCATCATCATCATCATCATCTTCTTCTTCTTCTTCTTCTTCTTCTTCTTCTTCTTCTTCTTCTTCTTCTTCTTCTTCTTCTTCTTCTTCTTCTTCTTCTTCTTCTTCTTCTTCTTCTTCTTCTTCTTCTTCTTCTCTTATTGCTCTCATCCTTGTCACTGCTTTCCATCCCATTGTTTTCCATTATAATTATTTCAATTCTTCCTTCCGTTAGTGTAGGTATCTTTTTTTCCAGTACTCCTCTTCTATTTCATTCACTTGATAGCATGTATTTCCCCATTCCACTTGTCAATTTATTGAAATCATTCGGCACATTTGAACGTCTTCTGTTTTAAAGGTTACATTTCTACAAACAACCCAGTGTTTGACATCTGGCACATTTAATTCTGTACGATTCAGATCTGGAGGAAGCCTTAAGATTGCATGGTTATATTCTGACAGTATTTGGTCGACCAAAATTGTTCTTCTGAGTCGGCATGACTCAGGCGAGACAAATGTCGGGTAACTCTAAGCTCCATGGACCCCGGGCTCATTTGAGCATCATTTAACCTATTTCATTCATCGTCCGATATGACTTAACATTGGAGGACATAAATTACAAAAAAAAAAAAAGAGATGATAATGGAGCATTTGGTGGATGAATGCGAGGGAAATCGGAGGATCCGGAGAAAGTCCGCCCCAGTGCCGTTTTGTCCATCACAAATCTCACTTTGCGGTCCCCTGTGATCGAGCCCGGGCCTTGGTAAGAGTCAAACGGTCTACGGCGTGACCTAGCTGGGAAAATAGAAAAACATAAATTAACTAATAAATTAACACATCTTTCATTATCTGCTCATTTTAGCTATACTTCCCTCCTGATAGGGCGTCCAATTGACTAGTCACTGTAGCGTCGCCAACCAGAAAACATTGAATCTTACTCAGGTGGAACAAAATTCAGCTTCATTCCTCCACAAAAACACAAACATAATAATTTACTATATAAAGTATAACGTACCTTTGTGTATAAGGAGCCAGGTGACCGAGACGACGGATTGATGTAATGGTGATGAAGCTGTTGCTATACTGGAAAAAAGTTGTTAAGAGAATTAATAAAAAATCAAATAAGTGAATAACTATCATTGCAAGTCACTGAGGGGCATTACAGACCATTTACAGCATTTTAGAAGTCATAATTGTCAGAGATGCTGATGTGACTGTAGCACTTCTTGAAAAATTGTGCATGGAAGTCCCAACAATGACTTTGTTGTGAAGCTCAAGTTTTACCGTTAAGAGGTCACTCAAGAGTTTGAGGTTTTAACTTGTTCCCTTTTTTGGCTCTAATATCAGTCATCATGGAAACAATTCCTTGCACATAATCATTTCCATGTAGCATTACAAGTAGCATCTGGCAGAGCCCGTTCTGATATATTTAAGAAGAAAACTACCCATCAAAACTAAAATGAATAAATTAATTTTGTAGAATATTAATGTCACGTTTTAGGTGTAATATTCTAGTAATGAAAGTAAATTAAGTGTTTAAAATTAAAATTACAAAATCCTACTTTTCTCGAAGCCTCAAATTTCGGTACGCAACAGGAACTCGTAAGGTCCTGCGCACGTGCAGCAAGCTTTGTATTCCAGAGATTGGTGAACTTTTCAATAAAGAATTGTAGTGTCTTTGTAACAATATTCTAAATGTTTACCCACATTCAGGTACACAATTTACAATCCTATCATTTGCTTAATGCACATAAGGCTGTGGTAGGTGACAAGGAATGGTTTACCAATTTTGACGCATTTCTTAGGAAGCGATTTTAAAATGGCTGTGCAGACGTCAAATGAAGAAGGTTAGGGAGCAAGGTTTCATTGTTAGCCACAAAAACGTACCTATTCGATTCTATGGACACCTTATTTGACACCTGTAATGACTATAATCCAAGGAGAACTGTAATTAATAGCCTGAGGTAGCGCCCAAGCGATATTATTACGCAACTTATATGCGTTTTTTAATTTGAAGAAGAAAGCTATTTTATATTTTGTTCAATTAAAATAATCATTACAACCTAAATTTTATTATGCCACGATTCTTATTGGTCATTGAAACTTGCAACCCACAGTATTGTACACGACAACCTCGCCAGTCTCCTTGCCGCGAATGGCCAAATTATACGGGCCCGCGGTCGCTGCTCACCACTCTATACACTTTGCAAGTCTATATTGTCCACCAACGCAAAGTAAGTCCCTGAGAGGAATGTGCCACCCAGTGACACACTTATACAGGGGGATAAGGACAGCAAATGTGTGTGACAGAGAATGTATGCTACACAAGGAGTAGAACCGTTATAAAAAGCATGCACCCTGTTCACTCTGTACACTAAAACCGAGAATGTTTATTCACAAAAGTAGAAGACGTCAGAATGTTTTTGAATGGTCTATAACTGAACTGCCATGGGGTGTCATAAACCTGTCCAGGGAGGGTGAGCCCGCCTCGGTGGCGTAGATGGTAGCATGTCTGTCTAACGTTCAAGAGGTCCCGAGTTCGAATCTCTGTCAGGGTGAGTTACCTGGATACGGTTTTTTCCGGGGGTTTCCCTTATCCTGATAGACGAATGTCGGGTAACTCTAAGCTCCGTGGACCCCGGACGCATTGGGCATCATTTCACCCATTTTATTCATCGTCCGATATGACTAAATGTTGGAGGACGTTCATTACAAAGAAAGGTGGGGGGAAGGGTGAGGGAACCTTCTCCAACCTCCCTGCGTCTCAGGCCCGGGAGACTTTCTTTGCTGCGGTAAACTGTACCTCCCTCACTACCCCACTCTCCTCTTCATACATCGCATTTAGGAACACTTGGGGCCAGCTGTTTTCGGCCCGTTGCATTCGTGTGATTGTTGTTAGGACAAAGTAGTGTAGCTTTAAAATGAATAGGGTGGATTATTTATTTAAAAGTTCCTTTCATTCATTACAGGTAGAAGAAAACTTTGAAATTAAACGATTAGGTGCGCATCAACAGAATAATTTTACATTCACGCAACAGGAAAAAAAAAAAAAAAAAAAAAAAAAAAAAAAAAAAAAAAAAAACAGAGGATTTTCTGTAATAGTTTGGTAAGAAATCGTACCTAACTGCAAGTGAGAGAAACAAAGTGTCCTTTGTTTTTACTTTTTGTTATGCAGTGGCGAAGACCTGTGGACGACGATGGTTGTAAGGATCGAAAACATCTGAGTGAACGAATTAGAAAACACGAGGCAAGTTTACTTCAGTTAGAAAATGCCTAAAAAGTTAAATTATTGGGAACTGTAAACAATGCTCCTCAGATTGATTCTGCACATAAAATATCAATCCAGAAACACAATGAACTAGACAAAAGAATAATGATAATGAGAGGTGAGCATTGATGCAGCTCAAAGTCGTTGGGATGCTGATCCAAGAGTTTCCTCCTCTTAAGAAATAAAGGATATTCAATATACTTTTAAATAATCCAGAGAACTAAGAAGGCCCCCCTAGAAGCCGGCACAATCTTGCATAGGGACTAAGCTCTTATGTGAAAGTGTTTTTTGTGTTTGTTATTCGAAACATCAGAAAAAAAACCAGTAATTTGCTAACAAGAATAAAATGAGCAATTGCTTTTATACTCGAATTATCTTGAGGTGGCAGCTGAGTAAAGATGCACACTAAATGAATTAGTCTATTACCACGGCTAGAAGCAGAGCGAGGATGATTTCTACATGTGGAGCAGTTGATGCATACAGCATCAATGGCTCCACATGTAGAAATCACCCTCGCTCTGCTTCTAGCCGTGGTAATAGACTAATTCATTTAGTGTGCATCTTTACTCAGCTACCACCTCAACATAATTGTAGTATATTTCAAACCAATATGCGACAAAGATATTTTTATAGTATAACAGTTTAAAATAAATACCATTTAAGATTTTTACATTTTTAATTACTTCAGGTGCTAAATGTCTAATAATGAAACGGTTTTGAAGCATGGCTTAGTACTGTAGGTCTTATGTGGGAGCATTAATAAACTTAAAATTAATTAAATAATTGATGCTTAACTGTGCGGTGACGCCATGGCGTCGATTAGATCGCCCGCCTCTCAAAAAGGAATTTCTGGTGCACAAAGTGGTGTCTGGGCAGTTTTCCTTTGGGTTCTCCAGTTTTCTTCGCCATTATTAAAAATTAACTAAACTGATATTAATCAATTACAATTGAAATTAACATAATTAAATATATATTTTATATATATTATATATGATTTGATAATTATTTCTTGAAATTGATGTATTTAACTGTACGATACTGCTTTCAGTGCATAATATATAAATATAAATTTTTTACGTGGTATTTAAGTATATTTTAAGTCAGGTTAAAGAGACTTGAGTTGATTAGAATAATGAAATTTATACATATAATACCGTGATCATAAAAATTAGCTTATTTGTGTGATGTTACAAATTAATTTAATATGTACTTTTATTTGAGATATAATTTAAGTAAAATTAATTTAACATTGTTTTGAAATAATAAAGCATTTGTTTTAAAATTGATATAAAGTTATTATATACTTAACTACATGGGAAAACATATAATGAATAAATGCTTTAAAATTGTAGATAACTGAATTAAATAAGATTAGGTGGTATTTTTGAGAAATAATAGAAAGAATAATATAGTTAGTAGAGTTTGTTTGCAGGGAGGTGTTAGGAAATTAAAATATGCCAGGAAGTGGTTGGCATCTTGATATCGAATGTTGTTATATGTTAAATTAGTTTGACTGGCAACATAAACCAAGATCCATTTTGGTTTTAGCAATTTTGTAGTTATGTTTTAAGTAATGTTTGTTGAAGCTGTATTATGAAATAGATATGTCTTTTGTATTTAAAATAAGGGACTTTTACCGAATTGTGTATAGTGCAATTCTTTATTATGTGATTTATGAATACCAAAGACAAATGTGAAGGAAGGCATTTAACATTGAGAAGGTAAAGCATTAATAAATAAAGCTATTATTTGTAAAAAAAAGGTAATTATTAATTATATTAATAAAGGTACTGCGGGAAATAAAAATAAAGATAATGATGCATTAAAAATAAGTAATAGTAGGTGTAACTTATAAATGCAGTAATTACTTAAAATAATTACATATAATTCTTAATACTGTGTCAGTTACTGATTATATTTAACTAACTTCTGATGAATTATTCAATAGGTATATGAAATACAATTTATAAGTATAATTTCATTAAATAACTTATTACATAAACTTGAATATAAAAAAACTGAGTAGTTGTGCACTGGATACCATTAACTTAAAATTGTAGTTTAGTTTGCAGTGATCCTTGTTTTATTTTGTTTGTAAAAACAGAGTGTTATACGGAAGCCAGCTATCAGTAACACTAGACACCAGTACTTTTAGATGTAGGTTTTAGTTATAACATTTGTAGATATAAATAAAATGAAATGAAATGTGCAGTTTTACTACATACGGCACCGTAGGTAAAGATGGAGTGCCGGTGGATTGAGATGGCGGTGGAAAGCAGAGATCGTGGAGAAAACCCACCCCAGTGCCGTGTTGTTCATCACAAATCTCACTTTGCGGTCGCCTGGGATCGAAACCGAGCCGAGTTGGTTTGACCCGGGTGGTCTAACCACTCAGTCAAGGCGCGGCCTATTTGTAGATATAGGATTTTGTTTAGATTTTCTAGCTTATTTTTATTAGTTTTTTTTAATTCTTCCAATTTTATCTGAAGAATTATTGTATCTGAATGTATTTAATTGTTTTTAAATAATTTTGCAATGCACACCCTTGTGGTAAGAATTTGGAATAGACACCCTGAGTTACGTAATTAGCTACCTTGCGGTATGGCTCAGGCGGATTCGTCTGCTGCCCGCATTCGGGAGACCCAGGTTCGATTCCCGTGGCCGACCTACCTGACTCATGGGTTTTTTCGGTTTTTTTTTTTTCGGATGGCTAGGCGAATGCCGGATAGGTTAATTACATCCCCCGAATTTCCTGTCCCTGCAGTTCATCTCCATTATCTCTCATCTGGTGATCTCTTTAAGGGTAGAACTGTTGGCGGGTGTCTCGGCGGTGCATGGCAGGATGATACCTATGCTCTGAGTGAACCGGTCTCCGAACCGGCTGCTTGAACCGCTTTCGAACCGCAATAGAGGAAATGTCCGTTGCCCTGTCATATTGGGGAAGGTTTCCATCTAACTAAAATGTAGGGACCTTGTCCCTTGCACTGTCGTGGCTCCTTCGTACGGCCACCCTCTGTCTCCTTTCGCCTCATCCTTTCTCTCGGGAATGTCCCACTTGGGGGCATAGATACAATGGATCAAGGCTGTTCACAGTGCCGAATCCCCTCCGTAGAAATCCTAGTCCTAATCCTAGGAAACTAGCTGCCTGGATCGGTAGTTCATATTTTTTTATTTATTTGTATTTATTTCCCCTGCAATTCATTCCACCTGCTGCTCCATAATCATATTACATTTTATCAGTTACACCGATATTTCATATCAACCACTTCTTCATCTGATACAAGTATCGGCTGATATTTTATCCTGGATATTCTCTCGCTTTCACAGTTGATTTTTCCTCAATAGGCACCCATTTGTAGGTATTGGAGGGGGGCTGGAAGTCCTTCATTCAAGGAAGGTAAAAAGGAAATGAGGAAAAAGTTCTTAATTGTGAAAATCAATGATTACTAGTTTTTTACTTTGTGTAAAAACGTTCTCTACACGACGCATTTTAAATGTAATTTGCCTGTAAACTACTTCCAGGCAATTTACACGCACAGCCCTGGTTTCAAACAATTTTGTATCCAATTGCTTTTTGAGTTGTCTCCAAAAATTGTAAAGCATATTATGTGCACCTTCGTTTGTAACTTCAAACAAAACAAATACAATTTTAATTTTTTCCACCAAGCACGCAATTGCATTCCACCTGAAGTTTGATAAAGATATTTCATCGCAAATACATGTTCTAAGCTTCTGTGAATCTAAAATAAGGATTTTTAGAAAAAATGTTTGTGTGTATGTGGGTGGTATTAGCATGACTCTAAAATGAAAACTGGAGTAAATACCAAAGCTGATATTTAAATTGAGTGTCTCCCGAAGATGCGACATGAAGAATTTCAAGAAGATGCCCTAGCCCACCCAACTACTGTTGAAATAGAAAACTTCCCTGATTTCTCCCGCAAAAATGGCTCTAACGATGTTTATTAAAATGTCATATATTCAAAATATTTGCACGAAAAATGAAATTGATCTTGAATTTTCTGGAAATTTATTGTAAAATCTCTTCATTTGGATGGAAGTTTGCATAGTTTCAGAGGTAAGGTGGGGAGCCTAAATATCGCCTACTGTAGCCTAGCTGTGTACTGTGCTGCTACTACGCGATTAGTTTAATAGTGGATACCCCTCCACCACGGCAGTTCACTGTGCACCTTGCATTAAATTGTGTCCTTTCGTTGTTATTTTGCGAATTGTCCAAGAAATTTTATTCTGGTGAGTTATCAGACTACTCGTAATCTTGCTAAAATAGCATATAGTTACTCTCGTGATAGCCATAAATTGGTGGTAGTGTAAGAAATACGCATTCTTTTGATACAAAGTTTTCGAGTTTGTCTAGCCCGCCCTGTCTGTAGCGTCTGCCATACTGTAAGGTTAGGAGGTTCGTAATATCGTCCACTACTGTGTCCTATCATCGCCTACTATGCGATATCTGGGACACTGATTTGAAGTAAGCTTTTTATTTTATTTTGCAGATGTCAACGATTAAACACCGGGACAAAGTAAAGTTGAAAGAAACATGATCGTGGCAATACAACGTTTTAAAGTAACAGGCATTTTTCTGTACAACTAATGCTGTCTTTTGCAACACCAACAGCTTTCAGAAGAACGAGAACTATTTTCTCAAGAACCTTCCTCATCGACGAGCCAGGAGCCATCATCATCGTCAATGCGTGGTCAACAACCATCGACATGGATAAGCTCAGTAGTTTTGCCTACTCCAGTATCACAAAAAGACAAGATGCCTGTACCCAAATTTCTGCCTAAACAACCAAGTGGAAGGCGTGGATCGGCCGCACTGATTAGCGGATCTCCCTTCAAAAATGTCCTCGTGGAGACATTTCACAAAAAAAAATAATATATTTAGTCTGGAAACACCAAGCAAACAAAGGCACACAAAATCTCTGGAAACATACAAAAATAAAGAAACTAAGAAAAATTCAAAGAAGAGGCGACGAAATTGTTCTCCAGAAAGTTCAGAAACTGAAGTAGAAGAGGAAGAGCCAACTTACGGCTCAACCGATGATAGCGCCAGTAGCTGCTCCGATAGTAGTGATACGGAATGTCTAATCTGTAATAGACTCTATTGTAATGAAAAATACAGAGTGCGGTGTATAAAATGTGTCAATTGTTTCAAGTGGTCACAGGAAGCATGCGATCCCAGAAAGAGCAAAGTAAGAAAAAATGTTATGTAGGAATTTTTTGCAGGTAAACTGGATCTCTGATTGTATTTTGGCATTTCAAAGCCAGGTTTATCGCTAAACAAAGTTACTTACTCGTATTCCTAATATATTATGGTAATTAAGTAGCATCAAAACCTTGCTCTTGAGTTTTACTATTGATGCTTCATTTTTATTTTCCTTTTGGTGTAGTACAAACTCTTAGATTTACAAATGTAAAACCTTAATTATATTACAACGTTTCTCTCACTTTTCGTATTTGTAAGATTTACGGCTAGAGAAAAAATTAAAATTTAATCTTCATTGGTAATTTTTCAATCTTTTCACTCATTCGATATGGTGGGTGATATTTGGAACAACTTTTTCAATTTTAAAAACGTGCATATATTTACATTTTATGAGCATTACGCACGTTTTAAAAATATGAAGAGTGACATTTGAGTCCCCTATCTTACTTCTCAGAGAAATGCAATCATTTTAACAGTTATAGGTACAAAATTTATTACAAATCACATTTTATTGCATCAGACGTTTGAGAGATAGCTTTATTATTGGTTTAAATTGTTCGATACTTGGTCGTTTTAAAAGTGCTGTAGCTGTTCAGGTATTTCAGCCAATAACGGGGAAAGTATGGAATTTCAAACCAGTAGGTAGCTTCTCGCTTTAAACGCTAGGCTATCGAATTTTTTACGTTAGTGAAATAAAATGAATTAAAAAAAAATAAGGCCTCTCTTTCAGAGATATCAAATCCAGCCCAAATTAGATTTCAGTCCTTTAAAGCATTGGTTTCCTAAAGTGTGTTTTATTCACAACTGCATTAGATTATTATTTCTCAAGAGACTTGAAACTCATGCGTCCATCTGCTGGCGATTGCTTAAGCAAGCCTTTTTGCAACTGTGTCCAATAAAAAGTCAAAATACATATTGTGGCTTCATATCCGCTACAAAATTACCGAAGGTAATGAGAGATGTTGAAGGCTAAGCAGAGAAAGGCCGCAACTGATTATGAAACAGGTCACAAGAACCCGTGTTTTATTTCACCTCACTTCATTTATATTCGCTCCCAACTAATAAGACGTAAAGCAAGAAAACTTCAGGAAATTCACAAAGAATGCACAAATAAATAAAATTGTTCAAATGAACCATATTATATTTTCTTCATGTTTGTTCATATAACTAACCCATAAGTCCCTATGTTTTTATAAAGTGAAAGTTCGGCGCGCAAAATAAAATGCGTTGGCAGCCTGTTTTATGTTATTTAGTAAATATTACATAATGTGCAAAATAATGTGTTTAGTATTTGTATGTTTATATATTGTTATTTTTAGGTCAATAAAATGGACTCTCAATTCCAAGGGGTGCCAACAGCTAGGCAGCTCGATTAAATGCAAAAATCGATGCCGAAAATGTTCTTTCTTGTTCGACATACAGTTTAATCAAAATTCTTAGAGCAATTTTTAGAAAATAAAAATAATAAACAGAAGTTTTCCATGTAAAAGTTGTTTGGCATGGGGGGATTTTCTTGAATATTCTCGTGTCGCATGCTGAACTTAAATACCAGGTACGGAGCGGGAGGGCTCAGGCGGTTTCATATGTGACCCGCATTCGGGAGGTCAGGGTTTGATTCCCTTGGCCGTCCTACTTAATCACGGTTTTCCCGTGTCGCCAGGTGAATGCTGGGCAGGTTACTTACATCCCCCTAATTTTCAGTCCCTCCATTTCATCTCCACTATAATTTCCCATCATCTCTCATCTGGTCGTCTCTTTCAGGGTAGAAGTGTCGGAGGGTGTCTCGGCACTGCATGACAGGATGATAGGCTCCGAGTAAACCACTTCCTCCTCCGGTAGGTCGATCTCCGGTCGTTTCAGGACCACAGTAGGGTGTGATGCCGGTTGTGCTGGTCTGCCGGGGAGTTTCAACATTGTAAAGGTGTATGGACCCTGCCCTCTGCATTGTCGTGATTCCTTGGGACGGCCACCCTCTGCCTCCTCTCGCCTTCTCTGTCCTCCCGGGGATGCCCCACTTGGGGCTTAGGTACTGAGTTTCGAATCACCTCCGTAGTAATCTTAATCCTAAATACCAAGTTCTGGTATTCAGCCGAAGTTTATATTGACTTATGCAGTTAAAATAAACACATAGAGGGAGATTTTCTAAAATCCTTATTTTTATTCAGGATGCCTCAAAACCTGTATTTCCGGTGAAATCTTTATCCATAATGTTTAAATAGAGTGCAGTATTTGCAAAAGCTGGAGTTATAATCAGACATGAACTGAAAAACAGTAATACCTCTTTTTTAAATATTACATCAAAGCTCTAATACGTTACCTACATTTACGTTACTTTTTCTAACCACTACCTATCATTTAATTCTACAAACCGTTTTTGCAAACGTTTTTCTGTCTCTTCCATCTATCTACTTCTGCCGAGATAAATGTTTTTGCACTAGCAAATTCCCATACACATTTCATTTTAGGCACAAAGGAGAGAATACAGGAAGTTGAAGTGGTAGTCAAATCTCAAAAAATGGATGCTAGTCTATCAGCTTACTTTGAAATGCCTTAATTTATGTTCAACATTATGAGGGACAACTGAAATAACAAACGAAAATAACTATTTGAAATTTCATGCCAACAGAAACGAATATTCTGGAAGTAGCTGATGTCATAAAAGTCTATTAGAAATGACTTGTGTGATTCTAACGGTTTTACTTTTTTATTTAGTTCTTACTTTTGTAGTACGTTTCTATCTTGTATGGCTTGTCGGTTTCACAAAATCAGACAGAATTAATTTCAAATAAAAAGAACGTCATGACTATTCGTAGAAAATTCAAGATATGCGTTTTATTAGTCATTAAACGTCTGAAGCTTGTGGTATTTTAATCAGCATCGTTGTTTTACTATTCATAAACTCATTAAGGACAGTTGGAAATTAACTAGCACTATACACATCTGACTCCCCTTTCATTTTCTTTATGTGCGTGCAACAAAATGTTTATTGAAAGCGCTTCCTCAAAACTGCCATCATTATTACTAAAAAGTAGATTGAAAAAGAATACGTCGTTTGAATTAATAATTTTTAGAAAGGCCTTCTTTAGCATCTCGGGTCATATCGGCGACTTTCACCTCAGAAACAATTGCTCATTGTCAATGATGTTCACCCTCTTAACAGTAGTTTTAATCTTTGGGCTCATATTACTTTTCATTACACTGATACGCATGATTCTGGGGTTTCCCCCAAAATATGTCTACTTTACTAAATTTGATGTGCTGATTCCAGAACTGTAGTCAGTTTCTTTTGTACCACACAGGGTCAAGTTGACAATGTTAAGAGTTAACCATTTTCAATTAATTCATTTTTTCTAAGAAATTTCGTTTTCTTTGCACGCATCACTAGAATTGCTTTTTGTTGTGTTATACCTATTTTGATATATTTTTATTTTAATATTATCAACCTTATTTTCCCATTATTAAACAGGCATGCATAAATATCATCTTGACCCGTGACCGGGGCAAGATGACTTTGACCATGGGGCAAGATGACAATTCTGATAAAAGTTGAATATATTATTATTCTTAGAGAGAATAACACTGTACAGAATTATTTTATACACTGTTACGCATTTTCAATCGAATAATAGTGATTAAATGGTTACGTTGTAGAACATTATCGTAATAAGTCAGTAAAACTCAAAATCAGTAGTTTTCTTTAACAAAAGTCAGCAACAAATATTCCTCCTTCAAAGTTTGAGCAGTTCTAGTGCCACCATGACTGGTATTTGCCACACTCTATCCAGTCTTCTAATGGGGATCAACAAAGTTCTCATCACAAGCAGAACTTTCTTTGAAAGTTTGAATTGACGACATGGGTGTCACAAGTTCGAGATTCATCCTTTTTGCACAGGAACCAAATTTCTTATTCTCAACAACCCCTTTTTCTGAAATTCGAGCCTCTCGTTTATGTTGCTTTAATTGTTCTTTGGCTACCTTTAGTGCTTCTTTCTGAACCAACATTTCTTTCATAAGTGAGCTTGTTAAGACGCTTGCACATTTCCTGTGTCTCTTGAGTTTTTTCACTGAAACACTTTAACGAATATTTTGGGAATCATGCAGCATGAAAATCACAAAACAAAATAAAGATTCATTAAAACACTAAAATAAAACACTAAAAAGTTCTAGGGGCAAGATGAAGAGATCGTTAACTGCGCCAGTCAACTTGCCCCGATTGGGAACGTTAGAAATCTTTGATTATTATGATAGAATTAAGAGGAAATAACTATTAATAAATAGTGACTGCGAAAAGCATATTATATAAGATAGTAATGAATAGCAAAGAATAACCAATATATCTTAGCTGTAAGACCACGAGATCTTATTGCGAAGGACTTGAAAATTACAACACTTCATAGAAAAAGCACAACATCTAACAGACCACAAAATGGCTGCAGCGGTCTCACTGTACAAGTTATTAGTGTCTAGCAATATCGAGCACTAGTAGTATCCCTAAGGTGGTGCCATCTCCTAATATGAAGTTAAACTAACCCGTTCGTCATCTTGCCCCGGCCTCCAGTACCATTTTTCTACATTTACCAGTTCTAAAATGTTTTATTGTAGTTCTGAGCATAAATATTGTATGGAACTAAGAAATACTAATAATTACTTTGTTGAAATTGATGTTTCACAACAATGACACCAATGTAACAGAAAAAATGTAACAAACAACAATATGCAATATACAGCTTATTCTAAGTTTAATCCTACCAAATTTAGTACAGTCTGTAATTGATTTTCAAATGGTGAAGATCTATTTATGTGAGTGGCAGTCATACATTTGTGTCATTTGTTGCAATGTCTTCTCGAAAGTGTGAAAATAAGCCTGATATATTTGTCCACATCTGTGGCAATTTTGTTGTTCAAAATAGAAGACAAAATACTACACATTTTATTACAAAGGCCTACATTGTCTATTATCATATGAAGCTCGTAGGACTTACCAAAGATTTGGCACCAAAACATATTTCATACTTGCGTAGAACAACTAAGGAAATGGAGTCAAGGAAAACAAGCTAGTATGCCCTTTGCTGTCACCATCTTACACGTAAAATTAGGCATAATGGAGCAGTTTGTTAAGGCTTTAAATAAGAATAACAACTGCTACATATAAATCTACAAAAAGTTCCTGAAATATATGATTCTAAAGTTAAAGAGAGAATGTTTGTTGGGCCACAAGTTCGAAAGCTTATTTCTAATACCTTATTTGAAGAAACGATGACAGATAATGAAAAACGGGCATGGATTGGTTATAAGAGTGTCACCGAAAACTTTCTGGGAAACTAGAAGGATCCCAATTACAAATATTTTGTAGAAGATATGCTTGAGAAATTTCAAAAGCTGGGTTGTAATAGGAGTGTGAAAGTACACTTCCTGCATTCTCATTTGGACCGTTTTCCAAAAAATCTTGGATGTGTCAGCAAGGTGCAGACTGAATGATTTCAGCAGAATATGAAGGAATTAAGTAGAAAGACGCGTATTTCAAGGCATAATATAAAAAACTGCTGTAATATTCAAATATATATGATTATTTAAAAGAGATGTGAAATATTAGTTTATTATGAAGAGTGTTGTGTTGACAGTTTTGAATTTACTAACTTTTATTTAATAATATAACAAATTCCATAGAGCAGAATACAAACATTCATATTTTACTATTTCTTCTATTGTGTAGGACTGGTACGTGATGGAGAAAAAACTATGTTCATATTCTGATTCAGCTTGCTTAAATTAGGGATAATGACATATTAAAATAAAAACCCCAGAAAAAAAGTTAAATTTTGCACATTAGTGTTATTACATTAAATTGACACATACACACTCACATACTCTACGGGGGATAGGGAATAATGCCTGATAAAGACAAATTACCAGCCGGTAATCCAACGCGAGACCTCTAGATTTGTAAGTTAGTTTAGTAACCACCAGACCCGATCTGATTTATGAGATGTTGCGAATACAATGGCTGCTCTCCAGAAGGTGTTCCGGATGCAAGGTGCTTCGGAACTTGCCTCTTCCACCTGCTGCACCAGCACCTGGAGATGCTGCGCCAATCATTAACTCTTGTAATAGCACGTGGTTGTGTATACGTAAAGCTTGTGCTAAACATTTCTCTAATGTACAAACAGAGAGTATGTACATATAACATGTACAAACAGAGAGTAATATTTATCCTTCAACCCTATCAACCCCAAAAGGTTCCTATGTTTATACATAAAAGCTTTTATTGGTGCAACTGTTTTGATTAGGCTCTATGCAGCTTCACATTGTAGCTCTCATTTCTTTTTTAAAAGTAATGTTGAGAAAAATTAATAGTGTATTTGCTCTTGTGTAGACAAACGGAACAAAAATGCAGACTTACAAAATAAGAGCAAGCTAACAACTGAAGTAGATTTAAATGGAATATTAAATATAGGGAGGATTTTTGCCTTATATGGATTTCAAGAAAGGTCAGATCCGCATAAAAAAGTTATTTTCAGTGACATGTTTTGATAAAGGTGAGTTGGTTAGAGCGTCGTGCTAATAACGCGAAGGTCGTGGGTCCGATCCCACCACGAGCCAGTACGTTTATGTCAATTTCTTTTCCTATAACCTGGAAATCAAACACATATACTTAAACTTGACACGAAGATGCAACCATAGCGCCCCGTTAGCTCAGTTTGTTAGAGCGTTGTGCTAATAACGCGAAGGTCCTGTGTTCGATCCCCCCACGGGCGAGTACGTTTAGGTCAATTTCTTTTCCTATAACCTGGAAATCAAACACATATATTTAAATTTGACAGCAATACATAAACATAGCGGCCCGTTAGCTCAGTTGGTTAGAGCGTCGTGCTAATAACGCGAAGGTCGTGGGTCCGATCCCCCCACGGGCCAGTATGTTTGTGTCAATTTCTTTTCCTATAACCTGGAAGTGAAACACATATATTTAAACTTGACAGCAATATATAAACATAGCGGCCCGTTCGCTCAGTTGGTTAGAGCGTCGTGCTAATAACGCGAAGGTCGTGGGTCCGATCCCCCACGGGCCAGTACGTTTATGTCAATTTCTTTTCCTATAACCTGGAAGTCAAACACATATATTTAAACTTGACAGCAAGATATAAACATAGCGGCCCGTTAGCTCAGTTGGTTAGAGCGTCGTGCTAATAACGCGAAGGTCGTGGTTTCGATCCCCCCCCCCCCGGGCCAGTATTTTTATGCCATTTTTTTTTCCTATAACCTGGAAATCAAACACATATATTTAAACTTGACAGCAAGATATAAACATAGCGGCCCGTTAGCTCAGTTGGTTAGAGCGTCGTGCTAATAACGCGAAGGTCGTGGTTTCGATCCCCCCCCCCGGGCCAGTATTTTTATGCCATTTTTTTTTCCTATAACCTGGAAATCAAACACATATATTTAAACTTGACAGCAGGATGTAACCATAGCGGCCCGTTAGCTCAGCCGGTTAGAGCGTCGTGCTAATAACGCGAAGGTCGTAGGTTCGATCCCCCCACGGGCCAGTATTGTTATGTCAATTTCTTTTCCTATAACCTGGAAATCAAACACATATATTTAAACTGACAACAAGATATAACCACAGCGGCCCGTTATCTCAATTGGTTAGAGCGTCGTGCTAATAACGCGAAGGTCGTCGGTTCCATCTCCCCACGGGCCAGTACGTTTATGTGAATTTCTTTTTCCCATAACCTGGAAATCAAACACATATACTTAAACTTGACAGCAAAATGTAACTGTAGTGCCCCGTTAGCTCAGTTAGTTAGAGCATCGTGCTAATAACGCGAAGGTCGTGGATTCGATCCCCCCAAGGGCCAGTACGTTTATGTCAATTTCTTTTCCTATAACCTTGAAATCAAACACATATACTTAAACTTGACAGCAAAATGTAACTGTAGTGCCCCGTTAGCTCAGTTAGTTAGAGCGTCGTGTTAATAACGCGAAGGTCGTGGATTCGATCCCCCCACGGGCCACTACGTTTATGTCAATTTCTTTTCCTATAACCTTGAAATCAAACACATATATTTAAACTTGACAGGAAGATGCAACCATAGCGCCCCGTTAGCTCAGTTGGTTAGAGCGTCGTGCTAATAACGCAAAGGTCGTGGGTTCGATCCCCCTACGGGCCAGTACGTTTATGTCAATTTCTTTTCCGATAACATGGAAAGCAAACACATATATTTAAACTTGAGAGAAGGATAAAATCATAGCGGCAGTTAGCTCAGTTGGTTAGAGCGTCGTGCTAATAACGCAAAGGTCGTGGGTTCGATCCCCCTACGGGCCAGTACGTTTATGTCAATTTCTTTTCCGATAACATGGAAAGCAAACACATATATTTAAACTTGAGAGAAGGACAAAATCATAGCGGCCCGTTAGCTCAGTTGGTTAGAGCGTCGTGCTAATAACGCGAAGGTCGTGGATTCGATCCCCCCACGGGCCAGTACGTTTATGTCAATTTCTTTTCCCATAACCTGGAAATCAAACACATATATTTAAACTTAACAGCAGGCTGTAACCATAGGGGCCCGTTAGCTTAGTTGGTTAGAGCGTCGTGCTAATAACGCGAAGGTCGCGGGTTCAATCCCCCCACGCGCCAGTATGTTTATGTCAATTTTTTTTCCCATAACCTGGAAATCAAACACATATATTTAAACTTGACAGCAGGATGTAACCATAGCGGCCCGTTAGCTCAGTTGGTTAGAGCGTCGTGGTAATAACGCGAAGGTCGTGGGTTCGATCCCCCCACGGGCCAGTACGTTTATGTCAATTTCTTTTCCCATAACCTGGAAATCAAACACATATATTTAAACTTGACAGCAGGATGTAACCATAGCGGCCCGTTAGCTCAGTTGGTTAGAGCGTCGTGCTAATAACGCGAAGGTCGTGGGTTCGATCCCCCCACGGGCCAGTACGTTTATGTCAATTTCTTTTCCCATAACCTGGAAAACAAACACATATATTTAAACTTGACAGCAGGATGTAAACATAGCGGCCCGTTAGCTCAGTTGGTTAGAGCGTCGTGCTAATAACGCGAAGGTCGTGGGTCGAACCCCCACGGGCCAGTACGTTTATGTCAATTTCTTTGTCCTATAACCTGGAAATCAAACACATATATTTAAACTTGACAGAAGGATAAAAACATAGCGGCCCGTTAGCTCAGTTGGTTAGAGCGTCGTGCTAATAACGCGAAGGTCGTGGGTCGAACCCCCACGGGCCAGTACGTTTATGTCAATTTCTTTGTCCTATAACCTGGAAATCAAACACATATATTTAAACTTGACAGCAGGATGTAACCCTAGCGGCCCGTTAGCTCAGTTGGTTAGAGCGTCGTGCTAATAACGCGAAGGTCGTGGGTCGAACCCCCACGGGCCAGTACGTTTATGTCAATTTCTTTGTCCTATAACCTGGAAATCAAACACATATATTTAAACTTAACAGCAGGATGTAACCATAGCGGCCCGTTAGCTCAGTTGGTTAGAGCGTCGTGCTAATAACGCGAAGGTCGTGGGTCGAACCCCCCACGGGCCAGTACGTTTATGTCAATTTCTTTTCCCATAACATGGAAAGCAAACACATATATTTAAACTTGACAGAAGGACAAAATCATAGCGGCCCGTTAGCTCAGTTGGTTAGAGCGTCGTGCTAATAACGCGAAGGTCGTGGGTTCGATCCCCCCACGGGCCAGTACGTTTATGTCAATTTCTTTTCCCATAACCTGGAAAGCAAACACATATATTTAAACTTGACAGGAACATGCAACCATAACGCCCCGTTAGCTCAGTTGGTTAGAGCGTCGTGCTAATAACGCGAAGGTCGTGGGTTCCATCCCCCCAAGGGCCAGTACGTTTATGTTAATTTCTTTTCCTATAACATGGAAAGCAAACACATATATTTAAACTTGACAGAAGGATAAAAACATAGCGGCCCGTTAGCTCAGTTGGTTAGAGCGTCGTGCTAATAACGTGAAGGTCGTTGGTTCGAATCCCCACGGTCCAGTACGTTTATGTCAATTTCTTTTCGATAACATGGAAAGCAAACACATATATTTAAACTTGACAGCAATATATAAACATAGGGGCCCGTTATCTCAGTTGGTTAGAGCGTCGTGCTAATAACGCGAAGGTCGTGGATTCGATCCCCCCACGGGCCACTACGTTTATGTCAATTTCTTTTCCTATAACTTGGAAAGCAAACACATATATTTAAACTTGACAGAAGGATAAAATCATTGCGGCCCGTTAGCTCAGTTGGTTAGAGCGTCGTGCTAATAACGCGAAGGTCGTGGGTTCGATCCCCCTACGGGCCAGTACGTTTATGTCAATTTCTTTTCCGATAACATGGAAATCAAACACATATATTTAAACTTGACAGAAGGATAAAATCATTGCGGCCCGTTAGCTCAGTTGGTTAGAGCGTCGTGCTAATAACGCGAAGGTCGTGGGTTCAATCCCCCCACGCGCCAGTATGTTTATGTCAATTTTTTTTCCCATAACCTGGAAATCGAACACATATATTTAAACTTGACAGCAGAATGTAACCATAGCGGCCCGTTAGCTCAGTTGGTTAGAGCGTCGTGCTAATAACGCGAAGGTCGTGGGTTCAATCCCCCCACGCGCCAGTATGTTTATGTCAATTTTTTTTCCCATAACCTGGAAATCGAACACATATATTTAAACTTGACAGCAGAATGTAACCATAGCGGCCCGTTAGCTCAGTTGGTTAGAGCGTCGTGCTAATAACGCGAAGGTCGTGGGTTCGATCCCCCTACGGGCCAGTACGTTTATGTCGATTTCTTTTCCTATAACATGGAAAGCAAACACATATATTTAAACTTGACAGGAAGATGCAACCATAGCGCCCCGTTAGCTCAGTTGGTTAGAGCGTCGTGCTAATAACGCGAAGGTCGTGGGTTCAATCCCCCCACGCGCCAGTATGTTTATGTCAATTTTTTTTCCCATAACCTGGAAATCGAACACATATATTTAAACTTGACAGCAGAATGTAACCATAGCGGCCCGTTAGCTCAGTTGGTTAGAGCGTCGTGCTAATAACGCGAAGGTCGTGGGTTCAATCCCCCCACGCGCCAGTATGTTTATGTCAATTTTTTTTCCCATAACCTGGAAATCAAACACATATATTTAAACTTGACAGCAGGATGTAAACATAGCGGCCCGTTAGCTCAGTTGGTTAGAGCGTCGTGCTAATAACGCGAAGGTCGTGGGTCGAACCCCCACGCGCCAGTATGTTTATGTCAATTTTTTTTCCCATAACCTGGAAATCAAACACATATATTTAAACTTGACAGCAGGATGTAAACATAGCGGCCCGTTAGCTCAGTTGGTTAGAGCGTCGTGCTAATAACGCGAAGGTCGTGGGTCGAACCCCCACGCGCCAGTACGTTTATGTCAATTTCTTTTCCGATAACATGGAAAGCAAACACATATATTTAAACTTGACAGAAGGACAAAATCATAGCGGCCCGTTAGCTCAGTTGGTTAGAACGTCGTGCTAATAACGCGAAGGTCGTTCGTTCGAATCCCCACGGGCCAGTACGTTTATGTCAATTTCTTTTCCGATAACATGGAAAGCAAACACATATATTTAAACTTGACAGAAGGATAAAAACATAGCGGCCCGTTAGCTCAGTTGGTTAGAGCGTCGTGCTAATAACGCGAAGGTCGTTCGTTCGAATCCCCACGGGCCAGTACGTTTATGTCAATTTCTTTTCCGATAACATGGAAATCAAACACATATATTTAAACTTGACAGAAGGAAAAAATCATAGCGGCCCGTTAGCTCAGTTGGTTAGAGCGTCGTGCTAATAACGCGAAGGTCGTGGGTCGAACCCCCACCGGCCAGTACGTTTATGTAAATTTCTTTTCCGATAACATGGAAAGCAAACACATATATTTAAACTTGACAGGAAGATGCAACCATAGCGCCCCGTTAGCTCAGTTGGTTAGAGCGTCGTGCTAATAACGCGAAGGTCGTGGGTTCAATCCCCCCACGCGCCAGTATGTTTATGTCAATTTTTTTCCCATAACCTGGAAATCGAACACATATATTTAAACTTGACAGGAAGATGCAACCATAGCGCCCCGTTAGCTCAGTTGGTTAGAGCGTCGTGCTAATAACGCGAAGGTCGTGGGTTCAATCCCCCCACGCGCCAGTATGTTTATGTCAATTTTTTTCCCATAACCTGGAAATCAAACACATATATTTAAACTTGACAGAAGGATAAAAACATAGCGGCCCGTTAGCTCAGTTGGTTAGAGCGTCGTGCTAATAACGCGAAGGTCGTGGGTCGAACCCCCACGGGCCAGTACGTTTATGTCAATTTCTTTGTCCTATAACCTGGAAATCAAACACATATATTTAAACTTGACAGAAGGATAAAAACATAGCGGCCCGTTAGCTCAGTTGGTTAGAGCGTCGTGCTAATAACGCGAAGGTCGTGGGTCGAACCCCCACGGGCCAGTACGTTTATGTCAATTTCTTTTCCGATAACATGGAAAGCAAACACGTATATTTAAACTTGAAAGCAGGATATAACCATAGCGGCCCGTTAGCTCAGTTGGTTAGAGCGTCGTACTAATAACGCGAAGGTCGTGGGTCGAACCCCCACGGGCCAGTATGTTTATGTCAATTTCTTTTCCCATAACCTGGAAATCAAACACATATATTTAAACTTGACAGCAGGCTGCAACCATAGCGGCCCGTTAGCTCAGTTGGTTAGAGCGTCGTGCTAATAACGCGAAGGTCGTGGGTGGAACCCCCACGGGCCAGTACGTTTATGTCAATTTCTTTGTCCTATAACCTGGAAATCAAACACATATATTTAAACTTGACAGAAGGATAAAAACATAGCGGCCCGTTAGCTCAGTTGGTTAGAGCGTCGTGCTAATAACGCGAAGGTCGTGGGTCGAACCCCCACGGGCCAGTACGTTTATGTCAATTTCTTTTCCGATAACATGGAAATCAAACACATATATTTAAACTTGACAGCAGGATGTAACCATAGCGGCCCGTTAGCTCAGTTGGTTAGAGCGTCGTGCTAATAACGCGAAGGTCGTGGGTCGAACCCCCACGGGCCAGTATGTTTATGTCAATTTCTTTTCCCATAACCTGGAAATCAAACACATATATTTAAACTTGACAGCAGGATGTAACCATAGCGGCCCGTTAGCTCAGTTGGTTAGAGCGTCGTGCTAATAACGCGAAGGTCGTGGATTCGATCCCCCCACGGGCCAGTACGTTTATGTCAATTTCTTTGTCCTATAACCTGGAAATCAAACACATATATTTAAACTTGACAGCAGGATGTAACCATAGCGGCCCGTTAGCTCAGTTGGTTAGAGCGTCGTGCTAATAACGCGAAGGTCGTGGGTCGAACCCCCACGGGCCAGTATGTTTATGTCAATTTCTTTTCCCATAACCTGGAAATCAAACACATATATTTAAACTTGACAGCAGGATGCAACCATAGCGGCCCGTTAGCTCAGTTGGTTAGAGCGTCGTGCTAATAACGCGAAGGTCGTGGGACGAACCCCCACGGGCCAGTACGTTTATGTCAATTTCTTTTCCCATAACCTGGAAATCAAACACATATATTTAAACTTGACAGAAGGACAAAATCATAGCGGCCCGTTAGCTCAGTTGGTTAGAGCGTCGTGCTAATAACGCGGAGGTCGTGGGTCGAACCCCCACGGGCCAGTACGTTTATGTCAATTTCTTTGTCCTATAACCTGGAAAGCAAACACATATATTTAAACTTGACAGCAGGCTGTAACCCTAGCGGCCCGTTAGCTCAGTTGGTTAGAGCGTCGTGCTAATAACGCGAAGGTCGTGGGTTTGATCCCCCCACGGGCCAGTACGTTTATGTCAATTTCTTTTCCCATAACCTGGAAATCAAACACATATATTTAAACTGACAACAAGATATAACCACAGCGGCCCGTTATCTCAATTGGTTAGAGCGTCGTGCTAATAACGCGAAGGTCGTGGATTCGATCCCCCCAAGGGCCAGTACGTTTATGTGAATTTCTTTTTCCCATAACCTGGAAATCAAACACATATATTTAAACTTGACAGCAAAATGTAACTGTAGTGCCCCGTTAGCTCAGTTGGTTAGAGCGTCGTGCTAATAACGCGAAGGTCGTGGATTCGATCCCCCCACGGGCCACTACGTTTATGTCAATTTCTTTTCCTATAACCTGGACATTAAACACATATATTTAAACTTGACAGAAGGATAAAATCATTGCGGCCCGTTAGCTCAGTTGGTTAGAGCGTCGTGCTAATAACGCGAAGGTCTTGGGTTCGATCCCCCCACGGGCCAGTACGTTTATGTCAATTTCTTTGTCCTATAACATGGAAAGCAAACACATATATTTAAACTTAACAGCAGGCTGTAACCATAGGGGCCCGTTAGCTCAGTTGGTTAGAGCGTCGTGCTAATAACGCGAAGGTCGTGGGTTCGATCCCCCCACGGGCCAGTACGTTTATGTCAATTTCTTTTCCTATAACCTGGACATTAAACACATATATTTAAACTTGACAGAAGGATAAAATCATTGCGGCCCGTTAGCTCAGCCGGTTAGAGCGTCGTGCTAATAACGCGAAGGTCGTGGGTTCGATCCCCCCACGGGCCAGTACGTTTATGTCAATTTCTTTTCCCATAACCTGGAAATCAAACACATGTATTTAAACTTGACAGAAGAATAAAATCATAGCGGCCCGTTAGCTCAGTTGGTTAGAGCGTCGTGCTAATAACGCGAAGGTCGTGGGTTCGATCCCCCCACGGGCCAGTACGTTTATGTCAATTTCTTTTCCCATAACCTGGAAATCAAACACATGTATTTAAACTTGACAGAAGGATAAAATCATTGCGGCCCGTTAGCTCAGTTGGTTAGAGCGTCGTACTAATAACGCGAAGGTCGTGGGTTCGATCCCCCCACGGGCCAGTACGTTTATGTCAATTTCTTTTCCTATAACCTGGACATCAAACACATATATTTAAACTTGACAGAAGGATAAAATCATTGCGGCCCGTTAGCTCAGCCGGTTAGAGCGTCGTGCTAATAACGCGAAGGTCGTGGGTTCGATCCCCCCACGGGCCAGTACGTTTATGTCAATTTCTTTTCCCATAACCTGGAAATCAAACACATATATTTAAACTAAACAGCAGGATGTAACCATAGGGGCCCGTTAGCTCAGTTGGTTAGAGCGTCGTGCTAATAACGCGAAGGTCGTGGTTTCGATCCCCCCACGGGCCAGTACGTTTATGTCAATTTCTTTTCCCATAACCTGGAAATCAAACACATGTATTTAAACTTGACAGAAGGATAAAATCATAGCGGCCCGTTAGCTCAGTTGGTTAGAGCGTCGTGCTAATAACGCGAAGGTCGTGGTTTCGATCCCCCCACGGGCCAGTATGTTTATGTCAATTTCTTTTCCCATAACCTGGAAATCAAACACATATATTTAAACTTGACAGAAGGATAAGATCATAGCGGCCCGTTAGCTCAGTTGGTTAGAGTTTCGTGCTAATAACGCGAAGGTCGTGGGTTCAATCCCCCCACGCGCCAGTATGTTTATGTCAATTTTTTTTCCCATAACCTGGAAATCAAACACATATATTTAAACTTGACAGAAGGATAAAATCATTGCGGCCCGTTAGCTCAGTTGGTTAGAGCGTCGTGCTAATAACGCGAAGGTCGTGGGTTCGATCCCCCTACGGGCCAGTACGTTTATGTCAATTTCTTTTCGATAACATGGAAAGCAAACACATATATTTAAACTTGACAGCAATATATAAACATAGGGGCCCGTTATCTCAGTTGGTTAGAGCGTCGTGCTAATAACGCGAAGGTCGTGGATTCGATCCCCCCACGGGCCACTACGTTTATGTCAATTTCTTTTCCTATAACTTGGAAAGCAAACACATATATTTAAACTTGACAGAAGGATAAAATCATTGCGGCCCGTTAGCTCAGTTGGTTAGAGCGTCGTGCTAATAACGCGAAGGTCGTGGGTTCGATCCCCCTACGGGCCAGTACGTTTATGTCAATTTCTTTTCCGATAACATGGAAATCAAACACATATATTTAAACTTGACAGAAGGATAAAATCATTGCGGCCCGTTAGCTCAGTTGGTTAGAGCGTCGTGCTAATAACGCGAAGGTCGTGGGTTCAATCCCCCCACGCGCCAGTATGTTTATGTCAATTTTTTTTCCCATAACCTGGAAATCGAACACATATATTTAAACTTGACAGCAGAATGTAACCATAGCGGCCCGTTAGCTCAGTTGGTTAGAGCGTCGTGCTAATAACGCGAAGGTCGTGGGTTCAATCCCCCCACGCGCCAGTATGTTTATGTCAATTTTTTTTCCCATAACCTGGAAATCGAACACATATATTTAAACTTGACAGCAGAATGTAACCATAGCGGCCCGTTAGCTCAGTTGGTTAGAGCGTCGTGCTAATAACGCGAAGGTCGTGGGTTCGGTCCCCCTACGGGCCAGTACGTTTATGTCGATTTCTTTTCCTATAACATGGAAAGCAAACACATATATTTAAACTTGACAGGAAGATGCAACCATAGCGCCCCGTTAGCTCAGTTGGTTAGAGCGTCGTGCTAATAACGCGAAGGTCGTGGGTTCAATCCCCCCACGCGCCAGTATGTTTATGTCAATTTTTTTTCCCATAACCTGGAAATCGAACACATATATTTAAACTTGACAGCAGAATGTAACCATAGCGGCCCGTTAGCTCAGTTGGTTAGAGCGTCGTGCTAATAACGCGAAGGTCGTGGGTTCAATCCCCCCACGCGCCAGTATGTTTATGTCAATTTTTTTTCCCATAACCTGGAAATCAAACACATATATTTAAACTTGACAGCAGGATGTAAACATAGCGGCCCGTTAGCTCAGTTGGTTAGAGCGTCGTGCTAATAACGCGAAGGTCGTGGGTCGAACCCCCACGCGCCAGTATGTTTATGTCAATTTTTTTTCCCATAACCTGGAAATCAAACACATATATTTAAACTTGACAGCAGGATGTAAACATAGCGGCCCGTTAGCTCAGTTGGTTAGAGCGTCGTGCTAATAACGCGAAGGTCGTGGGTCGAACCCCCACGCGCCAGTACGTTTATGTCAATTTCTTTTCCGATAACATGGAAAGCAAACACATATATTTAAACTTGACAGAAGGACAAAATCATAGCGGCCCGTTAGCTCAGTTGGTTAGAACGTCGTGCTAATAACGCGAAGGTCGTTCGTTCGAATCCCCACGGGCCAGTACGTTTATGTCAATTTCTTTTCCGATAACATGGAAAGCAAACACATATATTTAAACTTGACAGAAGGATAAAAACATAGCGGCCCGTTAGCTCAGTTGGTTAGAGCGTCGTGCTAATAACGCGAAGGTCGTTCGTTCGAATCCCCACGGGCCAGTACGTTTATGTCAATTTCTTTTCCGATAACATGGAAATCAAACACATATATTTAAACTTGACAGAAGGAAAAAATCATAGCGGCCCGTTAGCTCAGTTGGTTAGAGCGTCGTGCTAATAACGCGAAGGTCGTGGGTCGAACCCCCACCGGCCAGTACGTTTATGTAAATTTCTTTTCCGATAACATGGAAAGCAAACACATATATTTAAACTTGACAGGAAGATGCAACCATAGCGCCCCGTTAGCTCAGTTGGTTAGAGCGTCGTGCTAATAACGCGAAGGTCGTGGGTTCAATCCCCCCACGCGCCAGTATGTTTATGTCAATTTTTTTCCCATAACCTGGAAATCGAACACATATATTTAAACTTGACAGGAAGATGCAACCATAGCGCCCCGTTAGCTCAGTTGGTTAGAGCGTCGTGCTAATAACGCGAAGGTCGTGGGTTCAATCCCCCCACGCGCCAGTATGTTTATGTCAATTTTTTTCCCATAACCTGGAAATCAAACACATATATTTAAACTTGACAGAAGGATAAAAACATAGCGGCCCGTTAGCTCAGTTGGTTAGAGCGTCGTGCTAATAACGCGAAGGTCGTGGGTCGAACCCCCACGGGCCAGTACGTTTATGTCAATTTCTTTGTCCTATAACCTGGAAATCAAACACATATATTTAAACTTGACAGAAGGATAAAAACATAGCGGCCCGTTAGCTCAGTTGGTTAGAGCGTCGTGCTAATAACGCGAAGGTCGTGGGTCGAACCCCCACGGGCCAGTACGTTTATGTCAATTTCTTTTCCGATAACATGGAAAGCAAACACGTATATTTAAACTTGAAAGCAGGATATAACCATAGCGGCCCGTTAGCTCAGTTGGTTAGAGCGTCGTACTAATAACGCGAAGGTCGTGGGTCGAACCCCCACGGGCCAGTATGTTTATGTCAATTTCTTTTCCCATAACCTGGAAATCAAACACATATATTTAAACTTGACAGCAGGCTGCAACCATAGCGGCCCGTTAGCTCAGTTGGTTAGAGCGTCGTGCTAATAACGCGAAGGTCGTGGGTGGAACCCCCACGGGCCAGTACGTTTATGTCAATTTCTTTGTCCTATAACCTGGAAATCAAACACATATATTTAAACTTGACAGAAGGATAAAAACATAGCGGCCCGTTAGCTCAGTTGGTTAGAGCGTCGTGCTAATAACGCGAAGGTCGTGGGTCGAACCCCCACGGGCCAGTACGTTTATGTCAATTTCTTTTCCGATAACATGGAAATCAAACACATATATTTAAACTTGACAGCAGGATGTAACCATAGCGGCCCGTTAGCTCAGTTGGTTAGAGCGTCGTGCTAATAACGCGAAGGTCGTGGGTCGAACCCCCACGGGCCAGTATGTTTATGTCAATTTCTTTTCCCATAACCTGGAAATCAAACACATATATTTAAACTTGACAGCAGGATGTAACCATAGCGGCCCGTTAGCTCAGTTGGTTAGAGCGTCGTGCTAATAACGCGAAGGTCGTGGATTCGATCCCCCCACGGGCCAGTACGTTTATGTCAATTTCTTTGTCCTATAACCTGGAAATCAAACACATATATTTAAACTTGACAGCAGGATGTAACCATAGCGGCCCGTTAGCTCAGTTGGTTAGAGCGTCGTGCTAATAACGCGAAGGTCGTGGGTCGAACCCCCACGGGCCAGTATGTTTATGTCAATTTCTTTTCCCATAACCTGGAAATCAAACACATATATTTAAACTTGACAGCAGGATGCAACCATAGCGGCCCGTTAGCTCAGTTGGTTAGAGCGTCGTGCTAATAACGCGAAGGTCGTGGGACGAACCCCCACGGGCCAGTACGTTTATGTCAATTTCTTTTCCCATAACCTGGAAATCAAACACATATATTTAAACTTGACAGAAGGACAAAATCATAGCGGCCCGTTAGCTCAGTTGGTTAGAGCGTCGTGCTAATAACGCGAAGGTCGTGGGTCGAACCCCCACGGGCCAGTACGTTTATGTCAATTTCTTTGTCCTATAACCTGGAAAGCAAACACATATATTTAAACTTGACAGCAGGCTGTAACCCTAGCGGCCCGTTAGCTCAGTTGGTTAGAGCGTCGTGCTAATAACGCGAAGGTCGTGGGTTTGATCCCCCCACGGGCCAGTACGTTTATGTCAATTTCTTTTCCCATAACCTGGAAATCAAACACATATATTTAAACTGACAACAAGATATAACCACAGCGGCCCGTTATCTCAATTGGTTAGAGCGTCGTGCTAATAACGCGAAGGTCGTGGATTCGATCCCCCCAAGGGCCAGTACGTTTATGTGAATTTCTTTTTCCCATAACCTGGAAATCAAACACATATATTTAAACTTGACAGCAAAATGTAACTGTAGTGCCCCGTTAGCTCAGTTGGTTAGAGCGTCGTGCTAATAACGCGAAGGTCGTGGATTCGATCCCCCCACGGGCCACTACGTTTATGTCAATTTCTTTTCCTATAACCTGGACATTAAACACATATATTTAAACTTGACAGAAGGATAAAATCATTGCGGCCCGTTAGCTCAGTTGGTTAGAGCGTCGTGCTAATAACGCGAAGGTCTTGGGTTCGATCCCCCCACGGGCCAGTACGTTTATGTCAATTTCTTTGTCCTATAACATGGAAAGCAAACACATATATTTAAACTTAACAGCAGGCTGTAACCATAGGGGCCCGTTAGCTCAGTTGGTTAGAGCGTCGTGCTAATAACGCGAAGGTCTTGGGTTCGATCCCCCCACGGGCCAGTACGTTTATGTCAATTTCTTTGTCCTATAACATGGAAAGCAAACACATATATTTAAACTTAACAGCAGGCTGTAACCATAGGGGCCCGTTAGCTCAGTTGGTTAGAGCGTCGTGCTAATAACGCGAAGGTCGTGGGTTCGATCCCCCCACGGGCCAGTACGTTTATGTCAATTTCTTTTCCCATAACCTGGAAATCAAACACATGTATTTAAACTTGACAGAAGAATAAAATCATAGCGGCCCGTTAGCTCAGTTGGTTAGAGCGTCGTGCTAATAACGCGAAGGTCGTGGGTTCGATCCCCCCACGGGCCAGTACGTTTATGTCAATTTCTTTTCCCATAACCTGGAAATCAAACACATGTATTTAAACTTGACAGAAGGATAAAATCATTGCGGCCCGTTAGCTCAGTTGGTTAGAGCGTCGTACTAATAACGCGAAGGTCGTGGGTTCGATCCCCCCACGGGCCAGTACGTTTATGTCAATTTCTTTTCCTATAACCTGGACATCAAACACATATATTTAAACTTGACAGAAGGATAAAATCATTGCGGCCCGTTAGCTCAGCCGGTTAGAGCGTCGTGCTAATAACGCGAAGGTCGTGGGTTCGATCCCCCCACGGGCCAGTACGTTTATGTCAATTTCTTTTCCCATAACCTGGAAATCAAACACATATATTTAAACTAAACAGCAGGATGTAACCATAGGGGCCCGTTAGCTCAGTTGGTTAGAGCGTCGTGCTAATAACGCGAAGGTCGTGGTTTCGATCCCCCCACGGGCCAGTACGTTTATGTCAATTTCTTTTCCCATAACCTGGAAATCAAACACATGTATTTAAACTTGACAGAAGGATAAAATCATAGCGGCCCGTTAGCTCAGTTGGTTAGAGCGTCGTGCTAATAACGCGAAGGTCGTGGTTTCGATCCCCCCACGGGCCAGTATGTTTATGTCAATTTCTTTTCCCATAACCTGGAAATCAAACACATATATTTAAACTTGACAGAAGGATAAGATCATAGCGGCCCGTTAGCTCAGTTGGTTAGAGTTTCGTGCTAATAACGCGAAGGTCGTGGGTTCAATCCCCCCACGCGCCAGTATGTTTATGTCAATTTTTTTTCCCATAACCTGGAAATCAAACACATATATTTAAATTTGACAGCAGGATGTAACCATAGCGGCCCGTTAGCTCAGTTGGTTAGAGCGTCGTGCTAATAACGCGAAGGTCGTGGGTCGAACCCCCACGGGCCAGTACGTTTATGTCAATTTCTTTGTCCTATAACCTGGAAATCAAACACATATATTTAAACTTGACAGAAGGACAAAATCATAGCGGCCCGTTAGCTCAGTTGGTTAGAGCGTCGTGCTAATAACGCGAAGGTCGTGGGTCGAACCCCCACGGGCCAGTACGTTTATGTCAATTTCTTTGTCCTATAACCTGGAAATCAAACACATATATTTAAACTTGACAGCAGGCTGTAACCCTAGCGGCCCGTTAGCTCAGTTGGTTAGAGCGTCGTGCTAATAACGCGAAGGTCGTGGGTCGAACCCCCACGGGCCAGTACGTTTATGTCAATTTCTTTGTCCTATAACCTGGAAATCAAACACATATATTTAAACTTGACAGCAGGCTGTAACCCTAGCGGCCCGTTAGCTCAGTTGGTTAGAGCGTCGTGCTAATAACGCGAAGGTCGTTCGTTCGAACCCCCACGGGCCAGTACGTTTATGTCAATTTCTTTGTCCTATAACCTGGAAATCAAACACATATATTTAAACTTGACAGAAGCACAAAATCATAGCGGCCCGTTAGCTCAGTTGGTTAGAGCGTCGTGCTAATAACTCGAAGGTCGTGGGTCGAACCCCCACGGGCCAGTACGTTTATGTCAATTTCTTTGTCCCATAACCTGGAAATCAAACACATATATTTAAACTTGACAGCAGGCTGTAACCCTAGCGGCCCGTTAGCTCAGTTGGTTAGAGCGTCGTGCTAATAACTCGAAGGTCGTGGGTCGAACCCCCACGGGCCAGTACGTTTATGTCAATTTCTTTGTCCTATAACCTGGAAATCAAACACATATATTTAAACTTGCCAGAAGGACAAAATCATAGCGGCCCGTTAGCTCAGTTGGTTAGAGCGTCGTGCTAATAACGCGAAGGTCGTGGGTCGAACCCCCACGGGCCAGTACGTTTATGTCAATTTCTTTGTACCATAACCTGGAAATCAAACACATATATTTAAACTTGACAGAAGCACAAAATCATAGCGGCCCGTTAGCTCAGTTGGTTAGAGCGTCGTGCTAATAACTCGAAGGTCGTGGGTCGAACCCCCACGGGCCAGTACGTTTATGTCAATTTCTTTGTCCCATAACCTGGAAATCAAACACATATATTTAAACTTGACAGCAGGCTGTAACCCTAGCGGCCCGTTAGCTTAGTTGGTTAGAGCGTCGTGCTAATAACGCGAAGGTCGTGGGTTCAATCCCCCCACGCGCCAGTTTGTTTATGTCAATTTTTTTTCCCAGAACCTGGAAATCAAACACATATATTTAAACTTGACAGCAGGCTGCAACCATAGCGGCCCGTTAGCTCAGTTGGTTAGAGCGTCGTGCTAATAACGCGAAGGTCGTGGGTTCAATCCCCCCACGCGCCAGTATGTTTATGTCAATTTTTTTTCCCATAACCTGGAAATCAAACACATATATTTAAACTTGACAGCAGGCTGCAACCATAGCGGCCCGTTAGCTTAGTTGGTTAGAGCGTCGTGCTAATAACGCGAAGGTCGTGGGTTCAATCCCCCCACGCGCCAGTATGTTTATGTCAATTTTTTTTCCCATAACCTGGAAATCAAACACATATATTTAAACTTGACAGCAGGCTGCAACCATAGCGGCCCGTTAGCGCAGTTGGTTAGAGCGTCGTGCTAATAACGCGAAGGTCGTGGGTTCAATCCCCCCACGCGCCAGTATGTTTATGTCAATTTTTTTTCCCATAACCTGGAAATCAAACACATATATTTAAACTTGACAGCAGGATGTAACCCTAGCGGCCCGTTAGCTCAGTTGGTTAGAGCGTCGTGCTAATAACGCGAAGGTCGTGGGTCGAACCCCCACGGGCCAGTACGTTTATGTCAATTTCTTTGTCCTATAACCTGGAAATCAAACACATATATTTAAACTTGACAGCAGGCTGTAACCCTAGCGGCCCGTTAGCTCAGTTGGTTAGAGCGTCGTGCTAATAACGCGAAGGTCGTGGGTCGAACCCCCACGGGCCAGTACGTTTATGTCAATTTCTTTGTCCTATAACCTGGAAATCAAACACATATATTTAAACTTGACAGCAGGCTGTAACCATAGCGGCCCGTTAGCTCAGTTGGTTAGAGCGTCGTGCTAATAACGCGAAGGTCGTGGGTCGAACCCCCACGGGCCAGTACGTTTATGTCAATTTCTTTGTCCTATAACCTGGAAATCAAACACATATATTTAAACTTGACAGCAGGATGTAACCATAGCGGCCCGTTAGCTCAGTTGGTTAGAGCGTCGTGCTAATAACGCGAAGGTCGTTCGTTCGAACCCCCACGGGCCAGTACGTTTATGTCAATTTCTTTGTCCTATAACCTGGAAATCAAACACATATATTTAAACTTGACAGCAGGCTGTAACCATAGCGGCCCGTTAGCTCAGTTGTTTAGAGCGTCGTGCTAATAACGCGAAGGTCGTGGGTTCAATCCCCCCACGCGCCAGTATGTTTATGTCAATTTTTTTTCCCATAACCTGGAAATCAAACACATATATTTAAACTTGACAGCAGGATGTAACCATAGCGGCCCGTTAGCTCAGTTGGTTAGAGCGTCGTGCTAATAACGCGAAGGTCGTGGGTCGAACCCCCACGGGCCAGTACGTTTATGTCAATTTCTTTGTCCTATAACCTGGAAATCAAACACATATACTTCAACTTGACAGAAGGACAAAATCATAGCGGCCCGTTAGCTCAGTTGGTTAGAGCGTCGTGCTAATAACGCGAAGGTCGTGGGTCGAACCCCCACGGGCCAGTACGTTTATGTCAATTTCTTTGTCCCATAACCTGGAAATCAAACACATATATTTAAACTTGACAGAAGGATAAAATCATAGCGGCCCGTTAGCTCAGTTGATTAGAGCGTCGTGCTAATAACGCGAAGGTCGTGGGTCGAACCCCCACGGGCCAGTACGTTTATGTCAATTTCTTTGTCCCATAACCTGGAAATCAAACACATATATTTAAACTTGACAGCAGGCTGTAACCATAGCGGCCCGTTAGCTCAGTTGGTTAGAGCGTCGTGCTAATAACTCGAAGGTCGCGGGTTCGATCCCCCCACGGGCCAGTACGTTTATGTCAATTTCTTTTCCGATAACATGGAAAGCAAACACATATATTTAAACTTGACAGAAAGACAAAATCATAGCGGCCCGTTAGCTCAGTTGGTTAGAGCGTCGTGCTAATAACGCGAAGGTCGCGGGTTCGATCCCCCCACGGGCAATTACGTTTATGTCAATTTCTTTTCCGATAACATGGAAAGCAAACACATATATTTAAACTTGACAGAAAGACAAAATCATAGCGGCCCGTTAGCTCAGTTGGTTAGAGCGTCGTGCTAATAACGCGGAAGTCGTGGGTTCCATCCCCCCAAGGACCTGTACGTTTATGTTAATTTCTTTTCCTATAACATGGAAAGCAAACACATATATTTAAACTTAACAGCAGCATGTAACCATAGCGGCCCGTTAGCTCAGTTGGTTAGAGTGTCGTGCTAATAACTTGAAGGTCGTGGGTTCCATCCCCCCAAGGACCTGTACGTTTATGTTAATTTCTTTTCCTATAACCTGGAAATCAAACACATATATTTAAACTTGACAGCAGGCTGCAACCATAGCGGCCCGTTAGCGCAGTTGGTTAGAGTGTCGTGCTAATAACTTGAAGGTCGTGGGTTCCATCCCCCCAAGGACCTGTACGTTTATGTTAATTTCTTTTCCTATAACCTGGAAATCAAACACATATATTTAAACTTGACAGCAGGCTGCAACCATAGCGGCCCGTTAGCGCAGTTGGTTAGAGCGTCGTGCTAATAACGCGAAGGTCGTGGGTTCGATCCCCCACGGGCCAGTACGTTTATGTCAATTTCTTTTCCCATAACCTGGAAATCAAACACATATATTTAAACTTGACAGGAAGATGCAACCATAGCGCCCCGTTAGCTCAGTTGGTTAGAGCGTCGTGCTAATAACGCGAAGGTCGTGGGTCGAACCCCCACGGGCCAGTACGTTTATGTCAATTTCTTTGTCCTATAACCTGGAAATCAAACACATATATTTAAACTTGACAGCAGGTTGTAACCATAGCGGCCCGTTAGCTCAGTTGGTTAGAGCGTCGTGCTAATAACGCGAAGGTCGTGGGTCGAACCCCCACGGGCCAGTACGTTTATGTCAATTTCTTTGTCCTATAACCTGGAAATCAAACACATATATTTAAACTTGACAGCAGGATGTAACCATAGCGGCCCGTTAGCTCAGTTGGTTAGAGCGTCGTGCTAATAACGCGAAGGTCGTTCGTTCGAACCCCCACGGGCCAGTACGTTTATGTCAATTTCTTTGTCCTATAACCTGGAAATCAAACACATATATTTAAACTTGACAGCAGGCTGTAACCATAGCGGCCCGTTAGCTCAGTTGGTTAGAGCGTCGTGCTAATAACGCGAAGGTCGTGGGTTCAATCCCCCCACGCGCCAGTATGTTTATGTCAATTTTTTTTCCCATAACCTGGAAATCAAACACATATATTTAAACTTGACAGCAGGATGTAACCATAGCGGCCCGTTAGCTCAGTTGGTTAGAGCGTCGTGCTAATAACGCGAAGGTCGTGGGTCGAACCCCCACGGGCCAGTACGTTTATGTCAATTTCTTTGTCCTATAACCTGGAAATCAAACACATATATTTAAACTTGACAGCAGCATGTAACCCTAGCGGCCCGTTAGCTCAGTTGGTTAGAGCGTCATGCTAATAACGCGAAGGTCGTGGGTCGAACCCCCACGGGCCAGTACGTTTATGTCAATTTCTTTGTCCCATAACCTGGAAATCAAACACATATATTTAAACTTGACAGCAGGCTGTAACCATAGCGGCCCGTTAGCTCAGTTGGTTAGAGCGTCGTGCTAATAACGCGAAGGTCGCGGGTTCGATCCCCCCACGGGCCAGTACGTTTATGTCAATTTCTTTTCCGATAACATGGAAAGCAAACACATATATTTAAACTTGACAGAAAGACAAAATCATAGCGGCCCGTTAGCTCAGTTGGTTAGAGCGTCGTGCTAATAACGCGGAAGTCGTGGGTTCCATCCCCCCAAGGACCTGTACGTTTATGTTAATTTCTTTTCCTATAACATGGAAATCAAACACATATATTTAAACTTAACAGCAGCATGTAACCATAGCGGCCCGTTAGCTCAGTTGGTTAGAGTGTCGTGCTAATAACTTGAAGGTCGTGGGTTCCATCCCCCCAAGGACCTGTACGTTTATGTTAATTTCTTTTCCTATAACATGGAAAGCAAACACATATATTTAAACTTAACAGACGCATGTAACCATCGCGGCCCGTTAGCTCAGTTGGTTAGAGCGTCGAGCTAATAACGCGGAAGTCGTGGGTTCCATCCCCCCAAGGACCTGTACGTTTATGTTAATTTCTTTTCCTATAACATGGAAAGCAAACACATATATTTAAACTTAACAGCAGCATGTAATCATAGCGGCCCGTTAGCTCAGTTGGTTAGAGCGTCGTGCTAATAACGCGAAGGTCGTGGTTTCGATCCCCCCCCCCGGGCCAGTACTTTTATGCCAATTTTTTTTCCTATAACCTGGAAATCAAACACATATATTTAAACTTGACAGCAATATATAAACATAGCGGCCCGTTAGCTCAGTTGGTTACAGTGTCGTGCTAATAACGCGAAGGTCGTAGGTTCGATCCCCCCCACGGTCCAGTACGTTTATGTCAATTTCTATTCCTATAACCCGGAAATCAAACACATATATTTAAACTTGACAGCAATATATAAACATAGCGGCCCGTTAGCTCAGTTGGTTAGAGCGTCGTGCTAATAACGCGAAGGTCGTGGGTTCTATCCCCCCACGGGCCAGTATTGTTATGTCAATTTCTTTCCTATAACCTGGAAATCAAACACATATATTTAAACTATGACAGAAGGATACAATCACAGCGGCCCGTTATCTCAGTTGGTTAGAGCGTCGTGCTAATAACGCGAAGGTCGTGGATTCGATCCCCCTACGGGCCACTACGTCTATGTCAATTTCTTTTCTTATAACCTGGAAATCAAACACATATATTTAAACTTGACAGAAGGATAAAATCATTGCGGCCCGTTAGCTCAGTTGGTTAGAGCGTCGTGCTAATAACGCGAAGGTCGTGGGTTCGATCCCCCTACGGGCCAGTACGTTTATGTCAATTTCTTTTCCGATAACCTGGAAATCAAACACATATATTTAAACTTGACAGAAGGATAAAATCATTGCGGCCCGTTAGCTCAGTTGGTTAGAGCGTCGTGCTAATAACGCGAAGGTCGTGGGTTCGATCCCCCCACGGAGCAGTAATTTTATGTCAATTTCCTTTCCTATTACCTGGAATTCAAACACATATACTTAAACTGACAACAAGATATAGCCATAGCGGCCCGTTAGCTCAGTTGGTTAGAGCGTCGTGCTAATACCGCCAAGGTCGTGGGTTTGATCCCCCCACCGGCCATTATGCTTATATTAATTTCCTCTTCTATAAACTGTAAATCCAACATATATATTTAAACTTGACAGCAGGCTGTAACCATAGCGGCCCGTTAGCTTAGTTGGTTAGAGCGTCGTGCTAATAACGCGAAGGTCGTTGGTTCGAATCCCCACGGGCCAGTACGTTTATGTCAATTTCTTTTCCTATAACATGGAAAGCAAACACATATATTTAAACTTGACAGAAGGGTAAAGTCATAGCGGCCCGTTAGCTCAGTTGGTTATAGCGTCGTGCTAATAACGCGAAGGTCGTGGGTTCGATCCCCCCACGGGCCAGTACGTGTATGTCAATTTCTTTTTCCATAACTTGGAAATCAAACACATATATTTAAACTTGACAGGAAGATGCAGCCATAGCGCCCCGTTAGCTCAGTTGGTTACAGCGTCGTGCTAATAGTGCGGAAGTCGTGGGTTCGATCGCCCCCAATGGCCTGTACGTTTATGTTAATTTCTTTTCCTATAACCTGGAAATCAAACACATATATTGAAATTTTACAGAAGGATGTAACCAGAGCGGCCCGTTAGCTCAGTTGGTTAGAGCGTCGTGCTAATAACGCGAAGGTCGTGGGTTCGATCCCCCCACGGAGCAGCAATTTTATGTCAATTTCCTTTCCTATTACCTGGAAATCAAACACATATACTTAAACTGACAACAAGATATAGCCATAGCGGCCCGTTAGCTCAGTTGGTTAGAGCGTCGTGCTAATACCGCCAAGGTCGTGGGTTTGATCCCCCCACCGGCCATTACGCTTATATCAATTTCCTCTTCTATAAACTGTAAATCCAACATATATACTTGAACTTGACAGCAAGCTATAACTATAGCGGACCCTCAGCTTAGTTGGTTAGAGCGTCGTGCTAATAACGCGAAGGTCGTGGGTTCAATCCCCCCTCGCGCCAGTATGTTTATGTCAATATCTTTTCCCATAACCTGGAAATCAAACACATATATTTAAACTTGACAGCAGCATGTAAACATAGCGGCCCGTTAGCTCAGCCGGTTAGAGCGTCGTGCTAATAACGCGAAGGTCGTGGGTTCGATCCCCCCACGGGCCAGTACGTTTATGTCAATTTCTTTTACCATAACCTGGAAATCAAACACATATATTTAAACTTGACAGCAAGCTGTAACCATAGCGGCACGTTAGCTTAGTTGGTTAGAGCGTCGTGGTAATAACGCGAAGGTCGTGGGTTCGAACCCCCACGGGCCAGTACGTTTATGTCAATTTCTTTTCCCATAACCTGGAAATCAAACACATATATTTAAACTTGACAGGAGGATGTAACCATAGCGGCCCGTTAGCTCAGTTGGTTAGAGCGTCGTGCTAATAATGCGAAGGTCGTTGGTTCGAACCCCCACGGTCCAGTACGTTTATGTCAATTTCTTTTCCTATAACATGGAATGCAAACACATATATTTAAACTTGACAGAAGGACAAAATCATAGCGGCCCGTTAGCTCAGTTGGTTAAAGCGTCGTGCTATTGACGCGAAGGTTGTGGGTTCGATCCTCCCACGGGCCAGTGTTTTTATGTCAATTTCTTTTCCCCTAACCTGGAAATCAAACACATATATCTAAACTTGTCAGCAAGATGTCACCATAGCGGCCCGTTAGCTCAGCCGGTTAGAGCGTCGTGCTAATAACGCGAAGGTCGTGGGTTCGTACCCCCACGGGCCAGTACGTTTATGTCAATTTCTTTTCCCCTAACCTGGAAATCAAACACATATATTTAAACTTGTCAGCAAGATGTCACCATAGCGGCCCGTTAGCTCAGTTTTTTAGAGCGTCGTGCTAATACCGCGAAGGTCGTGGGTTCAATCCCACCACGAGCCAGTACGTTTATGTCAATTTCTTTTCCGATAACCTGCAAATCAAACACATATACTTAAACTTGACAGCAATATGTAACCATAGCGGCCCATTAGCTCAGCCGGTTAGAGCGTCGTGCTAATAACGCGAAGGTCGTGGGTTCGATCCCCCCACGGGCCAGTACGTTTATGTCAATTTCTTTTACCATAACCTGGAAATCAAACATATATATTTAAACTTGACAGCAGGCTGTAACCATCGCGGCCCGTTAGCTCAGTTGGTTAGAGCGTCGAGCTAATAACGCGGAAGTCGTGGGTTCCATCCCCCCAAGGACCTGTACGTTTATGTTAATTTCTTTTCCTATAACATGGAAAGCAAACACATATATTTAAACTTAACAGCAGCATGTAATCATAGCGGCCCGTTAGCTCAGTTGGTTAGAGCGTCGTGCTAATAACGCGAAGGTCGTGGGTTCGATCCCCCCACGGGCCAGTACGTTTATGTCTATTTCTTTTCCCATAACCTGGAAATCAAACACATATATATTTAAACTTGACTGGAACATGCAACCATAGCGCCCCGTTAGCTCAGTTGGTTAGAGCGTCGTACTAATAACGCGGAAGTCATGGGATCGATCCCCCCAAGGGCCAGTACGTTTATGTTAATTTCTTTTCCTATAACCTGGAAATCAAACACATATATTTAAACTTGACAGAAGGATAAAAATATAGCGGCCCGTTAGCTCAGTTGGTTAGAGCGTCGTGCTAATAACGCGAAGGTCGTGGGTTCGATCCCCCCACGGGCCAGTACGTTTATGTCAATTTCTTTTCCTATAACCTGGAAATCAAACACATATATTTAAACTATGACAGACAGATACAATCACAGCGGCCCGTTAGCTCAGTTGGTTAGAGCGTCGTGCTAATAACGCGAAGGTCTTGGGTTCGATCCCCCCAAAAGCCCCTACGTTTATGTCAATTTCTTTTCCTATAACCTTGAAATCAAACACATATTTTTAAACTTGTAGCAAGATGTCACCATAGCGGGCCGTTAGCTCAGTTGGTTAGAGCGTCGTGCTAATAACGCGAAGGTCGTGGGTTCAATCCCCCCACGGGCCAGTACGTTTATGTCAATTTCTTTTCCCATAACCTGGAAATCAAACACATATACTTAAACTTGACAGCAAAATGTAACTGTAGTGCCCCGTTAGCTCAGTTAGTTAGAGCGTCGTGCTAATAACGCGAAGGTCGTGGATTCGATCCCCCCACGGGCCACTACGTTTATGTCAATTTCTTTTCCTATAACCTGGAAATCAAACACATATACTTAAACTTAACAGGAAGATGCAACCATAGCGCCCTGTAAGCTCAGTTGGTTAGAGCGTCGTGCTAATAACGCGGTAGTCGTGGATTCGATCCCCCCACGGGTCACTACGTTTATGTCAATTTCTTTTCCTATAACCTGGAAATCAAACACATATACTTAAACTTGACAGGAAGATGCAACCATAGCGCCCTGTAAGCTCAGTTGGTTAGAGCGTCGTGCTAATAACGCGGAGGTCGTGGATTCTATCCCCCCAAGGGCCACTACGTTTATGTCAATTTCTTTTCCTATAACCTGGAAAGCAAACGCATATATTTAAACTTGACAGGAAGATGCAACCATAGCGCCCCGTTAGCTCAGTTGGTTAGAGCGTCGTGCTAATAACGCGGAGGTCGTGGATTCTATCCCCCCAAGGGCCAGTACGTTTATGTTAATTTCTTTTCCTATAACCTGGAAATCAAACACATATACTTAAACTTGACAGAAGGATAAAATTATAGCGGCCCGTTAGCTCAGTTGGTTAGAGCGTCGTGCTAATAACGCGAAGGTCGTGGGTTCGATCCCCCCACGGGCCAGTACGTTTATGTCTATTTCTTTTCCCATAACCTGGAAATCAAACACATATATATTTAAACTTGACTGGAACATGCAACCATAGCGCCCCGTTAGCTCAGTTGGTTAGAGCGTCGTACTAATAACGCGGAAGTCATGGGATCGATCCCCCCAAGGGCCAGTACGTTTATGTTAATTTCTTTTCCTATAACCTGGAAATCAAACACATATATTTAAACTTGACAGAAGGATAAAAATATAGCGGCCCGTTAGCTCAGTTGGTTAGAGCGTCGTGCTAATAACGCGAAGGTCGTGGGTTCGATCCCCCCACGGGCCAGTACGTTTATGTCAATTTCTTTTCCTATAACCTGGAAATCAAACACATATATTTAAACTATGACAGACAGATACAATCACAGCGGCCCGTTAGCTCAGTTGGTTAGAGCGTCGTGCTAATAACGCGAAGGTCTTGGGTTCGATCCCCCCAAAAGCCCCTACGTTTATGTCAATTTCTTTTCCTATAACCTTGAAATCAAACACATATTTTTAAACTTGTAGCAAGATGTCACAATAGCGGGCCGTTAGCTCAGTTGGTTAGAGCGTCGTGCTAATAACGCGAAGGTCGTGGGTTCAATCCCCCCACGGGCCAGTACGTTTATGTCAATTTCTTTTCCCATAACCTGGAAATCAAACACATATACTTAAACTTGACAGCAAAATGTAACTGTAGTGCCCCGTTAGCTCAGTTAGTTAGAGCGTCGTGCTAATAACGCGAAGGTCGTGGATTCGATCCCCCCACGGGCCACTACGTTTATGTCAATTTCTTTTCCTATAACCTGGAAATCAAACACATATACTTAAACTTAACAGGAAGATGCAACCATAGCGCCCTGTAAGCTCAGTTGGTTAGAGCGTCGTGCTAATAACGCGGAAGTCGTGGATTCGATCCCCCCACGGGTCACTACGTTTATGTCAATTTCTTTTCCTATAACCTGGAAATCAAACACATATACTTAAACTTGACAGGAAGATGCAACCATAGCGCCCTGTAAGCTCAGTTGGTTAGAGCGTCGTGCTAATAACGCGGAGGTCGTGGATTCTATCCCCCCAAGGGCCACTACGTTTATGTCAATTTCTTTTCCTATAACCTGGAAAGCAAACGCATATATTTAAACTTGACAGGAAGATGCAACCATAGCGCCCCGTTAGCTCAGTTGGTTAGAGCGTCGTGCTAATAACGCGGAGGTCGTGGATTCTATCCCCCCAAGGGCCAGTACGTTTATGTTAATTTCTTTTCCTATAACCTGGAAATCAAACACATATACTTAAACTTGACAGAAGGATAAAATTATAGCGGCCCGTTAGCTCAGTTGGTTAGAGCGTCGTGCTAATAACGCGAAGGTCGTGGGTTCGATCCCCCCACGGGCCAGTACGTTTATGTCAATTTCTTTTCCCATAACCTGGAAGTCAAACACATATATTTAAACTTGACAGAAAGATGCAACCATAGCGCCCCGTTAGCTCAGTTGGTTAGAGCGTCGTGCTAATAACACGAAGGTCGTGGGTTCTATCCCCCCAAGGGCCAGTACGTTTATGTTAATTTCTTTTCCTATAACCTGGAAATCAAACACATATACTTAAACTTGACAGAAGGATAAAATTATAGCGGCCCGTTAGCACAGTTGGTTAGAGCGTCGTGCTAATAACGCGAAGGTCGTGGGTTCGATCCCCCCACGGGCCAGTACGTTTATGTCAATTTCTTTTCCCATAACCTGGAAATCAAACACATATATTTAAACTTGACAGAAAGATGCAACCATAGCGCCCCGTTAGCTCAGTTGGTTAGAGCGTCGTGCTAATAACGCGGAAGTCATGGGTTCGATCCCCCCAAGGGCCAGTACGTTTATGTTAATTTCTTTTCCTATAACCTGGAAATCAAACACATATATTTAAACTTGACAGAAGGATAAAATTATAGCGGCCCGTTAGCTCAGTTGGTTAGAGCGTCGTGCTAATAACGCGAGGGTCGTGGGGTTGAACCCCCACGGGCCAGTACGTTTATGTCAATTTCTTTTCCTATAACATGGAAAGCAAACACATATATCTAAACTTGACAGAGGGATAAAGTCATAGCGGCCCGTTAGCTCAGTTGGTTAGAGCGTCGTGCTAATAACGCGAAGGTCGTGGGTTCGATCCCCCCACGGGCCACTACGTTTATGTCTATTTCTTTTCCCATAACCTGGAAATCAAACACATATATTTAAACTTGACAGGAACATGCAACCATAGCGCCCCGTTAGCTCAGTTGGTTAGAGCGTCGTGCTAATAACGCGGAAGTCATGGGATCGGTCCCCCAAAGGGCCAGTACGTTTATGTTAATTTCTTTTCCTATAACCTGGAAATCAAACACATATATTTAAACTTGACAGAAGGATAGAAATATAGCGGCCCGTTAGCTCAGTTGGTTAGAGCGTCGTGCTAATAACGCGAAGGTCGTGGGTTCGATCCCCCCACGGGCCAGTACGTTTATGTCAATTTCTTTTCCCATAACCTGGAAATCAAACACATATACTTAAACTTGACAGCAAAATGTAACTGTAGTGCCCCGTTAGCTCAGTTAGTTAGAGCGTCGTGCTAATAACGCGAAGGTCGTGGATTCGATCCCCCCACGGGCCACTACGTTTATGTCAATATCTTTTCCCATAACCTGGAAATCAAACACATATATTTAAACTTGACAGCAGGATGTAACCATAGCGGCCCGTTAGCTCAGTTGGTTAGAGCGTCGTGCTAATAACGCGAAGGTCGTGGGTCGAACCCCCACGGGCCAGTACGTTTATGTCAATTTCTTTTCCTATAACCTTCAAATCAAACACATATATTTAAACTTGACAGCAGGCTGTAACCCTAGCGGCCCGTTAGCTCAGTTGGTTAGAGCGTCGTGTTAATACCGCGAAGGTCGTGGGGTCGAACCCCCACGGGCCAGTACGTTTATATCAATTTCTTTGCCCATAACCTGGAAATCAAACACATATATTTAAACTTGACAGCAGGCTGTAACCCTAGCGGCCCGTTAGCTTAGTTGGTTAGAGCGTCGTGTTAATACCGCGAAGGTCGTGGGGTCGAACCCCCACGGGCCAGTACGTTTATGTTAATTTCTTTTCCTATAACCTGGAAATCAAACACATATATTTAAACTTGACAGCAGGCTGTAACCCTAGCGGCCCGTTAGCTTAGTTGGTTAGAGCGTCGTGGTAATAACGCGAAGGTCGTGGGGTCGAACCCCCACGGGCCAGTACGTTTATGTCAATATCTTTTCCTATAACATGGAAATACTCGCCGAGGTCTACTTCCCATAAGCCCCAACCCCGTATGACCGGGAACCCGGGCCTCGTCTGTTATTTCCATTAGGACAGCACCTATTTTATAAGCTGCCCCCCCCCCCCCCCGTCTGCACACGGCAAACAGGACGGATGTGGATACGCCACATACGCGCCAGTCCTTAATGAACCAGCTACCAAATAACCTTGGTAGGGCCGCCAGTGTCTAGCTCACCAGCTACTAGCTCTGCAGGCTAGTCCCCGGGACTTATAAGACAACCCTCTGCCCCCTCCGGGCGGCCCTTGGCGGCCTGGCCGGAGGTACCCAATTGCCCGTGGGTGACGGGAACCAACTGCCCCCTCGAGACCAACCCAATCCGAAAAACTCCCATGCGGGAGGGGCTCGTTATGTTCGGCCCGAGGTTCCTCTAGTAACGTCAGAGGTACCACCAGTGCTAGGGGTCCGTAGCGCCCGCACTTTGGCAGCTAAAAGGGACGGATCCCTTCCCCTAAGGGGCCTATAACATGGAAAGCAAACAAATATATTTAAACTTGACAAAAGCATAAAATCAAAGCGGCCCGTTAGCTCAGTTGGTTAGAGCGTCGTGCTAATAACGCGAAGGTCGTGGGTTCGATCCCCCCACGGGCCAGTACGTTTATGTCAATTTCTTTTCCCCTAACCTGGAAATCAAACACATATATTTAAACTTGTCAGCAAGATGTCACCATAGCGGCCCGTTAGCTCAGCCGGTTAGAGCGTCGTGCTAATAACGCGAAGGTCGTGGGTTCGTACCCCCACGGGCCAGTACGTTTATGTCAATTTCTTTTCCTATAACCTTGAAATCAAACACATATATTTAAACTTGTCAGCAAGATGTCACCATAGCGGCCCGTTAGCTCAGTTGGTTAAAGCGTCGTGCTAATACCGCGAAGGTCGTGGGTTCGATCCCCCCACGGGCCAGTACGTTTATGTCAATTTCTTTTCCCATAACCTGGAAATCAAACACATATATTTAAACTTGACAGAAGAATAAAATCATAGCGGCCCGTTAGCTCAGTTGGTTAGAGCATCGTGCTAATAACGCGAAGGTCGTGGGTTCGATCCCCCCACGGGCCAGTACGTTTATGTCTATTTCTTTTCCCATAACCTGGAAATCAAACACATATATTTAAACTTGACAGGAACATGCAACCATAGCTACCCGTTAGCTCAGTTGGTTAGAGCGTCGTGCTAATAACGCGAAGGTCGTGGGTTCAATCCCCCCACGGGCCAGTACGTTTATGTCAATTTCTTTTCCCATAACCTGGAAATCAAACACATATACTTAAACTTGACAGCAAAATGTAACTGTAGTGCCCCGTTACCTCAGTTGGTTAGAGCGTCGTGCTAATAACGCGGAAGTCGTGGATTCGATCCCCCTACGGGCCACTACGTTTATGTCAATTTCTTTTCCTATAACCTGGAAATCAAACACATATACTTAAACTTGACAGAAGGATAAAATTATAGCGCCCTGTAAGCTCAGTTGGTTAGAGCGTCGTGCTAATAACGCGGAGGTCGTGGGTTCGATCCCCCCACGGGCCACTACGTTTATGTCAATTTCTTTTCCTATAACCTGGAAATCAAACACATATACTTAAACTTGACAGAAGGATAAAATTATAGCGGCCCGTTAGCTCAGTTGGTTAGAGCGTCGTGCTAATAACGCGAAGGTCGTGGGTTCGATCCCCCCACGGGCCACTACGTTTATGTCAATTTCTTTTCCTATAACCTGGAAATCAAACACATATATTTAAACTTGACAGGAAGATGCAACCATAGCGCCCTGTAAGCTCAGTTGGTTAGAGCGTCATGCTAATAACGCGGAAGTCGTGGATTCGATCCCCCCACGGGCCACTACGTTTATGTCAATTTCTTTTCCTATAACCTGGAAATCAAACACATATATTTAAACTTGACAGAAAGATGCAACCATAGCGCCCCGTTAGCTCAGTTGGTTAGAGCGTCGTGCTAATAACGCGGAAGTCATGGGTTCGATCCCCCCAAGGGCCAGTACGTTTATGTTAATTTCTTTTCCTATAACCTGGAAATCAAACACATATATTTAAACTTGACAGAAGCATAAAATTATAGCGGCCCGTTAGCTCAGTTGGTTAGAGAGTCGTGCTAATAACGCGAAGGTCGTGGGGTCGAACCCCCTACGGGCCAGTAAGTTTATGTCAATTTATTTTCCTATAACATGGAAAGCAAACACATATATTTAAACTTGACAGAAGAATAAAATCATAGCGGCCCGTTAGCTCAGTTGGTTAGAGCGTCGTGCTAATAACGCGAAGGTCGTGGGTTCGATCCCCCCACGGGCCAGTACGTTTATGTCTATTTCTTTTCCCATAACCTGGAAATCAAACACATATATTTAAACTTGACAGGAACATGCAACCATAGCGCCCCGTTAGCTCAGTTGGTTAGAGCGTCGTGCTAATAACGCGAAGGTCGTGGGTTCGATCCCCCCACGGGCCAGTACGTTTATGTCAATTTCTTTTCCTATAACCTGGAAATCAAACACATATATTTAAACTATGACAGACAGATACAATCACAGCGGCCCGTTAGCTCAGTTGGTTAGAGCGTCGTGCTAATAACGCGAAGGTCTTGGGTTCGATCCCCCCACGGGCCACTACGTTTATGTCAATTTCTTTTCCTATAACCTTGAAATCAAACACATATTTTTAAACTTGTAGCAAGATGTCACCATAGCGGCCCGTTAGCTCAGTTGGTTAGAGCGTCGTGCTAATAACGCGAAGGTCGTGGGTTCAATCCCCCCACGGGCCAGTACGTTTATGTCAATTTCTTTTCCCATAACCTGGAAATCAAACACATATACTTAAACTTGACAGCAAAATGTAACTGTAGTGCCCCGTTAGCTCAGTTAGTTAGAGCGTCGTGTTATAACGCGAAGGTCGTGGGTTCGATCCCCCCACGGGCCACTACGTTTATGTCAATTTCTTTTCCTATAACCTGGAAATCAAACACATATATTTAAACTTGACAGGAAGATGCAACATTAGCGCCCTGTAAGCTCAGTTGGTTAGAGCGTCGTGCCAATAACGCGAAGGTCGTGGGTTCGATCCCCCCACGGGCCAGTACGTTTATGTCAATTTCTTTTCCTATAACCTGGAAATCAAACACATATATTTAAACTTGACAGAAAGATGCAACCATAGCGCCCCGTTAGCTCAGTTGGTTAGAGCGTCGTGCTAATAACGCGAAGGTCGTGGGTTCTATCCCCCCAAGGGCCATTACGTTTATGTTAATTTCTTTTCCTATAACCTGGAAATCAAACACATATACTTAAACTTGACAGAAGGATAAAATTATAGCGGCCCGTTAGCTCAGTTGGTTAGAGCGTCGTGCTAATAACGCGGAAGTCGTGGATTCGATCCCCCCACGGGCCACTACGTTTATGTCAATTTCTTTTCCCATAACCTGGAAATCAAACACATATATTTAAACTTGACAGGAAGATGCAACCATTGCGCCCTGTAAGCTCAGTTGGTTAGAGCGTCGTGCTAATAACGCGAAGGTCGTGGGTTCTATCCCCCCAAGGGCCAGTACGTTTATGTTAATTTCTTTTCCTATAACCTGGAAATCAAACACATATACTTAAACTTGACAGAAGGATAAAATTATAGCGGCCCGTTAGCTCAGTTGGTTAGAGCGTCGTGCTAATAACGCGAAGGTCGTGGGTTCGATCCCCCCACGGGCCAGTACGTTTATGTCAATTTCTTTTCCCATAACCTGGAAATCAAACACATATATTTAAACTTGACAGAAAGATGCAACCATAGCGCCCCGTTAGCTCAGTTGGTAAGAGCGTCGTGCTAATAACGCGGAAGTCATGGGTTCGATCCCCCCAAGGGCCAGTACGTTTATGTTAATTTCTTTTCCTATAACCTGGAAATCAAACATATATATTTAAACTTGACAGCAGGCTGTAACCATAGCGGCCCGTTAGCTTAGTTGGTTAGAGCGTCGTGGTAATAACGCGAGGGTCGTGGGGTCGAACCCCCACGGGCCAGTACGTTTATGTCAATTTCTTTTCCTATAACATGGAAAGCAAACACATATATTTAAACTTGACAGAAGAGTAAAATCATAGCGGCCCGTTAGCTCAGTTGGTTAGAGCGTCGTGCTAATCACGCGGAAGTCATGGGATCGATCCCCCCAACGGCCAGTACTTTTATGTTAATTTCTTTTCCTATAACCTGGAAATCAAACACATATATTTAAACTTGACAGCAGGCTGTAACCCTAGCGGCCCGTTAGCTTAGTTGGTTAGAGCGTCGTGGTAATAACGCGAAGGTCGTGGGGTCGATCCCCCCACGGGCCAGTACGTTTATGTCAATTTCTTTTCCTATAACCTGGAAATCAAACACATATATTTAACCTTGACAGGAAGATGCAACCATAGCGCCCCGTTAGCTCAGTTGGTTAGAGCGTCGTGCTTATAACGCGGAAGTCATGGGTTCGATCCCCACAAGGGCCAGTACGTTTATGTTAATTTCTTTTCCTATAACTTGGAAATCAAACACATATATTTAAACTTGACAGAAGGATAAAATTATAGCGGCCCGTTAGCTCAGTTGGTTAGAGCGTCGTGCTAATAACGCGAAGGTCGTGGGTTCGATCCCCCCACGGGCCAGTACGTTTATGTCTATTTCTTTTCCCATAACCTGGAAATCAAACACATATATTTAAACTTGACAGGAACATGCAACCATAGCGCCCCGTTAGCTCAGTTGTTTAGAGCGTCGTGCTAATAACGCGGAAGTCATGGGATCGATCCCCTCAAGGGCCAGTACGTTCATGTTAATTTCCTTTCCTATAACCTGGAAATCAAACACATATATTTAAACTTGACAGAAGGATAAAAATATAGCGGCCCGTTAGCTCAGTTGGTTAGAGCGTCGTGCTAATAACGCGGAAGTCATGGGATCGATCCCCTCAAGGGCCAGTACGTTCATGTTAATTTCTTTTCCTATAACCTGCAAATCAAACACATATATTTAAACTTGACAGAAGGATAAAAATATAGCGGCCCGTTAGCTCAGTTGGTCAGAGCGTCGTGCTAATAACGCGAAGGTCGTGGGTTCGATCCCCCCACGGGCCAGTACGTTTATGTCAATTTCTTTTCCTATAACCTGGAAATCAAACACATATATTTAAACTATGACAGACAGATACAATCACAGCGGCCCGTTAGCTCAGTTGGTTAGAGCGTCGTGCTAATAACGCGAAGGTCTTGGGTTCGATCCCCCCACGGGCCACTACGTTTATGTCAATTTCTTTTCCTATAACCTTGAAATCAAACACATATTTTTAAACTTGTAGCAAGATTTCACCATAGCGGCCCGTTAGCTCAGTTGGTTAGAGCGTCGTGCTAATAACGCGAAGGTCGTGGGTTCAATCCCCCCACGGGCCAGTACGTTTATGTCAATTTCTTTTCCCATAACCTGGAAATCAAACACATATACTTAAACTTGACAGCAAAATGTAACTGTAGTGCCCCGTTAGCTCAGTTAGTTAGAGCGTCGTGTTATAACGCGAAGGTCGTGGATTCGATCCCCCCACGGGCCACTACGTTTATGTCAATTTCTTTTCCTATAACCTGGAAATCAAACACATATATTTAAACTTGACAGGAAGATGCAACCATAGCGCCCTGTAAGCTCAGTTGGTTAGAGCGTCGTGCTAATAACGCGAAGGTCGTGGGTTCTATCCTCCCAAGGGCCAGTACGTTTATGTTAATTACTTTTCCTATAACCTGGAAATCAAACACATATACTTAAACTTGACAGAAGGATAAAATTATAGCGGCCCGTTAGCTCAGTTGGTTAGAGCGTCGTGCTAATAACGCGAAGGTCGTGGGTTCGAACCCCCCACGGGCCACTACGTTTATGTCAATTTCTTTTCCTATAACCTGGAAATCAAAAACATATATTTAAACTTGACAGGAAGATGCAACCATAGCGCCCTGTAAGCTCAGTTGGTTAGAGCGTCGTGCTAATAACGCGGAAGTCGTGGATTCGATCCCCCCACGGGCCACTACGTTTATGTCAATTTCTTTTCCCATAACCTGGAAATCAAACACATATACTTAAACTTGACAGAAAGATGCAACCATAGCGGCCCGTTAGCTCAGTTGGTTAGAGCGTCGTGCTAATAACGCGAAGGTCGTGGGTTCGATCCCCCCACGGGCCAGTACGTTTATGTCAATTTCTTTTCCCATAACCTGGAAATCAAACACATATATTTAAACTTGACAGAAAGATGCAACCATAGCGCCCCGTTAGCTCAGTTGGTTAGACCGTCGTGCTAATAAAGCGGAAGTCATGGGTTCGATCCCCCCAAGGGCCAGTACGTTTATGTTAATTTCTTTTCCTATAACCTGGAAATCAAAAACATATATTTAAACTTGACAGAAGGATAAAATTATAGCGGCCCGTTAGCTCAGTTGGTTAGAGCGTCGTGCTAATAACGCGAGCGTCGTGGGGTCGAACCCCCTACGGGCCAGTAAGTTTATGTCAATTTCTTTTCCTATAACATGGAAAGCAAACACATATATTTAAACTTGACAGAAGAATAAAATCATAGCGGCCCGTTAGCACAGTTGGTTAGAGCGTCGTGCTAATAACGCGAAGGTCGTGGGTTCGATCCCCCCACGGGCCAGTACGTTTATGTCTATTTCTTTTCCCATAACCTGGAAATCAAACACATATATTTAAACTTGACAGGAACATGCAACCATAGCGCCCCGTTAGCTCAGTTGTTTAGAGCGTCGTGCTAATAACGCGGAAGTCATGGGATCGATCCCCTCAAGGGCCAGTACGTTCATGTTAATTTCCTTTCCTATAACCTGGAAATCAAACACATATATTTAAACTTGACAGAAGGATAAAAATATAGCGGCCCGTTAGCTCAGTTGGTTAGAGCGTCGTGCTAATAACGCGGAAGTCATGGGATCGATCCCCTCAAGGGCCAGTACGTTCATGTTAATTTCTTTTCCTATAACCTGCAAATCAAACACATATATTTAAACTTGACAGAAGGATAAAAATAATGCGGCCCGTTAGCTCAGTTGGTTAGAGCGTCGTGCTAATAACGCGAAGGTCGTGGGTTCGATCCCCCCACGGGCCAGTACGTTTATGTCAATTTCTTTTCCTATAACCTGGAAATCAAACACATATATTTAAACTATGACAGACAGATACAATCACAGCGGCCCGTTAGCTCAGTTGGTTAGAGCGTCGTGCTAATAACGCGAAGGTCTTGGGTTCGATCCCCCCACGGGCCACTACGTTTATGTCAATTTCTTTTCCTATAACCTTGAAATCAAACACATATTTTTAAACTTATAGCAAGATGTCACCATAGCGGCCCGTTAGCTCAGTTGGTTAGAGCGTCGTGTTATAACGCGAAGGTCGTGGGTTCGATCCCCCCACGGGCCAGTACGTTTATGTCAATTTCTTTTCCCATAACCTGGAAATCAAACATATATATTTAAACTTGACAGCAGGCTGTAACCATAGCGCCCTGTAAGCTCAGTTGGTTAGAGCGTCTTGCTAATAACGCGAAGGTCGTGGGTTCTATCCTCCCAAGGGCCAGTACGTTTATGTTAATTACTTTTCCTATAACCTGGAAATCAAACACATATACTTAAACTTGACAGAAGGATAAAATTATAGCGGCCCGTTAGCTCAGTTGGTTAGAGCGTCTTGCTAATAACGCGAAGGTCGTGGGTTCGATCCCCCCACGGGCCAGTACGTTTATGTCAATTTCTTTTCCCATAACCTGGAAATCAAACACATATATTTAAACTTGACAGAAAGATGCAACCATAGCGCCCCGTTAGCTCAGTTGGTTAGAGCGTCGTGCTAATAACGCGGAAGTCATGGGTTCGATCCCCCCAAGGGCCAGTACGTTTATGTTAATTTCTTTTCCTATAACCTGGAAATCAAACACATATATTTAAACTTGACAGAAGGATAAAATTATAGCGGCCCGTTAGCTCAGTTGGTTAGAGCGTCGTGCTAATAACGCGAGGGTCGTGGGGTCGAACCCTCACGTGCCAGTACGTTTATGTCAATTTCTTTTCCTATAACATGGAAAGCAAACACATATATTTAAACTTGACAGAAGAATAAAATCATGGCGGCCCGTTAGCTCAGTTGGTTAGAGCGTCGTGCTAATAACGCGAAGGTCGTGGGTTCGATCCCCCCACGGGCCAGTACGTTTATGTCTATTTCTTTTCCCATAACCTGGAAATCAAACACATATATTTAAACTTGACAGGAACATGCAACCATAGCGCCCCGTTAGCTCAGTTGGTTAGAGCGTCGTGCTAATCACGCGGAAGTCATGGGATCGATCCCCCCAAGGGCCAGTACTTTTATGTTAATTTCTTTTCCTATAACCTGGAAATCAAACACATATATTTAAACTTGACAGCAGGCTGTAACCCTAGCGGCCCGTTAGCTTAGTTGGTTAGAGCGTCGTGGTAATAACGCGAAGGTCGTGGGGTCGATCCCCCCACGGGCCAGTACGTTTATGTCAATTTCTTTTCCTATAACCTGGAAATCAAACACATATATTTAAACTTGACAGGAAGATGCAACCATAGCGCCCCGTTAGCTCAGTTGGTTAGAGCGTCGTGCTTATAACGCGGAAGTCATGGGTTCGATCCCCACAAGGGCCAGTACGTTTATGTTAATTTCTTTTCCTATAACCTGGAAATCAAACACATATATTTAAACTTGACAGAAGGATAAAATTATAGCGGCCCGTTAGCTCAGTTGGTTAGAGCGTCGTGCTAATAACGCGAAGGTCGTGTGTTCGATCCCCCCACGGGCCAGTACGTTTATGTCAATTTCTTTTCCCATAACCTGGAAATCAAACACATATATTTAAACTTGACAGGAGGATGTAACCATAGCGGCCCGTTAGCTCAGTTGGTTAGAGCGTCGTGCTAATAATGCGAAGGTCGTTGGTTCGAACCCCCACGGTCCAGTACGTTTATGTCAATTTCTTTTCCTATAACATGGAATGCAAACACATATATTTAAACTTGACAGAAGGACAAAATCATAGCGGCCCGTTAGCTCAGTTGCTTAAAGCGTCGTGCTATTGACGCGAAGGTCGTGGGTTCGATCCTCCCACGGGCCAGTGTTTTTATGTCAATTTCTTTTCCCCTAACCTGGAAATCAAACACATATATTTAAACTTGTCAGCAAGATGTAACCATAGCGGCCCGTTAGTTCAGTCGTTATAGCGTCGTGCTAATAACGCTAAGGTCGTGGGTTCGTACCCCCACGGTCCAGTACGTTTATGTCAATTTCTTTTCCTATAACCTTGAAATCAAACACATATATTTAAACTTGTCAGCAAGATGTCACCATAGCGGCCCGTTAGCTCAGTTTTTTAGAGCGTCGTGCTAATACCGCGAAGGTCGTGGGTTCAATCCCACCACGAGCCAGTACGTTTATGTCAATTTCTTTTCCGATAACCTGCAAATCAAACACATATACTTAAACTTGACAGCAATATGTAACCATAGCGGCCCATTAGCTCAGCCGGTTAGAGCGTCGTGCTAATAACGCGAAGGTCGTGGGTTCGATCCCCCCACGGGCCAGTACGTTTATGTCAATTTCTTTTCCCATAACCTGGAAATCAAACATATATATTTAAACTTGACAGCAGGCTGTAACCATAGCGGCCCGTTAGCTTAGTTGATTAGAGCGTCGTGGTAATAACGCGAGGGTCGTGGGGTCGAACCCCCACGGGCCAGTACGTTTATGTCAATTTCTTTTCCTATAACATGGAAAGCAAACACATATATTTAAACTTGACAGAAGAATAAAATCATAGCGGCCCGTTAGCTCAGTTGGTTAGAGCGTCGTGCTAATAACGGGAAGGTCGTGGGTTCGATCCCACCACGAGCCAGTACGTTTATGTCAATTTCTTTTCCGATAACCTGCAAATCAAACACATATACTTAAACTTGACAGCAATATGTAACCATAGCGGCCCATTAGCTCAGCCGGTTAGAGCGTCGTGCTAATAACGCGAAGGTCGTGGGTTCGATCCCCCCACGGGCCAGTACGTTTATGTCAATTTCTTTTCCCATAACCTGGAAATCAAACATATATATTTAAACTTGACAGCAGGCTGTAACCATAGCGGTCCGTTAGCTTAGTTGGTTAGAGCGTCGTGGTAATAACGCGAGGGTCGTGGGGTCGAACCCCCACGGGCCAGTACGTTTATGTCAATTTCTTTTCCTATAACATGGAAAGCAAACACATATATTTAAACTTGACAGAAGAATAAAATCATAGCGGCCCGTTAGCTCAGTTGGTTAGAGCGTCGTGCTAATAACGCGAAGGACGTGGGTTCGATCCTCCCACGGGCCAGTACGTTTATGTCTATTTCTTTTCCCATAACCTGGAAATCAAACACATATACTTAAACTTGACAGCAAAATGTAACTGTAGTGCCCCGTTAGCTCAGTTGGTTAGAGCGTCGTGCTAATAACGCGGAGGTCGTGGATTCTATCCCCCCACGGGCCACTTCGTTTATGTCAATTTCTTTTCCTATAACCTGGAAATCAAACACATATATTTAAACTATGACAGACATATACAATCACAGCGGCCCGTTAGCTCAGTTGGTTAGAGCGTCGTGCTAATAACGCGAAGGTCTTGGGTTCGATCCCCCCACGGGCCACTACGTTTATGTCAATTTCTTTTCCTATAACCTTGAAATCAAACACATATTTTTAAACTTGTAGCAATATGTCACCATAGCGGCCCGTTAGCTCAGTTGGTTAGAGCGTCGTGCTAATAACGCGAAGGTCGTGGGTTCAATCCCCCCACGGGCCAGTACGTTTATGTCAATTTCTTTTCCCATAACCTGGAAATCAAACACATATATTTAAACTTGACAGGAAGATGCAACCATAGCGGCCTGTAAGCTCAGTTGGTTAGAGCGTCGTGCTAATAACGCGGAAGTCGTGGATTCGATCCCCCCACGGGCCACTACGTTTATGTCAATTTCTTTTCCCATAACCTGGAAATCAAACACATATATTTAAACTTGACAGAAATATGCAACCATAGCGCCCCGTTAGCTCAGTTGGTTAGAGCGTCGTGCTAATAACGCGAAGGTCGTGGGTTCTATCCCCCCAAGGGCCATTACGTTTATGTTAATTACTTTTCCTATAACTTGGAAATCAAACACATATAATTAAACTTGACAGAAGGATAAAATTATAGCGGCCCGTTAGCTCAGTTGGTTAGAGCGTCGTGCTAATAACGCGAAGGTCGTGGGTTCGATCCCCCCACGGGCCAGTACGTTTATGTCAATTTCTTTTCCCATAACCTGGAAATCAAACACATATATTTAAACTTGACAGAAAGATGCAACCATAGCGCCCCGTTAGCTCAGTTGGTTAGAGCGTCGTGCTAATAACGCGAAGGTCGTGGGTTCTATCCCCCCAAGGGCCATTACGTTTATGTTAATTTCTTTTCCTATAACCTGGAAATCAAACACATATACTTAAACTTGACAGAAGGATAAAATTATAGCGGCCCGTTAGCTCAGTTGGTTAGAGCGTCGTGCTAATAACGCGGAAGTCGTGGATTCGATCCCCCCACGGGCCACTACGTTTATGTCAATTTCTTTTCCCATAACCTGGAAATCAAACACATATATTTAAACTTGACAGGAAGATGCAACCATAGCGCCCTGTAAGCTCAGTTGGTTAGAGCGTCGTGCTAATAACGCGAAGGTCGTTGGTTCTATCCCCCCAAGGGCCAGTACGTTTATGTTAATTTCTTTTCCTATAACCTGGAAATCAAACACATATACTTAAACTTGACAGAAGGATAAAATTACAGCGGCCCGTTAGCTCAGTTGGTTAGAGCGTCGTGCTAATAACGCGAAGGTCGTGGGTTCTATCCCCCCAAGGGCCAGTACGTTTATGTTAATTTCTTTTCCTATAACCTGGAAATCAAACACATATACTTAAACTTGACAGAAGGATAAAATTACAGCGGCCCGTTAGCTCAGTTGGTTAGAGCGTCGTGCTAATAACGCGAAGGTCGTGGGTTCGATCCCCCCACGGGCCAGTACGTTTATGTCTATTTCTTTTCCCATAACCTGGAAATCAAACACATATATTTAAACTTGACAGGAACATGCAACCATAGCGCCCCGTTAGCTCAGTTGGTTAGAGCGTCGTGCTAATCACGCGGAAGTCATGGGATCGATCCCCCCAAGGGCCAATACTTTTATGTTAATTTCTTTTCCTATAACCTGGAAATCAAATACATATATTTAAACTTGACAGCAGGCTGTAACCCTAGCGGCCCGTTAGCTTAGTTGGTTAGACCGTCGTGGTAATAACGCGAAGGTCGTGGGGTCGATCCCCCCACGGGCCAGTACGTTTATGTCAATTTCTTTTCCTATAACCTGGAAATCAAACACATATATTTAAACTTGACAGGAAGATGCAAGCATAGCGCCCCGTTAGCTCAGTTGGTTAGAGCGTCGTGCTTATAACGCGGAAGTCATGGGTTCGATCCCCACAAGGGCCAGTACGTTTATGTTAATTTCTTTTCCTATAACCTGGAAATCAAACACATATATTTAAACTTGACAGAAGGATAAAATTATAGCGCCCCGTTAGCTCAGTTGGTTAGAGCGTCGTGCTAATAACGCGAAGGTCGTGGGTTCGATCCCCCCACGGGCCAGTACGTTTATGTCAATTTCTTTTCCCATAACCTGGAAATCAAACACATATATTTAAACTTGACAGCAGGCTGTAACCATAGCGGCCCGTTAGCTCAGTTGGTTAGAGCGTCGTGCTAATAACGCGAAGGTCGTGGGTTCGATCCCCCCACCGGCCAGTACGTTTATGTCAATTTCTTTTCCTATAACCTGGAAATCAAACACATATATTTAAACTTGACAGGAAGATGCAAGCATAGCGCCCCGTTAGCTCAGTTGGTTAGAGCGTCGTGCTTATAACGCGGAAGTCATGGGTTCGATCCCCACAAGGGCCAGTACGTTTATGTTAATTTCTTTTCCTATAACCTGGAAATCAAACACATATATTTAAACTTGACAGAAGGATAAAATTATAACGCCCCGTTAGCTCAGTTGGTTAGAGCGTCGTGCTAATAACGCGAAGGTCGTGGGTTCGATCCCCCCACGGGCCAGTACGTTTATGTCAATTTCTTTTCCCATAACCTGGAAATCAAACACATATATTTAAACTTGACAGCAGGCTGTAACCATAGCGGCCCGTTAGCTCAGTTGGTTAGAGCGTCGTGCTAATAACGCGAAGGTCGTGGGTTCGATCCCCCCACGGGCCAGTACGTTTATGTCAATTTCTTTTCCTATAACCTGGAAAGCAAACACATATATTTAAACTTGACAGAAGGATAAAATTATAGCGGCCCGTTAGCTCAGTTGGTTAGAGCGTCGTGCTAATAACGCGAAGGTCGTGGGTTCGATCCCCCCACGGGCCAGTACGTTTATGTCAATTTCTTTTCCCATAACCTGGAAATCAAACACATATATTTAAACTTGACAGGAGGATGTAACCATAGCGGCCCGTTAGCTCAGTTGGTTAGAGCGTCGTGCTAATAATGCGAAGGTCGTTGGTTCGAACCCCCACGGTCCAGTACGTTTATGTCAATTTCTTTTCCTATAACATGGAATGCAAACACATATATTTAAACTTGACAGAAGGACAAAATCATAGCGGCCCGTTAGCTCAGTTGGTTAAAGCGTCGTGCTATTGACGCGAAGGTCGTGGGTTCGATCCTCCCACGGGCCAGTGTTTTTATGTCAATTTCTTTTCCCCTAACCTGGAAATCAAACACATATATTTAAACTTGTCAGCAAGATGTCACCATAGCGGCCCGTTAGCTCAGCCGGTTAGAGCGTCGTGCTAATAACGCGAAGGTCGTGGGTTCGTACCCCCACGGGCCAGTACGTTTATGTCAATTTCTTTTCCTATAACCTTGAAATCAAACACATATATTTAAACTTGTCAGCAAAATGTCACCATAGCGGCCCGTTAGCTCAGTTTTTTAGAGCGTCGTGCTAATACCGCGAAGGTCGTGGGTTCAATCCCACCACGAGCCAGTACGTTTATGTCAATTTCTTTTCCGATAACCTGCAAATCAAACACATATACTTAAACTTGACAGCAATATGTAACCATAGCGGCCCATTAGCTCAGCTGGTTAGAGCGTCGTGCTAATAACGCGAAGGTCGTGGGTTCGATCCCCCCACGGGCCAGTACGTTTATGTCAATTTCTTTTCCCATAACCTGGAAATCAAACATATATATTTAAACTTGACAGCAGGCTGTAACCATAGCGGCCCGTTAGCTTAGTTGGTTAGAGCGTCGTGGTAATAACGCGAGGGTCGTGGGGTCGAACCCCCACGGGCCAGTACGTTTATGTCAATTTCTTTTCCTATAACATGGAAAGCAAACACATATATTTAAACTTGACAGAAGAATAAAATCATAGCGGCCCGTTAGCTCAGTTGGTTAGAGCGTCGTGCTAATAACGCGAAGGTCGTGGTTTCGATCCCCCCACGGGCCAGTACGTTTATGTCTATTTCTTTTCCCATAACCTGGAAATCAAACACATATATTTAAACTTGACAGGAACATGCAACCATAGCGCCCCGTTAGCTCAGTTGGTTAGAGCGTCGTGCTATTAACGCGAAGGTCGTGGGTTCAATCCCCCCACGGGCCAGTACGTTTATGTCAATTTCTTTTCCCATAACCTGGAAATCAAACACATATACTTAAACTTGACAGCAAAATGCAACCATAGCGCCCCGTTAGCTCAGTTGGTTAGAGCGTCGTGCTATTAACGCGAAGGTCGTGGGTTCAATCCCCCCACGGGCCAGTACGTTTATGTCAATTTCTTTTCCTATAACCTGGAAATCAAACACATATATTTAAACTTGACAGGAAGATGCAACCATAGCGCCCTGTAAGCTCAGTTGGTTAGAGCGTCGTGCTAATAACGCGAAGGTCGTGGGTTCGATCCCCCCACGGGCCACTACGTTTATGTCAATTTCTTTTCCTATAACCCGGAAATCAAACACATATACTTAAACTTGACAGAAGGATAAAATTATAGCGGCCCGTTAGCTCAGTTGGTTAGAGCGTCGTGCTAATAACGCGGAAGTCGTGGATTCGATCCCCCCACGGGCCACTACGTTTATGTCAATTTCTTTTCCTATAACCTGGAAATCAAACACATATATTTAAACTTGACAGGAAGGTGCAACCATAGCGCCCCGTTAGCTCAGTTGGTTAGAACGTCGTGCTAATAACGCGAAGGTCGTGGGTTCTATCCCCCCAAGGGCCAGTACGTTTATGTTAATTTCTTTTCCTATAACCTGGAAATCAAACACATATACTTAAACTTGACAGAAGGATAAAATCAAAGCGGCCCGTTAGCTCAGTTGGTTAGAGCGTCGTGCTAATAACGCGAAGGTCGTGGGTTCGATCCCCCCACAGGCCAGTAAGTTTATGTCAATTTCTTTTCCTATAACATGGAAAGCAAACACATATATTTAAACTAGACAGAAAGATGCAACCATAGCGCCCCGTTTGCTCAGTTGGTTAGAGCGTCGTGCTAATAACGCGGAAGTCATGGGTTCGATCCCCCCAAGGGCCAGTACGTTTATGTTAATTTCTTTTCCTATAACCTGGAAATCAAACACATATATTTAAACTTGACAGAAGGATAAAATTATAGCGGCCCGTTAGCTCAGTTGGTTAGAGCGTCGTGCTAATAACGCGAAGGTCGTGGGTTCGATCCCCCCACGGGCCAGTAAGTTTATGTCAATTTCTTTTCCCATAACCTGGAAATCAAACACATATATTTAAACTTGACAGAAAGATGCAACCATAGCGCCCCGTTAGCTCAGTTGGTTAGAGCGTCGTGCTAATAACGCGGAAGTCATGGGTTCGATCCCCCCAAGGGCCAGTACGTTTATGTTAATTTCTTTTCCTATAACCTGGACATCAAACACATATATTTAAACTTGACAGAAGGATAAAATTATAGCGGCCCGTTAGCTCAGTTGGTTAGAGCGTCGTGCTAATAACGCGAGCGTCGTGGGGTCGAACCCCCTACGGGCCAGTAAGTTTATGTCAATTTCTTTTCCTATAACATGGAAAGCAAACACATATATTTAAACTTGACAGAAGAATAAAATCATAGCGGCCCGTTAGCTCAGTTGGTTAGAGCGTCGTGCTAATAACGCGAAGGTCGTGGGTTCGATCCCCCCACGGGCCAGTACGTTTATGTCTATTTCTTTTCCCATAACCTGGAAATCAAACACATATATTTAAACTTGACAGGAACATGCAACCATAGTGCCCCGTTAGCTCAGTTGGTTAGAGCGTCGTGCTAATAACGCGGAAGTCATGGGATCGATCCCCTCAAGGGCCAGTACGTTCATGTTAATTTCCTTTCCTATAACCTTGAAATCAAACACATATTTTTAAACTTGTAGCAAGATGTCACCATAGCGGCCCGTTAGCTCAGTTGGTTAGAGCGTCGTGCTAATAACGCGAAGGTCGTGGGTTCAATCCCCCCACGGGCCAGTACGTTTATGTCAATTTCTTTTCCCATAACCTGGAAATCAAACACATATACTTAAACTTGACAGCAAAATGTAACTGTAGTGCCCCGTTAGCTCAGTTAGTTAGAGCGTCGTGTTATAACGCGAAGGTCGTGGGTTCGATCCCCCCACGGGCCACTACGTTTATGTCAATTACTTTTCCTATAACCTGGAAATCAAACACATATATTTAAACTTGACAGGAAGATGCAACCATAGCGCCCTGTAAGCTCAGTTGGTTAGAGCGTCGTGCCAATAACGCGAAGGTCGTGGGTTCGATCCCCCCACGGGCCAGTACGTTTATGTCAATTTCTTTTCCTATAACCTGGAAATCAAACACATATATTTAAACTTGACAGAAAGATGCAACCATAGCGCCCCGTTAGCTCAGTTGGTTAGAGCGTCGTGCTAATAACGCGAAGGTCGTGGGTTCTATCCCCCCAAGGGCCATTACGTTTATATTAATTTCTTTTCCTATAACCTGGAAATCAAACACATATACTTAAACTTGACAGAAGGATAAAATTATAGCGGCCCGTTAGCTCAGTTGGTTAGAGCGTCGTGCTAATAACGCGGAAGTCGTGGATTCGATCCCCCCACGGGCCACTACGTTTATGTCAATTTCTTTTCCCATAACCTGGAAATCAAACACATATATTTAAACTTGACAGGAAGATGCAACCATAGCGCCCTGTAAGCTCAGTTGGTTAGAGCGTCGTGCTAATAACGCGAAGGTCGTGGGTTCTATCCCCCCAAGGGCCAGTACGTTTATGTTAATTTCTTTTCCTATAACCTGGAAATCAAACACATATACTTAAAATTGACAGGAAGATGCAACCATAGCGCCGCGTAAGCTCAGTTGGTTAGAGCGTCGTGCTAATAACGCGAAGGTCGTGGGTTCTATCCCCCCAAGGGCCAGTACGTTTATGTTAATTTCTTTTCCTATAACCTGGAAATCAAACACATATACTTAAAATTGACAGGAAGATGCAACCATAGCGCCCCGTTAGCTCAGTTGGTTAGAGCGTCGTGCTAATAACGCGAAGGTCGTGGGTTCTATCCCCCCAAGGGCCAGTACGTTTATGTTAATTTCTTTTCCTATAACCTGGAAATCAAACACATATATTTAAACTTGACAGGAAGATGCAACCATAGCGCCCCGTTAGCTCAGTTGGTTAGAGCGTCGTGCTAATAACGCGAAGGTCGTGGGTTCTATCCCCCCAAGGGCCAGTACGTTTATGTTAATTTCTTTTCCTATAACCTGGAAATCAAACACATATACTTAAAATTGACAGAAGGATAAAATTATAGCGGCCCGTTAGCTCAGTTGGTTAGAGCGTCGTGCTAATAACGCGAAGGTCGTGGGTTCGATCCCCCCACGGGCCAGTACGTTTATGTCAATTTCTTTTCCCATAACCTGGAAATCAAACACATATATTTAAACTTGACAGGAGGATGTAACCATAGCGTCCCGTTAGCTCAGTTGGTTAGAGCGTCGTGCTAATAATGCGAAGGTCGTTGGTTCGAACCCCCACGGTCCAGTACGTTTATGTCAATTTCTTTTCCTATAACATGGAATGCAAACACATATATTTAAACTTGACAGAAGGACAAAATCATAGCGGCCCGTTAGCTCAGTTGGTTAAAGCGTCGTGCTATTGACGCGAAGGTCGTGGGTTCGATCCTCCCACGGGCCAGTGTTTTTATGTCAATTTCTTTTCCCCTAACCTGGAAATCAAACACATATATTTAAACTTGTCAGCAAGATGTCACCATAGCGGCCCGTTAGCTCAGCCGGTTAGAGCGTCGTGCTAATAACGCGAAGGTCGTGGGTTCGTACCCCCACGGGCCAGTACGTTTATGTCAATTTCTTTTCCTATAACCTTGAAATCAAACACATATATTTAAACTTGTCAGCAAAATGTCACCATAGCGGCCCGTTAGCTCAGTTTTTTAGAGCGTCGTGCTAATACCGCGAAGGTCGTGGGTTCAATCCCACCACGAGCCAGTACGTTTATGTCAATTTCTTTTCCGATAACCTGCAAATCAAACACATATACTTAAACTTGACAGCAATATGTAACCATAGCGGCCCATTAGCTCAGCTGGTTAGAGCGTCGTGCTAATAACGCGAAGGTCGTGGGTTCGATCCCCCCACGGGCCAGTATGTTTATGTCAATTTCTTTTCCCATAACCTGGAAATCAAACATATATATTTAAACTTGACAGCAGGCTGTAACCATAGCGGCCCGTTAGCTTAGTTGGTTAGAGCGTCGTGGTAATAACGCGAGGGTCGTGGGGTCGAACCCCCACGGGCCAGTACGTTTATGTCAATTTCTTTTCCTATAACATGGAAAGCAAACACATATATTTAAACTTGACAGAAGAATAAAATCATAGCGGCCCGTTAGCTCAGTTGGTTAGAGCGTCGTGCTAATAACGCGAAGGTCGTGGTTTCGATCCCCCCACGGGCCAGTACGTTTATGTCTATTTCTTTTCCCATAACCTGGAAATCAAACACATATATTTAAACTTGACAGGAACATGCAACCATAGCGCCCCGTTAGCTCAGTTGGTTAGAGCGTCGTGCTATTAACGCGAAGGTCGTGGGTTCAATCCCCCCACGGGCCAGTACGTTTATGTCAATTTCTTTTCCCATAACCTGGAAATCAAACACATATACTTAAACTTGACAGCAAAATGCAACCATAGCGCCCCGTTAGCTCAGTTGGTTAGAGCGTCGTGCTATTAACGCGAAGGTCGTGGGTTCAATCCCCCCACGGGCCAGTACGTTTATGTCAATTTCTTTTCCTATAACCTGGAAATCAAACACATATATTTAAACTTGACAGGAAGATGCAACCATAGCGCCCTGTAAGCTCAGTTGGTTAGAGCGTCGTGCTAATAACGCGAAGGTCGTGGGTTCGATCCCCCCACGGGCCACTACGTTTATGTCAATTTCTTTTCCTATAACCTGGAAATCAAACACATATACTTAAACTTGACAGAAGGATAAAATTATAGCGGCCCGTTAGCTCAGTTGGTTAGAGCGTCGTGCTAATAACGCGGAAGTCGTGGATTCGATCCCCCCACGGGCCACTACGTTTATGTCAATTTCTTTTCCTATAACCTGGAAATCAAACACATATATTTAAACTTGACAGGAAGGTGCAACCATAGCGCCCCGTTAGCTCAGTTGGTTAGAACGTCGTGCTAATAACGCGAAGGTCGTGGGTTCTATCCCCCCAAGGGCCAGTACGTTTATGTTAATTTCTTTTCCTATAACCTGGAAATCAAACACATATACTTAAACTTGACAGAAGGATAAAATCAAAGCGGCCCGTTAGCTCAGTTGGTTAGAGCGTCGTGCTAATAACGCGAAGGTCGTGGGTTCGATCCCCCCACAGGCCAGTAAGTTTATGTCAATTTCTTTTCCTATAACATGGAAAGCAAACACATATATTTAAACTAGACAGAAAGATGCAACCATAGCGCCCCGTTTGCTCAGTTGGTTAGAGCGTCGTGCTAATAACGCGGAAGTCATGGGTTCGATCCCCCCAAGGGCCAGTACGTTTATGTTAATTTCTTTTCCTATAACCTGGAAATCAAACACATATATTTAAACTTGACAGAAGGATAAAATTATAGCGGCCCGTTAGCTCAGTTGGTTAGAGCGTCGTGCTAATAACGCGAAGGTCGTGGGTTCGATCCCCCCACGGGCCAGTAAGTTTATGTCAATTTCTTTTCCCATAACCTGGAAATCAAACACATATATTTAAACTTGACAGAAAGATGCAACCATAGCGCCCCGTTAGCTCAGTTGGTTAGAGCGTCGTGCTAATAACGCGGAAGTCATGGGTTCGATCCCCCCAAGGGCCAGTACGTTTATGTTAATTTCTTTTCCTATAACCTGGACATCAAACACATATATTTAAACTTGACAGAAGGATAAAATTATAGCGGCCCGTTAGCTCAGTTGGTTAGAGCGTCGTGCTAATAACGCGAGCGTCGTGGGGTCGAACCCCCTACGGGCCAGTAAGTTTATGTCAATTTCTTTTCCTATAACATGGAAAGCAAACACATATATTTAAACTTGACAGAAGAATAAAATCATAGCGGCCCGTTAGCTCAGTTGGTTAGAGCGTCGTGCTAATAACGCGAAGGTCGTGGGTTCGATCCCCCCACGGGCAGTACGTTTATGTCTATTTCTTTTCCCATAACCTGGAAATCAAACACATATATTTAAACTTGACAGGAACATGCAACCATAGTGCCCCGTTAGCTCAGTTGGTTAGAGCGTCGTGCTAATAACGCGGAAGTCATGGGATCGATCCCCTCAAGGGCCAGTACGTTCATGTTAATTTCCTTTCCTATAACCTTGAAATCAAACACATATTTTTAAACTTGTAGCAAGATGTCACCATAGCGGCCCGTTAGCTCAGTTGGTTAGAGCGTCGTGCTAATAACGCGAAGGTCGTGGGTTCAATCCCCCCACGGGCCAGTACGTTTATGTCAATTTCTTTTCCCATAACCTGGAAATCAAACACATATACTTAAACTTGACAGCAAAATGTAACTGTAGTGCCCCGTTAGCTCAGTTAGTTAGAGCGTCGTGTTATAACGCGAAGGTCGTGGGTTCGATCCCCCCACGGGCCACTACGTTTATGTCAATTACTTTTCCTATAACCTGGAAATCAAACACATATATTTAAACTTGACAGGAAGATGCAACCATAGCGCCCTGTAAGCTCAGTTGGTTAGAGCGTCGTGCCAATAACGCGAAGGTCGTGGGTTCGATCCCCCCACGGGCCAGTACGTTTATGTCAATTTCTTTTCCTATAACCTGGAAATCAAACACATATATTTAAACTTGACAGAAAGATGCAACCATAGCGCCCCGTTAGCTCAGTTGGTTAGAGCGTCGTGCTAATAACGCGAAGGTCGTGGGTTCTATCCCCCCAAGGGCCATTACGTTTATATTAATTTCTTTTCCTATAACCTGGAAATCAAACACATATACTTAAACTTGACAGAAGGATAAAATTATAGCGGCCCGTTAGCTCAGTTGGTTAGAGCGTCGTGCTAATAACGCGGAAGTCGTGGATTCGATCCCCCCACGGGCCACTACGTTTATGTCAATTTCTTTTCCCATAACCTGGAAATCAAACACATATATTTAAACTTGACAGGAAGATGCAACCATAGCGCCCTGTAAGCTCAGTTGGTTAGAGCGTCGTGCTAATAACGCGAAGGTCGTGGGTTCTATCCCCCCAAGGGCCAGTACGTTTATGTTAATTTCTTTTCCTATAACCTGGAAATCAAACACATATACTTAAAATTGACAGGAAGATGCAACCATAGCGCCGCGTTAGCTCAGTTGGTTAGAGCGTCGTGCTAATAACGCGAAGGTCGTGGGTTCTATCCCCCCAAGGGCCAGTACGTTTATGTTAATTTCTTTTCCTATAACCTGGAAATCAAACACATATACTTAAAATTGACAGGAAGATGCAACCATAGCGCCCCGTTAGCTCAGTTGGTTAGAGCGTCGTGCTAATAACGCGAAGGTCGTGGGTTCTATCCCCCCAAGGGCCAGTACGTTTATGTTAATTTCTTTTCCTATAACCTGGAAATCAAACACATATATTTAAACTTGACAGGAAGATGCAACCATAGCGCCCCGTTAGCTCAGTTGGTTAGAGCGTCGTGCTAATAACGCGAAGGTCGTGGGTTCTATCCCCCCAAGGGCCAGTACGTTTATGTTAATTTCTTTTCCTATAACCTGGAAATCAAACACATATACTTAAAATTGACAGAAGGATAAAATTATAGCGGCCCGTTAGCTCAGTTGGTTAGAGCGTCGTGCTAATAACGCGAAGGTCGTGGGTTCGATCCCCCCACGGGCCAGTACGTTTATGTCAATTTCTTTTCCCATAACCTGGAAATCAAACACATATATTTAAACTTGACAGAAAGATGCAACCATAGCGCCCCGTTAGCTCAGTTGGTTAGAGCGTCGTGCTAATAACGCGGAAGTCATGGGTTCGATCCCCCCAAGGGCCAGTACGTTTATGTTAATTTCTTTTCCTATAACCTGGAAATCAAACACATATACTTAAACTTGACAGAAAGATGCAACCATAGCGGCCCGTTAGCTCAGTTGGTTAGAGCGTCGTGCTAATAACGCGAAGGTCGTGGGTTCGATCCCCCCACGGGCCAGTACGTTTATGTCAATTTCTTTTCCCATAACCTGGAAATCAAACACATATATTTAAACTTGACAGAAAGATGCAACCATAGCGCCCCGTTAGCTCAGTTGGTTAGAGCGTCGTGCTAATAACGCGAAGGTCGTGGGTTCGATCCCCCCACGGGCCAGTACGTTTATGTCTATTTCTTTTCCCATAACCTGGAAATCAAACACATATATTTAAACTTGACAGGAACATGCAACCATAGCGCACCGTTAGCTCAGTTGGTTAGAGCGTCGTGCTAATCACGCGGAAGTCATGGGATCGATCCCCCCAAGGGCCAGTACTTTTATGTTAATTTCTTTTCCTATAACCTGGAAATCAAACACATATATTTAAACTTGACAGCAGGCTGTAACCCTAGCGGCCCGTTAGTTTAGTTGGTTAGAGCGTCGTGGTAATAACGCGAAGGTCGTGGGGTCGATCCCCCCACGGGCCAGTACGTTTATGTCAATTTCTTTTCCTATAACCTGGAAATCAAACACATATATTTAACCTTGACAGGAAGATGCAACCATAGCGCCCCGTTAGCTCAGTTGGTTAGAGCGTCGTGCTTATAACGCGGAAGTCATGGGTTCGATCCCCACAAGGGCCAGTACGTTTATGTTAATTTCTTTTCCTATAACCTGGAAATCAAACACATATATTTAAACTTGACAGAAGGATAAAATTATAGCGGCCCGTTAGCTCAGTTGGTTAGAGCGTCGTGCTAATAACGCGAAGGTCGTGGGTTCGATCCCCCCACGGGCCAGTACGTTTATGTCAATTTCTTTTCCCATAACCTGGAAATCAAACACATATATTTAAACTTGACAGGAGGATGTAACCATAGCGGCCCGTTAGCTCAGTTGGTTAGAGCGTCGTGCTAATAATGCGAAGGTCGTTGGTTCGAACCCCCACGGTCCAGTACGTTTATGTCAATTTCTTTTCCTATAACATGGAATGCAAACACATATATTTAAACTTGACAGAAGGACAAAATCATAGCGGCCCGTTAGCTCAGTTGGTTAAAGCGTCGTGCTATTGACGCGAAGGTCGTGGGTTCGATCCTCCCACGGGCCAGTGTTTTTATGTCAATTTCTTTTCCCCTAACCTGGAAATCAAACACATATATTTAAACTTGTCAGCAAGATGTCACCATAGCGGCCCGTTAGCTCAGCCGGTTAGAGCGTCGTGCTAATAACGCGAAGGTCGTGGGTTCGTACCCCCACGGGCCAGTACGTTTATGTCAATTTCTTTTCCTATAACCTTGAAATCAAACACATATATTTAAACTTGTCAGCAAGATGTCACCATAGCGGCCCGTTAGCTCAGTTTTTTAGTGCGTCGTGCTAATACCGCGAAGGTCGTGGGTTCAATCCCACCACGAGCCAGTACGTTTATGTCAATTTCTTTTCCGATAACCTGCAAATCAAACACATATACTTAAACTTGACAGCAATATGTAACCATAGCGGCCCATTAGCTCAGCCGGTTAGAGCGTCGTGCTAATAACGCGAAGGTCGTGGGTTCGATCCCCCCACGGGCCAGTACGTTTATGTCAATTTCTTTTCCCATAACCTGGAAATCAAACATATATATTTAAACTTGACAGCAGGCTGTAACCATAGCGGCCCGTTAGCTTAGTTGGTTAGAGCGTCGTGGTAATAACGCGAGGGTCGTGGGGTCGAACCCCCACGGGCCAGTACGTTTATGTCAATTTCTTTTCGTATAACATGGAAAGCAAACACATATATTTAAACTTGACAGAAGAATAAGATCATAGCGGGCCGTTAGCTCAGTTGGTTAGACCGTCGTGCTAATAACGCGAAGGTCGTGGGTTCGATCCCCCCACGGGCCAGTACGTTTATGTCTATTTCTTTTCCCATAACCTGGAAATCAAACACATATATTTAAACTTGACAGGAACATGCAACCATAGCGCCCCGTTAGCTCAGTTGGTTAGAGCGTCGTGCTAATAACGCGAAGGTCGTGGGTTCAATCCCCCCACGGGCCAGTACGTTTATGTCAATTTCTTTTCCCATAACCTGGAAATCAAACACATATACTTAAACTTGACAGCAAAATGTAACTGTAGTGCCCCGTTAGCTCAGTTGGTTAGAGCGTCGTGCTAATAACGCGAAGGTCGTGGATTCGATCCCCCCACGGGCCACTACGTTTATGTCAATTTCTTTTCCTATAACCTGGAAATCAAACACATATATTTAAACTTGACAGGAAGATGGAACCATAGCGCCCTGTAAGCTCAGTTGGTTAGAGCGTCGTGCTAATAACGCGGAAGTCGTGGATTCGATCCCCCCACGGGCCACTACGTTTATGTCAATTTCTTTTCCTATAACCTGTAAATCAAACACATATATTTAAACTTGACAGGAAGATGCAACCATAGCGCCCTGTAAGCTCAGTTGGTTAGAGCGTCGTGCTAATAACGCGGAGGTCGTGGGTTCGATCCCCCCACGGGCCACTACGTTTATGTCAATTTCTTTTCCTATAACCTGGAAATCAAACACATATACTTAAACTTGACAGAAGGATAAAATTATAGCGGCCCGTTAGCTCAGTTGGTTAGAGCGTCGTGCTAATAACGCGAAGGTCGTGGGTTCGATCCCCCCACGGGCCACTACGTTTATGTCAATTTCTTTTCCTATAACCTGGAAATCAAACACATATATTTAAACTTGACAGGAAGATGCAACCATAGCGCCCTGTAAGCTCAGTTGGTTAGAGCGTCGTGCTAATAACGCGGAAGTCGTGGATTCGATCCCCCCACGGGCCACTACCTTTATGTCAATTTCTTTTCCCATAACCTGGAAATCAAACACATATACTTAAACTTGACAGAAAGATGCAACCATAGCGGCCCGTTAGCTCAGTTGGTTAGAGCGTCGTGCTAATAACGCGAAGGTCGTGGGTTCGATCCCCCCACGGGCCAGTACGTTTATGTCAACTTCTTTTCCCATAACCTGGAAATCAAACACATATATTTAAACTTGACAGAAAGATGCAACCATAGCGCCCCGTTAGCTCAGTTGGTTAGAGCGTCGTGCTAATAACGCGGAAGTCATGGGTTCGATCCCCCCAAGGGCCAGTACGTTTATGTTAATTTCTTTTCCTATAACCTGGAAATCAAACACATATATTTAAACTTGACAGAAGGATAAAATTATAGCGGCCCGTTAGCTCAGTTGGTTAGAGCGTCGTGCTAATAACGCGAGCGTCGTGGGGTCGAACCCCCTACGGGCCAGTAAGTTTATGTCAATTTCTTTTCCTATAACATGGAAAGCAAACACATATATTTAAACTTGACAGAAGAATAAAATCATAGCGGCCCGTTAGCTCAGTTGGTTAGAGCGTCGTGCTAATAACGCGAAGGTCGTGGGTTCGATCCCCCCACGGGCCAGTACGTTTATGTCTATTTCTTTTCCCATAACCTGGAAATCAAACACATATATTTAAACTTGACAGGCACATGCAACCATAGTGCCCCGTTAGCTCAGTTGGTTAGAGCGTCGTGCTAATAACGCGGAAGTCATGGGATCGATCCCCTCAAGGGCCAGTACGTTCATGTTAATTTCCTTTCCTATAACCTGGAAATCAAACACATATATTTAAACTTGACAGAAGAATAAAAATATTGCGGCCCGTTAGCTCAGTTGGTTAGAGCGTCGTGCTAATAACGCGGAAGTCATGGGATCGATCCCCTCAAGGGCCAGTACGTTCATGTTAATTTCTTTTCCTATAACCTACAAATCAAACACATATATTTAAACTTGACAGAAGGATAAAAATATAGCGGCCCGTTAGCTCAGTTGGTTAGAGCGTCGTGCTAATAACGCGAAGGTCGTGGGTTCGATCCCCCCACGGGCCAGTACGTTTACGTCAATTTCTTTTCCTATAACCTGGAAATCAAACACATATATTTAAACTATGACAGACAGATACAATCACAGCGGCCCGTTAGCTCAGTTGGTTAGAGCGTCGTGCTAATAACGCGAAGGTCTTGGGTTCGATCCCCCCACGGGCCACTACGTTTATGTCAATTTCTTTTCCTATAACCTTGAAATCAAACACATATTTTTAAACTTGTAGCAAGATGTCACCATAGCGGCCCGTTAGCTCAGTTGGTTAGAGCGTCGTGCTAATAACGCGAAGGTCGTGGGTTCGATCCCCCCACGGGCCAGTACGTTTATGTCAATTTCTTTTCCCATAACCTGGAAATCAAACACATATACTTAAACTTGACAGCAAAATGTAACTGTAGTGCCCCGTTAGCTCAGTTAGTTAGAGCGTCGTGTTATAACGCGAAGGTCGTGGATTCGATCCCCCCACGGGCCACTACGTTTATGTCAATTTCTTTTCCTATAACCTGGAAATCAAACACATATATTTAAACTTGACAGGAAGATGCAACCATAGCGCCCTGTAAGCTCAGTTGGTTAGAGCGTCGTGCTAATAACGCGAAGGTCGTGGGTTCTATCCTCCCAAGGGCCAGTACGTTTATGTTAATTACTTTTCCTATATCCTGGAAATCAAACACATATACTTAAACTTGACAGAAGGATAAAATTATAGCGGCCCGTTAGCTCAGTTGGTTAGAGCGTCGTGCTAATAACGCGAAGGTCGTGGGTTCGATCCCCCCACGGGCCAGTACGTTTATGTCAATTTCTTTTCCCATAACCTGGAAATCAAACACATATATTTAAACTTGACAGAAAGATGCAACCATAGCGCCCCGTTAGCTCAGTTGGTTAGAGCGTCGTGCTAATAACGCGGAAGTCATGGGTTCGATCCCCCCAAGGGCCAGTACGTTTATGTTAATTTCTTTTCCTATAACCTGGAAATCAAACACATATATTTAAACTTGACAGAAGGATAAAATTATAGCGGCCCGTTAGCTCAGTTGGTTAGAGCGTCGTGCTAATAACGCGAGGGTCGTGGGGTCGAACCCCCACGTGCCAGTACGTTTATGTCAATTTCTTTTCCTATAACATGGAAAGCAAACACATATATTTAAACTTGACAGAAGAATAAAATCATAGCGGCCCGTTAGCTCAGTTGGTTAGAGCGTCGTGCTAATAACGCGAAGGTCGTGGGTTCGATCCCCCCACGGGCCAGTACGTTTATGTCTATTTCTTTTCCCATAACCTGGAAATCAAACACATATATTTAAACTTGACAGGAACATGCAATCATAGCGCCCCGTTAGCTCAGTTGGTTAGAGCGTCGTGCTAATCACGCGGAAGTCATGGGATCGATCCCCCCAAGGGCCAGTACTTTTATGTTAATTTCTTTTCCTATAACCTGGAAATCAAACACATATATTTAAACTTGACAGCAGGCTGTAACCCTAGCGGCCCGTTAGCTTAGTTGGTTAGAGCGTCGTGGTAATAACGCGAAGGTCGTGGGGTCGATCCCCACACGGGCCAGTACGTTTATGTCAATTTCTTTTCCTATAACCTGGAAATCAAACACATATACTTAAACTTGACAGAAGAATAAAATCATAGCGGCCCGTTAGCTCAGTTGGTTAGAGCGTCGTGCTAATAACGCGAAGGACGTGGGTTCGATCCCCCCACGGGCCAGTACGTTTATGTCTATTTCTTTTCCCATAACCTGGAAATCAAACACATATACTTAAACTTGACAGCAAAATGTAACTGTAGTGCCCCGTTAGCTCAGTTGGTTAGAGCGTCGTGCTAATAACGCGGAGGTCGTGGATTCTATCCCCCCACGGGCCACTACGTTTATGTCAATTTATTTTCCCATAACCGGGAAATCAAACACATATACTTAAACTATGACAGACAGATACAATCACAGCGGCCCGTTAGCTCAGTTGGTTAGAGCGTCGTGCTAATAACGCGGAGGTCGTGGATTCTATCCCCCCACGGGCCACTACGTTTATGTCAATTTCTTTTCCTATAACCTGGAAATCAAACACATATACTTAAACTATGACAGACAGATACAATCACAGCGGCCCGTTAGCTCAGTTGGTTAGAGCGTCGTGCTAATAACGCGGAAGTACGTGGGTTCGATCCCCCCACGGGCCACTACGTTTATGTCAATTTCTTTTCCTATAACCTGGAAATCAAACACATATATTTAAACTATGACAGACAGATACAATCACAGCGGCCCGTTAGCTCAGTTGGTTAGAGCGTCGTGCTAATAACGCGAAGGTCTTGGGTTCGATCCCCCCACGGGCCACTACGTTTATGTCAATTTCTTTTCCTATAACCTTGAAATCAAACACATATTTTTAAACTTGTAGCAATATGTCACCATAGCGGCCCGTTAGCTCAGTTGGTTAGAGCGTCGTGCTAATAACGCGAAGGTCGTGGATTCGATCCCCCCACGGGCCACTACGTTTATGTCAATTTCTTTTCCCATAACCTGGAAATCAAACACATATATTTAAACTTGACAGGAAGATGCAATCATAGCGGCCCGTTAGCTCAGTTGGTTAGAGCGTCGTGCTAATAACGCGAAGGTCGTTGGTTCGAACCCCCACGGTCCAGTACGTTTATGTCAATTTCTTTTCCTATAACATGGAATGCAAACACATATATTTAAACTTGACAGAAGGACAAAATCATAGCGGCCCGTTAGCTCAGTTGGTTAAAGCGTCGTGCTATTGACGCGAAGGTCGTGGGTTCGATCCTCCCACGGGCCAGTGTTTTTATGTCAATTTCTTTTCCCCTAACCTGGAAATCAAACACATATATTTAAACTTGTCAGCAAGATGTAACCATAGCGGCCCGTTAGTTCAGCCGGTTAGAGCGTCGTGCTAATAACGCGAAGGTCGTGGGTTCGTACCCCCACGGTCCAGTACGTTTATGTCAATTTCTTTTCCTATAACCTTGAAATCAAACACATATATTTAAACTTGTCAGCAAGATGTCACCATAGCGGCCCGTTAGCTCAGTTTTTTAGAGCGTCGTGCTAATACCGCGAAGGTCGTGGGTTCAATCCCACCACGAGCCAGTACGTTTATGTCAATTTCTTTTCCGATAACCTGCAAATCAAACACATATACTTAAACTTGACAGCAATATGTAACCATAGCGGCCCATTAGCTCAGCCGGTTAGAGCGTCGTGCTAATAACGCGAAGGTCGTGGGTTCGATCCCCCCACGGGCCAGTACGTTTATGTCAATTTCTTTTCCCATAACCTGGAAATCAAACATATATATTTAAACTTGACAGCAGGCTGTAACCATAGCGGCCCGTTAGCTTAGTTGGTTAGAGCGTCGTGGTAATAACGCGAGGGTCGTGGGGTCGAACCCCCACGGGCCAGTACGTTTATGTCAATTTCTTTTCCTATAACATGGAAAGCAAAACATATATTTAAACTTGACAGAAGAATAAAATCATAGCGGCCCGTTAGCTCAGTTGGTTAGAGCGTCGTGCTAATAACGCGAAGGTCGTGGGTTCGATCCCACCACGAGCCAGTACGTTTATGTCAATTTCTTTTCCGATAACCTGCAAATCAAACACATATACTTAAACTTGACAGCAATATGTAACCATAGCGGCCCATTAGCTCAGCCGGTTAGAGCGTCGTGCTAATAACGCGAAGGTCGTGGGTTCGATCCCCCCACGGGCCAGTACGTTTATGTCAATTTCTTTTCCCATAACCTGGAAATCAAACATATATATTTAAACTTGACAGCAGGCTGTAACCATAGCGGCCCGTTAGCTTAGTTGGTTAGAGCGTCGTGGTAATAACGCGAGGGTCGTGGGGTCGAACCCCCACGGGCCAGTACGTTTATGTCAATTTCTTTTCCTATAACCTGGAAATCAAACACATATACTTAAACTTGACAGAAGAATAAAATCATAGCGGCCCGTTAGCTCAGTTGGTTAGAGCGTCGTGCTAATAACGCGAAGGACGTGGGTTCGATCCCCCCACGGGCCAGTACGTTTATGTCTATTTCTTTTCCCATAACCTGGAAATCAAACACATATACTTAAACTTGACAGCAAAATGTAACTGTAGTGCCCCGTTAGCTCAGTTGGTTAGAGCGTCGTGCTAATAACGCGGAGGTCGTGGATTCTATCCCCCCACGGGCCACTACGTTTATGTCAATTTATTTTCCCATAACCTGGAAATCAAACACATATACTTAAACTATGACAGACAGATACAATCACAGCGGCCCGTTAGCTCAGTTGGTTAGAGCGTCGTGCTAATAACGCGGAGGTCGTGGATTCTATCCCCCCACGGGCCACTACGTTTATGTCAATTTCTTTTCCTATAACCTGGAAATCAAACACATATACTTAAACTATGACAGACAGATACAATCACAGCGGCCCGTTAGCTCAGTTGGTTAGAGCGTCGTGCTAATAACGCGGAAGTACGTGGGTTCGATCCCCCCACGGGCCACTACGTTTATGTCAATTTCTTTTCCTATAACCTGGAAATCAAACACATATATTTAAACTATGACAGACAGATACAATCACAGCGGCCCGTTAGCTCAGTTGGTTAGAGCGTCGTGCTAATAACGCGAAGGTCTTGGGTTCGATCCCCCCACGGGCCACTACGTTTATGTCAATTTCTTTTCCTATAACCTTGAAATCAAACACATATTTTTAAACTTGTAGCAATATGCCACCATAGCGGCCCGTTAGCTCAGTTGGTTAGAGCGTCGTGCTAATAACGCGAAGGTCGTGGATTCGATCCCCCCACGGGCCACTACGTTTATGTCAATTTCTTTTCCCATAACCTGGAAATCAAACACATATATTTAAACTTGACAGGAAGATGCAATCATAGCGGCCCGTTAGCTCAGTTGGTTAGAGCGTCGTGCTAATAACGCGAAGGTCGTGGGTTCTATCCCCCCAAGGGCCATTACGTTTATGTTAATTTCTTTTCCTATAACCTGGAAATCAAACACATATACTTAAACTTGACAGAAGGATAAAATTATAGCGGCCCGTTAGCTCAGTTGGTTAGAGCGTCGTGCTAATAACGCGGAAGTCGTGGATTCGATCCCCCCACGGGCCACTACGTTTATGTCAATTTCTTTTCCCATAACCTGGAAATCAAACACATATATTTAAACTTGACAGGAAGATGCAACCATAGTGCCCCGTTTGCTCAGTTGGTTAGAGCGTCGTGCTAATAACGCGAAGGTCGTGGGTTCTATCCCCCCAAGGGCCAGTACGTTTATGTTAATTTCTTTTCCTATAACCTGGAAATCAAACACATATACTTAAACTTGACAGAAGGATAAAATTACAGCGGACCGTTAGCTCAGTTGGTTAGAGCGTCGTGCTAATAACGCGAAGGTCGTTGGTTCGATCCCCCCACGGGCCAGTACGTTTATGTCAATTTCTTTTCCCATAACCTGGAAATCAAACACATATATTTAAACTTGACAGAAAGATGCAACCATAGCGCCCCGTTAGCTCAGTTGGTTAGAGCGTCGTGCTAATAACGCGGAAGTCATGGGTTCGATCCCCCCAAGGGCCAGTACGTTTATGTCAATTTCTTTTCCTATAACCTGGAAACCAAACACATATATTTAAACTTGACAGAAGGATAAAATTATAGCGGCCCGTTAGCTCAGTTGGTTAGAGCGTCGTGCTAATAACGCGAGGGTCGTGGGGTCGAACCCCCACGGGCCAGTACGTTTATGTCAATTTCTTTTCCTATAACATGGAAAGCAAACACATATATTTAAACTTGACAGAAGAATAAAATCATAGCGGCCCGTTAGCTCAGTTGGTTAGAGCGTCGTGCTAATAACGCGAAGGTCGTGGGTTCGATCCCCCCACGGGCCAGTACGTTTATGTCAATTTCTTTTCCTATAACCTGGAAATCAAACACATATATTTAAACTTGACAGGAAGATGCAAGCATAGCGCCCCGTTAGCTCAGTTGGTTAGAGCGTCGTGCTTATAACGCGGAAGTCATGGGTTCGATCCCCACAAGGGCCAGTACGTTTATGTTAATTTCTTTTCCTATAACCTGGAAATCAAACACATATATTTAAACTTGACAGAAGGATAAAATTATAGCGCCCCGTTAGCTCAGTTGGTTAGAGCGTCGTGCTAATAACGCGAAGGTCGTGGGTTCGATCCCCCCACGGGCCAGTACGTTTATGTCAATTTCTTTTCCCATAACCTGGAAATCAAACACATATATTTAAACTTGACAGCAGGCTGTAACCATAGCGGCCCGTTAGCTCAGTTGGTTAGAGCGTCGTGCTAATAACGCGAAGGTCGTGGGTTCGATCCCCCCACGGGCCAGTACGTTTATGTCAATTTCTTTTCCTATAACCTGGAAATCAAACACATATATTTAAACTTGACAGGAGGATGTAACCATAGCGGCCCGTTAGCTCAGTTGGTTAGAGCGTCGTGCTAATAATGCGAAGGTCGTGGGTTCGATCCCCCCACGGGCCAGTACGTTTATGTCAATTTCTTTTCCCATAACCTGGAAATCAAACACATATATTTAAACTTGACAGGAGGATGTAACCATAGCGGCCCGTTAGCTCAGTTGGTTAGAGCGTCGTGCTAATAACGCGAAGGTCGTGGGTTCGATCCCCCCACGGGCCAGTACGTTTATGTCAATTTCTTTTCCCATAACCTGGAAATCAAACACATATATTTAAACTTGACAGGAGGATGTAACCATAGCGGCCCGTTAGCTCAGTTGGTTAGAGCGTCGTGCTAATAATGCGAAGGTCGTTGGTTCGAACCCCCACGGTCCAGTACGTTTATGTCAATTTCTTTTCCTATAACATGGAATGCAAACACATATATTTAAATTTGACAGAAGGACAAAATCATAGCGGCCCGTTAGCTCAGTTGGTTAAAGCGTCGTGCTATTGACGCGAAGGTCGTGGGTTCGATCCTCCCACGGGCCAGTGTTTTTATGTCAATTTCTTTTCCCCTAACCTGGAAATCAAACACATATATTTAAACTTGTCAGCAAGATGTCACCATAGCGGCCCGTTAGCTCAGCCGGTTAGAGCGTCGGGCTAATAACGCGAAGGTCGTGGGTTCGTACCCCCACGGGCCAGTACGTTTATGTCAATTTCTTTTCCTATAACCTTGAAATCAAACACATATATTTAAACTTGTCAGCAAGATGTCACCATAGCGGCCCGTTAGCTCAGTTTTTTAGAGCGTCGTGCTAATACCGCGAAGGTCGTGGGTTCAATCCCACCACGAGCCAGTACGTTTATGTCAATTTCTTTTCCGATAACCTGCAAATCAAACACATATACTTAAACTTGACAGCAATATGTAACCATAGCGGCCCATTAGCTCAGCCGGTTAGAGCGTCGTGCTAATAACGCGAAGGTCGTGGGTTCGATCCCCCCACTGGCCAGTACGTTTATGTCAATTTCTTTTCCCATAACCTGGAAATCAAACATATATATTTAAACTTGACAGCAGGCTGTAACCATAGCGGCCCGTTAGCTTAGTTGGTTAGAGCGTCGTGGTAATAACGCGAGGGTCGTGGGGTCGAACCCCCACGGGCCAGTACGTTTATGTCAATTTCTTTTCCTATAACATGGAAAGCAAACACATATATTTAAACTTGACAGAAGAATAAAATCATAGCGGCCCGTTAGCTCAGTTGGTTAGAGCGTCGTGCTAATAACGCGAAGGTCGTGGGTTCGATCCCCCCACGGGCCAGTACGTTTATGTCTATTTCTTTTCCCATAACCTGGAAATCAAACACATATATTTAAACTTGACAGGAACATGCAACCATAGCGCCCCGTTAGCTCAGTTGGTTAGAGCGTCGTGCTATTAACGCGAAGGTCGTGGGTTCAATCCCCCCACGGGCCAGTACGTTTATGTCAATTTCTTTTCCCATAACCTGGAAATCAAACACATATACTTAAACTTGACAGCAAAATGCAACCATAGCGCCCCGTTAGCTCAGTTGGTTAGAGCGTCGTGCTATTAACGCGAAGGTCGTGGGTTCAATCCCCCCACGGGCCAGTACGTTTATGTCAATTTCTTTTCCTATAACCTGGAAATCAAACACATATATTTAAACTTGACAGGAAGATGGAACCATAGCGCCCTGTAAGCTCAGTTGGTTAGAGCGTCGTGCTATTAACGCGAAGGTCGTGGGTTCAATCCCCCCACGGGCCAGTACGTTTATGTCAATTTCTTTTCCTATAACCTGGAAATCAAACACATATACTTAAACTTGACAGAAGGATAAAATTATAGCGCCCTGTAAGCTCAGTTGGTTAGAGCGTCGTGCTAATAACGCGGAGGTCGTGGGTTCGATCCCCCCACGGGCCACTACGTTTATGTCAATTTCTTTTCCTATAACCTGGAAATCAAACACATATACTTAAACTTGACAGAAGGATAAAATTATAGCGGCCCGTTAGCTCAGTTGGTTAGAGCGTCGTGCTAATAACGCGAAGGTCGTGGGTTCGATCCCCCCACGGGCCACTACGTTTATGTCAATTTCTTTTCCTATAACCTGGAAATCAAACACATATACTTAAACTTGACAGAAGGATAAAATTATAGCGGCCCGTTAGCTCAGTTGGTTAGAGCGTCGTGCTAATAACGCGGAAGTCGTGGATTCGATCCCCCCACGGGCCACTACGTTTATGTCAATTTCTTTTCCCATAACCTGGAAATCAAACACATATATTTAAACTTGACAGAAAGATGCAACAATAGCGCCCCGTTAGCTCAGTTGGTTAGAGCGTCGTGCTAATAACGCGGAAGTCATGGGTTCGATCCCCCCAAGGGCCAGTACGTTTATGTTAATTTCTTTTCCTATAACCTGGAAATCAAACACATATATTTAAACTTGACAGAAGGATAAAGTTATAGCGGCCCGTTAGCTCAGTTGGTTAGAGCGTCGTGCTAATAACGCGAAGGTCGTGGGTTCGATCCCCCCACGGGCCAGTAAGTTTATGTCAATTTCTTTTCCTATAACATGGAAAGCAAACACATATATTTAAACTTGACAGAAAGATGCAACCATAGCGCCCCGTTTGCTCAGTTGGTTAGAGCGTCGTGCTAATAACGCGGAAGTCATGGGTTCGATCCCCCCAAGGGCCAGTACGTTTATGTTAATTTCTTTTCCTATAACCTGGAAATCAAACACATATATTTAAACTTGACAGAAGGATAAAATTATAGCGGCCCGTTAGCTCAGTTGGTTAGAGCGTCGTGCTAATAACGCGAAGGTCGTGGGTTCGATCCCCCCACGGGCCAGTAAGTTTATGTCAATTTCTTTTCCCATAACCTGGAAATCAAACACATATATTTAAACTTGACAGAAAGATGCAACCATAGCGCCCCGTTAGCTCAGTTGGTTAGAGCGTCGTGCTAATAACGCGGAAGTCATGGGTTCGATCCCCCCAAGGGCCAGTACGTTTATGTTAATTTCTTTTCCTATAACCTGGAAATCAAACACATATATTTAAACTTGACAGAAGGATAAAATTATAGCGGCCCGTTAGCTCAGTTGGTTAGAGCGTCGTGCTAATAACGCGAGCGTCGTGGGGTCGAACCCCCTACGGGCCAGTAAGTTTATGTCAATTTCTTTTCCTATAACATGGAAAGCAAACACATATATTTAAACTTGACAGAAGAATAAAATCATAGCGGCCCGTTAGCTCAGTTGGTTAGAGCGTCGTGCTAATAACGCGAAGGTCGTGGGTTCGATCCCCCCACGGGCCAGTACGTTTATGTCTATTTCTTTTCCCATAACCTGGAAATCAAACACATATATTTAAACTTGACAGGAACATGCAACCATAGTGCCCCGTTAGCTCAGTTGGTTAGAGCGTCGTGCTAATAACGCGGAAGTCATGGGATCGATCCCCTCAAGGGCCAGTACGTTCATGTTAATTTCCTTTCCTATAACCTGGAAATCAAACACATATATTTAAACTTGACAGAAGGATAAAAATATAGCGGCCCGTTAGCTCAGTTGGTTAGAGCGTCGTGCTAATAACGCGAAGGTCGTGGGTTCGATCCCCCCACGGGCCAGTACGTTTATGTCAATTTCTTTTCCTATAACCTGGAAATCAAACACATATATTTAAACTATGACAGACAGATACAATCACAGCGGCCCGTTAGCTCAGTTGGTTAGAGCGTCGTGCTAATAACGCGAAGGTCTTGGGTTCGATCCCCCCACGGGCCACTACGTTTATGTCAATTTCTTTTCCTATAACCTTGAAATCAAACACATATTTTTAAACTTGTAGCAAGATGTCACCATAGCGGCCCGTTAGCTCAGTTGGTTAGAGCGTCGTGCTAATAACGCGAAGGTCGTGGGTTCAATCCCCCCACGGGCCAGTAAGTTTATGTCAATTTCTTTTCCCATAACCTGGAAATCAAACACATATACTTAAACTTGACAGCAAAATGTAACTGTAGTGCCCCGTTAGCTCAGTTAGTTAGAGCGTCGTGTTATAACGCGAAGGTCGTGGATTCGATCCCCCCACGGGCCACTACGTTTATGTCAATTTCTTTTCCTATAACCTGGAAATCAAACACATATATTTAAACTTGACAGGAAGATGCAACCATAGCGCCCTGTAAGCTCAGTTGGTTAGAGCGTCGTGCTAATAACGCGGAAGTCGTGGATTCGATCCCCCCACGGGCCACTACGTTTATGTCAATTTCTTTTCCCATAACCTGGAAATCAAACACATATATTTAAACTTGACAGGAAGATGCAACCATAGCGCCCTGTAAGCTCAGTTGGTTAGAGCGTCGTGCTAATAACGCGAAGGTCGTGGGTTCTATCCCCCCAAGGGCCAGTACGTTTATGTTAATTACTTTTCCTATAACCTGGAAATCAAACACATATACTTAAACTTGACAGAAGGATAAAATTATAGCGGCCCGTTAGCTCAGTTGGTTAGAGCGTCGTGCTAATAACGCGAAGGTCGTGGGTTCGATCCCCCCATGGGCCAGTACGTTTATGTCAATTTCTTTTCCCATAACCTGGAAATCAAACACATATATTTAAACTTGACAGAAAGATGCAACCATAGCGCCCCGTTAGCTCAGTTGGTTAGAGCGTCGTGCTAATAACGCGAAGGTCGTGGGTTCTATCCCCCCAAGGGCCATTACGTTTATGTTAATTTCTTTTTCCTATAACCTGGAAATCAAACACATATACTTAAACTTGACAGAAGGATAAAATTATAGCGGCCCGTTAGCTCAGTTGGTTAGAGCGTCGTGCTAATAACGCGGAAGTCGTGGATTCGATCCCCCCACGGGCCACTACGTTTATGTCAATTTCTTTTCCCATAACCTGAAAATCAAACACATATATTTAAACTTGACAGGAAGATGCAACCATAGCGCCCTGTAAGCTCAGTTGGTTAGAGCGTCGTGCTAATAACGCGAAGGTCGTGGGTTCTATCCCCCCAAGGGCCAGTACGTTTATGTTAATTTCTTTTCCTATAACCTGGAAATCAAACACATATACTTAAACTTGACAGAAGGATAAAATTATAGCGGCCCGTTAGCTCAGTTGGTTAGAGCGTCGTGCTAATAACGCGAAGGTCGTGGATTCGATCCCCCCACGGGCCAGTACGTTTATGTCAATTTCTTTTCCCATAACCTGGAAATCAAACACATATATTTAAACTTGACAGAAAGATGCAACCATAGCGCCCCGTTAGCTCAGTTGGTTAGAGCGTCGTGCTAATAACGCGAAGGTCGTGGGTTCAATCCCCCCACGGGCCAGTACGTTTATGTCAATTTCTTTTCCCATAACCTGGAAATCAAACACATATATTTAAACTTGACAGAAAGATGCAACCATAGCGCCCCGTTAGCTCAGTTGGTTAGAGCGTCGCGCTAATAACGCGAAGGTCGTGGGGTCGAACCCCCACGGGCCAGTACGTTTATGTCAATTTCTTTTCCTATAACATGGAAATACTCGCCGAGGTCTACTTCCCATAAGCCCCAACCCCGTATGACCGGGAACCCGGGCCTCGTCTGTTATTTCCATTAGGACAGCACCTATTTTATAAGCTGCCCCCCCCCCCGTCTGCACACGGCAAACGGGATGGATGTGGATACGCCACATACGCGCCAGTCCTTAATGAACCAGCTACCAAATAACCTTGGTAGGGCCGCCAGTGTCTAGCTCACCAGCTACTAGCTCTGCAGGCTAGTCCCCGGGACTTATAAGACAACCCTCTGCCCCCTCCGGGCGGCCCTTGGCGGCCTGGCCGGAGGTACCCAATTGCCCGTGGGTGACGGGAACCAACTGCCCCCTCGAGACCAACCCAATCCGAAAAACTCCCATGCGGGAGGGGCTCTTTATGTTCGGCCCGAGGTTCCTCTAGTAACGTCAGAGGTACCACCAGTGCTAGGGGTCCGTAGCGCCCGCACTTTGGCAGCTAAAAGGGACGGATCCCTTCCCCTAAGGGGCCTATAACATGGAAAGCAAACAAATATATTTAAACTTGACAGAAGGATAAAATCAAAGCGGCCCGTTAGCTCAGTTGGTTAGAGCGTCGTGCTAATAACGCGAAGGTCGTGGGTTCGATCCCCCCACGGGCCAGTACGTTTATGTCAATTTCTTTTCCCATAACCTGGAAATCAAACACATATATTTAAACTTGACAGAAAAATGCAACCATAGCGCCCCGTTAGCTCAGTTGGTTAGAGCGTCGTGCTAATAACGCGGAAGTCATGGGTTCGATCCCCCCACGGGCCACTACGTTTATGTCAATTTCTTTTCCCATAACCTGGAAATCAAACACATATATTTAAACTTGACAGCAGGATATAACCATAGCAGCCCGTTAGCTCAGTTGGTTAGAGCGTCGTGCTAAGGATATAACCATAGCAGCCCGTTAGCTCAGTTGGTTAGAGCGTCGTGCTAATAACGCGAAGGTCGTTGGTTCGAACCCCCACGGTCCAGTACGTTTATGTCAATTTCTTTTCCTATAACATGGAATGCAAACACATATATTTAAACTTGACAGAAGGACAAAATCATAGCGGCCTGTTAGCTCAGTTGGTTAAAGCGTCGTGCTATTGACGCGAAGGTCGTGGGTTCGATCCTCCCACGGGCCAGTGTTTTTATGTCAATTTCTTTTCCCCTAACCTGGAAAACAAACACATATATTTAAACTTGTCAGCAAGATGTCACCATAGCGGCCCGTTAGCTCAGTTGGTTAGAGCGTCGTGCTAATAACGCGAAGGTCGTGGGTTCGATCCCCCCACGGGCCAGTACGTTTATGTCAATTTCTTTTCCTATAACCTGGAAATCAAACACATATATTTAAACTTGACAGGAAGATGCAACCATAGCGCCCTGTAAGCTCAGTTGGTTAGAGCGTCGTGCTAATAACGCGGAAGTCGTGGATTCGATCCCCCCACGGTCCACTACGTTTATGTCAATTTCTTTTCCCATAACCTGGAAATCAAACACATATATTTAAACTTGACAGGAAGATGCAACCATAGCGCCCTGTAAGCTCAGTTGGTTAGAGCGTCGTGCTAATAACGCGAAGGTCGTGGGTTCTATCCCCCCAAGGGCCAGTACGTTTATGTTAATTTCTTTTCCCATAACCTGGAAATCAAACACATATACTTAAACTTGACAGCAGGCTGTAACCATAGCGGCCCGTTAGCTTAGTTGGTTAGAGCGTCGTGGTATTAACGCGAGGGTCGTGGGTTCGATCCCCCCACGGGCCATTACGTTTATGTCAATTTCTTTTCCCATAACCTGGAAATCAAACATATATATTTAAACTTGACAGGAACATGCAAACATAGCGCCCCGTTAGCTCAGTTGGTTAGAGCGTCGTTCTAATAACGCGGAAGTCATGGGATCGATCCCCCCAAGGGCCAGTACGTTTATGTTAATTTCTTTTCCTATAACCTGGAAATCAAACACATATATTTAAACTTGACAGCAGGATGTCACCATAGCGGCCCGTTAGCTCAGTTGGTTAGAGCGTCCTGCTAATAACGCGAAGGTCGTTGGTTCGAAACCCCACGGGCCAGTACGTTTATGTCAATTTCTTTTCCGATAACATGGAAAGCAAACACGTATATTTAAACTTGACAGAAGGCCAAAATCATAGCGGCCCGTTAGCTCAGTTGGTTACAGCGTCGTGCTAATAACGCGAGGGTCGTGGGTTCGGTCCCCCACGGGCCAGTACGTTTATGTCAATTTCTTTTCCCATAACCTGGAAATCAAACACATATACTTTAACTTGACAGCAGGATGTGACCATAGCGGCCCGTTAGCTCAGTTGGTTAGAGCGTCGTGCTAATAACGCGAAGGTCGTGGGTTCAATCCCCCCACGGGCCAGTACGTTTATGTCAATTTCTTTTCCCATAACCTGGAAATCAAACACATATACTTAAACTTGACAGCAAAATGTAACTGTAGTGCCCCGTTAGCTCAGTTAGTTAGAGCGTCGTGTTATAACGCGAAGGTCGTGGATTAGATCCCCCCACGGGCCACTACGTTTATGTCAATTTCTTTTCCTATAACCTGGAAATCAAACACATATATTTAAACTTGACAGGAAGATGCAACCATAGCGCCCTGTAAGCTCAGTTGGTTAGAGCGTCGTGCTAATAACGCGGAAGTCGTGGATTCGATCCCCCCACGGGCCACTACGTTTATGTCAATTTCTTTTCCCATAACCTGGAAATCAAACACATATACTTAAACTTGACAGGAAGATGCAACCATAGCGCCCTGTAAGCTCAGTTGGTTAGAGCGTCGTGCTAATAACGCGAAGGTCGTGGGTTCTATCCCCCCAAGGGCCAGTACGTTTATGTTAATTACTTTTCCTATAACCTGGAAATCAAACACATATACTTAAACTTGACAGAAGGATAAAATTATAGCGGCCCGTTAGCTCAGTTGGTTAGAGCGTCGTGCTAATAACGCGAAGGTCGTGGGTTCGATCCCCCCATGGGCCAGTACGTTTATGTCAATTTCTTTTCCCATAACCTGGAAATCAAACACATATATTTAAACTTGACAGAAAGATGCAACCATAGCGCCCCGTTAGCTCATTTGGTTAGAGCGTCGTGCTAATAACGCGAAGGTCGTGGGTTCTATCCCCCCAAGGGCCATTACGTTTATGTTAATTTCTTTTCCTATAACCTGGAAATCAAACACATATACTTAAACTTGACAGAAGGATAAAATTATAGCGGCCCGTTAGCTCAGTTGGTTAGAGCGTCGTGCTAATAACGCGGAAGTCGTGGATTCGATCCCCCCACGGGCCACTACGTTTATGTCAATTTCTTTTCCCATAACCTGGAAATCAAACACATATATTTAAACTTGACAGGAAGATGCAACCATAGCGCCCTGTAAGCTCAGTTGGTTAGAGCTTCGTGCTAATAACGCGAAGGTCGTGGGTTCTATCCCCCCAAGGGCCAGTACGTTTATGTTAATTTCTTTTCCTATAACCTGGAAATCAAACACATATACTTAAACTTGACAGAAGGATAAAATTATAGCGGCCCGTTAGCTCAGTTGGTTAGAGCGTCGTGCTAATAACGCGAAGGTCGTGGATTCGATCCCCCCACGGGCCAGTACGTTTATGTCAATTTCTTTTCCCATAACCTGGAAATCAAACACATATATTTAAACTTGACAGAAAGATGCAACCATAGCGCCCCGTTAGCTCAGTTGGTTAGAGCGTCGGGCTAATAACGCGAAGGTCGTGGGTTCGATCCCTTCACGGGCCAGTACGTTTATGTCAATTTCTTTTCCCATAACCTGGAAATCAAACACATATATTTAAACTTGACAGAAAGATGCAACCATAGCGCCCCGTTAGCTCAGTTGGTTAGAGCGTCGTGCTAATAACGCGGAAGTCATGGGTTCGAACCCCCCAAGGGCCAGTACGTTTATGTTAATTTCTTTTCCTATAACCTGGAAATCAAACACATATATTTAAACTTGACAGAAAGATGCAACCATAGCGCCCCGTTAGCTCAGTTGGTTAGAGCGTCGTGCTAATAACGCGAAGGTCGTGGGTTCTATCCCCCCAAGGGCCAGTACGTTTATGTTCATTTCTTTTCCTATAACCTGGAAATCAAACACATATATTTAAACTTGACAGAAGGATAAAATCATAGCGGCCCGTTAGCTCAGTTGGTTAGAGCGTCGTGCTAATAACGCGAAGGTCGTGGGTTCGATCCCCCCACGGGCCAGTACGTTTATGTCAATTTCTTTTCCCATAACCTGGAAATCAAACACATATATTTAAACTTGACAGAAAGATGCAACCATAGCGCCCCGTTAGCTCAGTTGGTTAGAGCGTCGTGCTAATAACGCGGAAGTCATGGGTTCGAACCCCCCAAGGGCCAGTACGTTTATGTTAATTTCTTTTCCTATAACCTGGAAAGCAAACACATATATTAAACTTGACAGAAAGATGCAACCATAGCGGCCCGTTAGCTCAGTTGGTTAGAGCGTCGTGCTAATAACGCGAAGGTCGTGGGTTCGATCCCCCCACGGGCCAGTACGTTTATGTCTATTTCTTTTCCCATAACCTGGAAATCAAACACATATATTTAAACTTGACAGCAGGCTGTAACCCTAGCGGCCCGTTAGCTTAGTTGGTTAGAGCGTCGTGGTAATAACGCGAAGGTCGTGGGGTCGAACCCCCACGGGCCAGTACGTTTATGTCAATTTCTTTTCCTATAACATGGAAATACTCGCCGAGGTCTACTTCCCATAAGCCCCAACCCCGTATGACCGGGAACCCGGGCCTCGTCTGTTATTTCCATTAGGACAGCACCTATTTTATAAGCTGCCCCCCCCCCGTCTGCACACGGCAAACGGGACGGATGTGGATACGCCACATACGCGCCAGTCCTTAATGAACCAGCTACCAAATAACCTTGGTAGGGCCGCCAGTGTCTAGCTCACCAGCTACTAGCTCTGCAGGCTAGTCCCAGGGACTTATAAGACAACCCTCTGCCCCCTCCGGGCGGCCCTTGGCGGCCTGGCCGGAGGTACCCAATTGCCCGTGGGTGACGGGAACCAACTGCCCCCTCGAGACCAACCCAATCCGAAAAACTCCCATGCGGGAGGGGCTCTTTATGTTCGGCCCGAGGTTCCTCTAGTAACGTCAGAGGTACCACCAGTGCTAGGGGTCCGTAGCGCCCGCACTTTGGCAGCTAAAAGGGACGGATCCCTTCCCCTAAGGGGCCTATAACATGGAAAGCAAACAAATATATTTAAACTTGACAGAAGGATAAAATCAAAGCGGCCCGTTAGCTCAGTTGGTTAGAGCGTCGTGCTAATAACGCGAAGGTCGTGGGTTCGATCCCCCCACGGGCCAGTACGTTTATGTCAATTTCTTTTCCCATAACCTGGAAATCAAACATATATATTTAAACTTGACAGAAAAATGCAACCATAGCGCCCCGTTAGCTCAGTTGGTTAGAGCGTCGTGCTAATAACGCGGAAGTCATGGGTTCGATCCCCCCACGGGCCACTACGTTTATGTCAATTTCTTTTCCCATAACCTGGAAATCAAACACATATATTTAAACTTGACAGCAGGATATAACCATAGCAGCCCGTTAGCTCAGTTGGTTAGAGCGTCGTGCTAATAACGCGAAGGTCGTTGGTTCGAACCCCTACGGTCCAGTACGTTTATGTCAATTTCTTTTCCTATAACATGGAATGCAAACACATATATTTAAACTTGACAGAAGGACAAAATCATAGCGGCCTGTTAGCTCAGTTGGTTAAAGCGTCGTGCTATTGACGCGAAGGTCGTGGGTTCGATCCTCCCACGGGCCAGTGTTTTTATGTCAATTTCTTTTCCCCTAACCTGGAAAACAAACACATATATTTAAACTTGTCAGCAAGATGTCACCATAGCGGCCCGTTAGCTCAGTTGGTTAGAGCGTCGTGCTAATAACGCGAAGGTCGTGGGTTCGATCCCCCCACGGGCCAGTACGTTTATGTCAATTTCTTTTCCTATAACCTGGAAATCAAACACATATATTTAAACTTGACAGGAAGATGCAACCATAGCGCCCTGTAAGCTCAGTTGGTTAGAGCGTCGTGCTAATAACGCGGAAGTCGTGGATTCGATCCCCCCACGGTCCACTACGTTTATGTCAATTTCTTTTCCCATAACCTGGAAATCAAACACATATATTTAAACTTGACAGGAAGATGCAACCATAGCGCCCTGTAAGCTCAGTTGGTTAGAGCGTCGTGCTAATAACGCGAAGGTCGTGGGTTCTATCCCCCCAAGGGCCAGTACGTTTATGTTAATTTCTTTTCCCATAACCTGGAAATCAAACACATATACTTAAACTTGACAGCAGGCTGTAACCATAGCGGCCCGTTAGCTTAGTTGGTTAGAGCGTCGTGGTATTAACGCGAGGGTCGTGGGTTCGATCCCCCCACGGGCCATTACGTTTATGTCAATTTCTTTTCCCATAACCTGGAAATCAAACATATATATTTAAACTTGACAGGAACATGCAAACATAGCGCCCCGTTAGCTCAGTTGGTTAGAGCGTCGTTCTAATAACGCGGAAGTCATGGGATCGATCCCCCCAAGGGCCAGTACGTTTATGTTAATTTCTTTTCCTATAACCTGGAAATCAAACACATATATTTAAACTTGACAGCAGGATGTCACCATAGCGGCCCGTTAGCTCAGTTGGTTAGAGCGTCCTGCTAATAACGCGAAGGTCGTTGGTTCGAAACCCCACGGGCCAGTACGTTTATGTCAATTTCTTTTCCGATAACATGGAAAGCAAACACGTATATTTAAACTTGACAGAAGGCCAAAATCATAGCGGCCCGTTAGCTCAGTTGGTTACAGCGTCGTGCTAATAACGCGAGGGTCGTGGGTTCGGTCCCCCACGGGCCAGTACGTTTATGTCAATTTCTTTTCCCATAACCTGGAAATCAAACACATATACTTTAACTTGACAGCAGGATGTGACCATAGCGGCCCGTTAGCTCAGTTGGTTAGAGCGTCGTGCTAATAACGCGAAGGTCGTGGGTTCAATCCCCCCACGGGCCAGTACGTTTATGTCAATTTCTTTTCCCATAACCTGGAAATCAAACACATATACTTAAACTTGACAGCAAAATGTAACTGTAGTGCCCCGTTAGCTCAGTTAGTTAGAGCGTCGTGTTATAACGCGAAGGTCGTGGATTCGATCCCCCCACGGGCCACTACGTTTATGTCAATTTCTTTTCCTATAACCTGGAAATCAAACACATATATTTAAACTTGACAGGAAGATGCAACCATAGCGCCCTGTAAGCTCAGTTGGTTAGAGCGTCGTGCTAATAACGCGTCAGTCGTGGATTCGATCCCCCCACGGGCCACTACGTTTATGTCAATTTCTTTTCCCATAACCTGGAAATCAAACACATATACTTAAACTTGACAGGAAGATGCAACCATAGCGCCCTGTAAGCTCAGTTGGTTAGAGCGTCGTGCTAATAACGCGAAGGTCGTGGGTTCTATCCCCCCAAGGGCCAGTACGTTTATGTTAATTACTTTTCCTATAACCTGGAAATCAAACACATATACTTAAACTTGACAGAAGGATAAAATTATAGCGGCCCGTTAGCTCAGTTGGTTAGAGCGTCGTGCTAATAACGCGAAGGTCGTGGGTTCGATCCCCCCATGGGCCAGTACGTTTATGTCAATTTCTTTTCCCATAACCTGGAAATCAAACACATATATTTAAACTTGACAGAAAGATGCAACCATAGCGCCCCGTTAGCTCATTTGGTTAGAGCGTCGTGCTAATAACGCGAAGGTCGTGGGTTCTATCCCCCCAAGGGCCATTACGTTTATGTTAATTTCTTTTCCTATAACCTGGAAATCAAACACATATACTTAAACTTGACAGAAGGATAAAATTATAGCGGCCCGTTAGCTCAGTTGGTTAGAGCGTCGTGCTAATAACGCGGAAGTCGTGGATTCGATCCCCCCACGGGCCACTACGTTTATGTCAATTTCTTTTCCCATAACCTGGAAATCAAACACATATATTTAAACTTGACAGGAAGATGCAACCATAGCGCCCTGTAAGCTCAGTTGGTTAGAGCTTCGTGCTAATAACGCGAAGGTCGTGGGTTCTATCCCCCCAAGGGCCAGTACGTTTATGTTAATTTCTTTTCCTATAACCTGGAAATCAAACACATATACTTAAACTTGACAGAAGGATAAAATTATAGCGGCCCGTTAGCTCAGTTGGTTAGAGCGTCGTGCTAATAACGCGAAGGTCGTGGGTTCTATCCCCCCAAGGGCCAGTACGTTTATGTTCATTTCTTTTCCTATAACCTGGAAATCAAACACATATATTTAAACTTGACAGAAGGATGCAACCATAGCGCCCCGTTAGCTCATTTGGTTAGAGCGTCGTGCTAATAACGCGAAGGTCGTGGGTTCTATCCCCCCAAGGGCCATTACGTTTATGTTAATTTCTTTTCCTATAACCTGGAAATCAAACACATATACTTAAACTTGACAGAAGGATAAAATTATAGCGGCCCGTTAGCTCAGTTGGTTAGAGCGTCGTGCTAATAACGCGGAAGTCGTGGATTCGATCCCCCCACGGGCCACTACGTTTATGTCAATTTCTTTTCCCATAACCTGGAAATCAAACACATATATTTAAACTTGACAGGAAGATGCAACCATAGCGCCCTGTAAGCTCAGTTGGTTAGAGCTTCGTGCTAATAACGCGAAGGTCGTGGGTTCTATCCCCCCAAGGGCCAGTACGTTTATGTTAATTTCTTTTCCTATAACCTGGAAATCAAACACATATACTTAAACTTGACAGAAGGATAAAATTATAGCGGCCCGTTAGCTCAGTTGGTTAGAGCGTCGTGCTAATAACGCGAAGGTCGTGGGTTCTATCCCCCCAAGGGCCAGTACGTTTATGTTCATTTCTTTTCCTATAACCTGGAAATCAAACACATATATTTAAACTTGACAGAAGGATAAAATCATAGCGGCCCGTTAGCTCAGTTGGTTAGAGCGTCGTGCTAATAACGCGAAGGTCGTGGGTTCGTTCCCCCACGGGCCAGTACGTTTATGTCAATTTCTTTTCCCATAACCTGGAAATCAAACACATATATTTAAACTTGACAGAAAGATGCAACCATAGCGCCCCGTTAGCTCAATTGGTTAGAGCGTCGTGCTAATAACGCGGAAGTCATGGGTTCGAACCCCCCAAGGGCCAGTACGTTTATGTTAATTTCTTTTCCTATAACCTGGAAAGCAAACACATATATTAAACTTGACAGAAAGATGCAACCATAGCGGCCCGTTAGCTCAGTTGGTTAGAGCGTCGTGCTAATAACGCGAAGGTCGTGGGTTCGATCCCCCCACGGGCCAGTACGTTTATGTCTATTTCTTTTCCCATAACCTGGAAATCAAACACATATATTTAAACTTGACAGCAGGCTGTAACCCTAGCGGCCCGTTAGCTTAGTTGGTTAGAGCGTCGTGGTAATAACGCGAAGGTCGTGGGGTCGAACCCCCACGGGCCAGTACGTTTATGTCAATTTCTTTTCCTATAACATGGAAATACTCGCCGAGGTCTACTTCCCATAAGCCCCAACCCCGTATGACCGGGAACCCGGGCCTCGTCTGTTATTTCCATTAGGACAGCACCTATTTTATAAGCTGCCCCCCCCCCCCCCCGTCTGCACACGGCAAACAGGACGGATGTGGATACGCCACATACGCGCCAGTCCTTAATGAACCAGCTACCAAATAACCTTGGTAGGGCCGCCAGTGTCTAGCTCACCAGCTACTAGCTCTGCAGGCTAGTCCCAGGGACTTATAAGACAACCCTCTGCCCCCTCCGGGCGGCACTTGGCGGCCTGGCCGGAGGTACCCTATTGCCCGTGGGTGACGGGAACCAACTGCCCCCTCGAGACCAACCCAATCCGAAAAACTCCCATGCGGGAGGGGCTCGTTATGTTCGGCCCGAGGTTCCTCTAGTAACGTCAGAGGTACCACCAGTGCTAGGGGTCCGTAGCGCCCGCACTTTGGCAGCTAAAAGGGATGGATCCCTTCCCCTAAGGGGCCTATAACATGGAAAGCAAACAAATATATTTAAACTTGACAGAAGGATAAAATCAAAGCGGCCCGTTAGCTCAGTTGGTTAGAGCGTCGTGCTAATAACGCGAAGGTCGTGGGTTCGATCCCCCCACGGGCCAGTACGTTTATGTCAATTTCTTTTCCCATAACCTGGAAATCAAACACATATATTTAAACTTGACAGAAAAATGCAACCATAGCGCCCCGTTAGCTCAGTTGGTTAGAGCGTCGTGCTAATAACGCGGAAGTCATGGGTTCGATCCCCCCACGGGCCACTACGTTTATGTCAATTTCTTTTCCCATAACCTGGAAATCAAACACATATATTTAAACTTGACAGCAGGATGTAACCATAGCAGCCCGTTAGCTTAGTTGGTTAGAGCGTCGTGCTAATAACGCGAAGGTCGTTGGTTCGAACCCCCACGGTCCAGTACGTTTATGTCAATTTCTTTTCCTATAACATGGAATGCAAACACATATATTTAAACTTGACAGAAGGACAAAATCATAGCGGCCCGTTAGCTCAGTTGGTTAAAGCGTCGTGCTATTGACGCGAAGGTCGTGGGTTCGATCCTCCCACGGGCCAGTGTTTTTATGTCAATTTCTTTTCCCCTAACCTGGAAAACAAACACATATATTTAAACTTGTCAGCAAGATGTCACTATAGCGGCCCGTTAGCTCAGTTGGTTAGAGCGTCGTGCTAATAACGCGAAGGTCGTGGGTTCGATCCCCCCACGGGCCAGTACGTTTATGTCAATTTCTTTTCCCATAACCTGGAAATCAAACACATATATTTAAACTTGACAGAAAGATGCAACCATAGCGCCCCGTTAGCTCAGTTGGTTAGAGCGTCGTGCTAATAACGCGGAAGTCATGGGTTCGATCCCCCCAAGGGCCAGTACGTTTATGTTAATTTCTTTTCCCATAACCTGGAAATCAAACACATATATTTAAACTTGACAGCAGGATGTAACCATAGCGGCCCGTTAGCTCAGTTGGTTAGAGCGTCGTGCTAATAACGGGAAGGTCGTTGGTTCGAACCCCCACGGTCCAGTACGTTTATGTCAATTTCTTTTCCTATAACATGGAATGCAAACACATATATTTAAACTATGACAGACAGATACAATCATAGCGGCCCGTTAGCTCAGTAGGTTAGAGCGTCGTGCTAATAACGCGAAGGTCTTGGGTTCGATCCCCCCAAAAGCCACTACGTTTATGTCAATTTCTTTTCCTATAACCTTGAAATCAAACACATATATTTAAACTTGTCAGCAAGATGTCACCATAGCTGCCCGTTAGCTCAGTTGGTTAGAGCGTCTTGCTAATACCGCGAAGGTCGTGGGTTCGATCCCACCACGGTCCAGTACGTTTATGTCAATTTCTATTCCTATAACCCGGAAATCAAACACATATATTTAAACTTGACAGCAATATATAAACATAGCGGCCCGTTGTTCAGTTGGTTAGAGCGTCGTGCTAATAACGCGAAGGTCGTGGGTTCTATCCCCCCACGGGCCAGTATTGTTATGTCAATTTCTTTTCCTATAACCTGGAAATCAAACACATATATTTAAACTGACAACAAGATATAACCACAGCGGCCCGTTATCTCAATTGGTTAGAGCGTCGTGCTAATAACGCGAAGGTCGTCGGTTCTATCTCCCCACGGGCCAGTATTGTTTATGTGAATTTCTTTTCCTATAACCTGGAAATCAAACACATATACTTAAACTTGACAGCAAAATATAAACATTGCGGCCCGTTAGCTCTGTTGGTTAGAGCGTCGGGCTAATAACGCGAAGGTCGTCGTTTCTATCCCCCCACGGGCCTGTGTAGGACAGTAGCCTTTCCGCCTTTTTTCAACAAAGAAGAAGACACTCTAGCAATGTTTATTGATTTCCAAGGGGCATATGACTCTATCTGGAGATATAAATTATTAGAAAAAATGCAGACTTTAGGCATTCAAGAGAATGTGCTACACTTGATCAGCAATTTTACTATCCAACGGTTCATTGCTACAAAGTACAATAATCACCTCTCTAAGTACCAACAAACACATCGAGGTTTACCACAAGGTTCTGTACCCAGTACCACCCTCTTCAATATCTATACTAGTGATCTACCTAGGGCTGTAGAAAAACAAACAACAACCCTACTCTTTGCTGATAACATTGTAATATGGGCCTCCAAACCGAAAAATCAAAGCCAACAATTAATTACTATAGCTCAACAGTCACTATTGCAATTAGAAAATTGGGCATCTCAAAATTTTATGAAAATAAATGTACAAAAGACAAATTACCAGCTATTTACTTTAAGAAAGAAACCGTTACCCATTACTCTGAAATTAGAAGGTGAATTATTAACTCAAACACACGAAGCAAAATATTTAGGAATAACCCTGGATACAAAATTAACATGGAAGAAACATATAGAGAGTATATGTACAAAGATAGAAACAAGTTTACCGTTATTAAAACGATTAGCAGGGAAACAGAGTGGTTGCAACATGCAGACTCTAAAACACCATCTATCAAATGTACATAAAACCTGTACTTCATTATTGTGAAAAAATTCTAATAACTACGAATGTAGAAAAACTTAATAAATTACAGAACCAAATCCTCCGCCTCATAACAGGAGCCGTTAAAACAACAGCAATTACTGCCATGCAAATTTTAACAAATAATCCAAACATAACATTTGAACTTGAGAAAGCAGCAAACACACAATTGAGAAACTGTTAAGACTACCCTATAATAACTGGGTCCAAATCTCAGCAAAGCTTTTTTAGCATAGTACAAGAAATCAGCCAGAGATTTCAACTTCCATACACAAAAGAAACTATGCAGATGAGAAACAACCCTCTAGAATTTTTATAAATTGAATATAACCTCCATTTTACATAAACTATCACAAAATGTGAACCCCCCCTCTACCTTAAAACAACTGGCACTGGAAACAATAAACTTAAGATATCCTGCTCCTGAATGGACGCATATTTTTACAGACGGTTCCAGCCTACCAAATGAGGGTGCTGGTGCGGTATGCCCACTTTTCTCCTTTTATCGTAAACTAAACAAAACTTCAACAAACTTTGATGGCAAAATTTTAGCAATCCTACTAAGTTTACAAAATATTTTTATCACATCCAAAAATTTAGAAAGGTTGTAATACTGTCTGACTCCAAAGCAGCCATTCTTGCTATAACACAAGATACAACACCTAAAAGTATCAAAATTATTGAATGCCATAAAATGATAAAACAGTTATCACATTTACATAGAAAAGTTGTACTCCAGTGGATTCCGGCCCACTGTGGAGTGATAGGAAATGAAACAGCTGATTTTCTGGCCAAAAAGGGTAGCAAAATTGTTTCGAACCCAACTACTATTCCAGTACCCTTTCACTCTATCAAAAGAATTATTTCAAATAAATATATCAAACAACTTAAGGAAGAATACACCATAAAAACATCTGGAAAGGAATGGGAAAATCTACAAACTTATAACATTATTTCATTACAAAGAAAATCTGCAGTGGCAATATTCAGATTACTAACAGGACATGACTGCCTAAATAAACACCTACACAGATTTGGCATAACAGATTCACCTAAATGCCCTTTCTGCAATCTAAATGAGGATATGGATAAAAATCACCTCATCCACTGTCCAGCTTTTATAGAAGAGACCAACCTTTCCGCTAAATATTGGAGTGCAAGGGAGCGAATGATTTTATCAAGTGCACAACTTTAGATACCATCCAACCAACCATATTCCAGTGTGATTATTAACATAATTCTAATAAAATTCAGTTTTCCCAGCGTGGATTTTGAAACTTATTGAAACTGAACTCTTATGTATGGATACTCTTCAACTGCTGAGCTTCTCAGAATCCCATTCCATCTTAAACATAAAAGACCTCTTTATTATGTTGGGCTTCTTTTATGTGCCATAACTATATGGCATGGGACAGCTGACTTTACTTTAGTTCTGAAAGGAGCCATGCTAAAGACTTTTATTGCATCCCCCTCTGCCAGGTCTGAAACTGCGACCCCAGGAAATAATTATTACCCTTGGACCAGAGAGGACAAAACTAATATAAAACAAATATCTACAAAGTGAAATGGGCTTAAGTGTAAAAAAGCAACAGCTCCCAAACCTAGTCCCTCAAAAAATGTAAGTGACTAAGTGTGAAAAACGCACTACAAATAGTTTTATCAATTAATTTAGATGCCACCGTTACTAAATTCCTACAAAAATATCTAACAAATTTCATTTATAACTTCAGATGAGCATCAATAAAGTCAATTTAAAAACATAAAAGTGTTTTAAAAAAGAGTTCCTGGCATGTGTACCATTTAAACTGTGAGCAAAAGCTGGCAAAACATACTTTACTAAGTTTACTGTAAATACATAACAAGTTACGTATTTACAATTTTGAAATTCTTATTTAGAAAAACTAGCCTCTTTTCACAAATCATAAGACTCTGCAGATAAAGTGAAACGCAGGCACGTATTTAGAAGCTAATTTCCGGGGGGGGGGGGGGGGCCAAAAATTCTACGTTGAATTATTTACTTTTAACAGTTAATTAGGGATGTGTTTTTATCATGTTAATAAAAATTAAAAACAAATGTATTGTTACATTCACATGACTTTCTCTCCTACCCGCGCCGCTAGCGTAGATGGTAGCGTATCTGCCTGACGTTCATGAGGTCCCGAGTTCGAATCTCGCCCAGGATGAGTTGCCTGCATAAGGTTTTTTCCAAGATTTTTCCTTATCCTTAAAGACGAATGTCGGGGAGTTCTATGCTCCATGGACCCTGGACACAGTTGAGCATCATTTCACCCATTTCAGTCAACGTCCGATATGACTTAACGTTGGAGGACGTAAAATTACAACAACAAAAAATTGACTTTCTCCACCCAAGATTCTACAAAATTCTTCTTATAAAAATTTTTTTTCTTGATTCTTTGGATAAAGTCTGTAGAAAGGCCTTTAGTTGCACAGTTTTTTATCTTAGGAGTCAAAAATTAAATACCTTTAAGGAAGTATCTGAGAATTGTAGTTACCAACAGATAATATATCGGAATTGGTTAACCTTGCAATACATTATTGTAATTGACATTATTTGTATATTTTAACGAGTTCTACAGCTGCTGTGCAGTAACTTTTCGTTAATTTCTTAAGTTTAGAATAGTTATACGAACATCACTTCCAGTAAAGTGGACTTCGAGTTTTTCTTCAAAAAATTCACAATAGGGTATCTTAAATATGTTGTGTTTTAATTAAAATTATTGAATCCACTTTTTGGACGATTTTCTTGAAAATCTTCGTTTCGCATCCTTGAAAGATAACGAAATTAAAACCTACATTTCGTATTCCTCCAATTTTTGTATTTTGTAATATGCTATTAGCAAACACAAAAAGCATACACACTGGAGCGCGCGTGCGTAATATTCTTTTTTAATTTTTGTCTTTGTTCTGGTTTCCTCTGAACTTGCATTCCTGGTGACATCTCGAAATAAATTTTTTTAAATGGAATATAACACGTTTGTGCTTACTAAGCAGTGGTAGAGGTACTAAACATTGATGCCGTACACTGACATGAGTCTCTGGTTCACACAGTTTCACTATTCGTATAAAGCACGATTGCTCCATTACGTATCGTCATCAGACAAACTGGTTATAAATGATTTCAACTGTAGTCCGCCTCCATAATGTGGTGGTACCGTGTCTTACTCCCAGTGAAGAGGTAGTGGCCAACCTTGCCGCGCGAGGGGAAGGAAGGCTTACCTCCACCTCATATGAGCGAAAGTTGAGCAACGCTAAAGCGAGTTCCAATTGAGATCAAGATAATTTTCCTGAATTGGACTTTTCACAGGGCTTTCCCTTATCTTAAGAAGACGAATGTCGGATAAAACTTAAGTTCTGGTGGCCGTGGACCGATTTGAGGGTGTCATCCGTTTCATTTACTGCTCAATATGATAATCCGGTTAAAGGATGTTAAAATATTTAAAGATAAATAAAAAACTAGGTTCCGTATATTATGCAGCTGAAAAAAAGTTGCAATTTTGAGACTGCCAAATGTACATATAACTTGTTACATACCATGAGATGTTTCGAAAACAACTGGTACAAGGAAACTAGAAATTGCCGGAGTTGCCCATTTTATGAGCTCCACGTTCGCTTGTAACCTGATATTTTATCTAAGATGCCATGGTTGTTTAGTTGAATAATCAGTGAAATTGAAGTGGTGTTTATCACGTATTCCCAGAATATTCAAATTGTTGTGTCTCAAACGTGAAGCATTTTAATCGGAATCGTTAGGCATGTTTTTGAGAACATAAACAACTTACGAAAGTTCTTTTGTTGTTGTTGTTGTTGTAATTTTACGTCATCCAACGTTAAGTCATACCGGAGATGAATGGAATGGGTGAAATAATGCTCTAAAGAGCCCAGGGTACATAGAGCTTAGAATTACCCGACATTCGTCTTTCAGGATAAGGGAAACCCCGGAGAAAACCTTATCCAGGTAGCTCACCCTGGCGAGACTCGAACTCGGGACCTCTTGAACGCGAGGCAGACCCACCTCCACCACGCTAACGAGGCGGGCTTTTTCTATCTAAAGGATGGTTTGGTGTGGAGAAATTTTTTCAAAACCTTCGTGCCACATCTTCGAAACATCCTAAATGTAAATAAATCTGCGATTTTTCGTTTTTGAAATACGCTGTTACATTAACGCAATGATACTTCTATACGTATATCTAGGGTCAAAACTCAGTGCAGTTTACCGATGTACCTGCAATACAATACTTTCTTACTATATAGAGGATAATAAACCTATTGACAGGTTAACAAAATTATAAAAGTAGCAAATATGACTCCAGCCAAAATATACACATGAAATACTGCAGCAATTACTAGAAGTTTCCTAGACATGCAAGATAAATAATATATTAGTAACATTAAAAGGGTCTAACTTGAAAACTCACCACAAAGAGCTGAGAAACTGTTGAAGAGAAGCCTTGTCCATGATGATCTCCATTACAGTCATTCAGTTTATATGGAAAATTTTTCACACTATTTACACTATGTACACGAAGCTTAAGTATTGCTATAGTACTAAGTTGATACGCCTGCTTCTCCTGCCCATTATATTTAACACTTCCTCAGGATTGATTTTCTGATCCCAGTGTACAGACAACATTAGTTAAACGCTCATCACTAGTTCTATTTCTGAGGTAAGTTTTGAGCCGTTTCATTGTTGAAAATGATCTCTCGGCACTGGCAGTTGAGATGGGTAGGGTGGCTAAAATTTTAAGCAGACGATGAATTGAGGGATATAATGCTGATGAACATGTTACCAAAGAACTTATGGCACTATTTGGTCTATTTTGTTTCTCTGTGAATTTCCATTTTTGACATCACAACCGATATTCTGCCTGTGTTTCACTGTCACTGATATTTCCGCCTAAATATCAAGAAAGCTTGTTTAACCTATCAGCTTTAGTTTCTCCTACATTTCTGGGCAGTAAAATATCGAAAGCAGACAATATATCTTTGTTCTGTTCAAATAGTTCCTTAAGACTTGAGATCAGTTCGTCAGTGCATGGAATAAAGAGATATCTTCTGAAGTACTCCTCTGCTGTATCTGCTGGGTGATTGTCCCTTTTTGTCTGCTTCCCTGCCAGTCTTTGAATTCTGATTTCAGGGTCAAATAGGGATTTCATACTGTTTGAACACTGCTCAAAGATTTTGTGAAATTCTTCAACAGCATTCCTTCTTAAAGCTTCCAGATGCTTTACTACGTCACTGGCATATTCCAAAGCAGAGCTAAGATCATTTCCGGGCTTTGCAGATACGTAGAAAGGCGGGCTGTGAAACACAGAAGTTTCTCGCATGTCAATAGTGAGATTAGAAAGGCACTATAGTTGTATAGTCGTGCTGCGGTTTTGGAAATTGATTTGTTGCTTATGGAAAGCTCCTGAAGGCTCTGAACAATCGGTTCTAGAAGTTCCACAAACACAATGACAGAATCATGCGTCTCTAAAATCTAATATTGCAAAGGTCAATCAGTCTTGATTTCTTACTGGTAGGTAACAGCTCATTAATGCTATTCTTTAAAGCGTTGCCAGCAAAAGGATGATTGCGAAATAAATCACAAATGTCACTCATAGTGCCTAAGCAATTACGAATGTGAGTTGTAGTAAGTGCAGAGGACAACGCTAAATTTAGTCTATGACTAGCACATTGAACAAATAAAGCTTTTGGATATAGCTGTTTCACTTTCGCTTAAACTCCATTGAACTTTCCAGCCATAGAAGAAGCACCATTGTACCTCTGTCCCACCAGATTGCTCATATTTACTCCAAGGTTAACGCATTCTTGTATGTCTTAGCAATGTTGCTACCGGTAAGGCCATATATAGGCACAAACCCCACAAAGTCTTCTCTCAAAACATGGTCAGAGTTGACATACCGTAAACAAACAGATAGCTGCTCCGTTCCGGAAATATCTAAAGCTTCATCAGCAATGAAACTAAAGCATTCTGCAGCATTTACAGCACTGAGAACCTTTCCTCGTACTATTTCGGCACATATGCCCAGGACTTCGTTCTGGATTAAGGGGCTAATATAAGTTGCATTTTTCTTCGCATTAGCCACATGCTTTTCTAATATTTTGTCACCAGCATAATGGCGAAAGCGTAAGAGAGCTCGAAAATTTCCGTCTTTCTTATCAGGCTTTGATAACATTAAGGGACCACTATCTAAATCACATCTGAGAGGCAGTTCTTCTTGTCCACAAAATATAATTGTTTTTATTATTGGTAGAAGACCTTCCCTATTTTCCTTAATTTCTTTTCCCCTCTGACTATTACCTAATCTGAGATGCCACATCTTCTTCCCTTCCATTCTCTATTGCCAAAAACCGCTCGGCTGATAAGACACAGTTTTTATGATAACCACTTGTCTGGTGATTGTTAAATGCTTCTACAGCATCCTTCCATTTACAAAATGGTTTTGTCACCAAATATCCTAAGTTTTGGTGACCGCCTTGACCTACGCCTTGTTTGCAGAAGAGAACGGAGTAACGGCAATATGCACCGTCTTGAACTTTTGAGTATGTTAGCCACCTCCACCTATCCAGCCACTTATATTGAAAACTGAGTCTCTTAGAGCCATGCAAAAGTACGGGAAACACAAATGAACTATTAGGCTTCAAATCATTTGTGAGTATGTCATACCTAACATCTCTACCGGTTTCCCCCGCCATCTCATTCCACCGGTGCTCCATCTTCATCTCATGTATCATCAGTGTCACCGCCTGCGGTGCCGTATGTAGTAAAATCGGGCGTTAAACACTACACATTCCTAACATCTCTAGGAATATTGACACAGTTTGTTTCTTGCAGCAGCATGCTGATATCACAACCGGCATTAAAACTGCGAAGTTCTTCACTCACGACACGAACACTGCACATCTCATTTTTAGTTATTAACTCACCAACTTCAGGTTTAACTTCGCTTAAAGCGCTAGTTCTGCATATCTTGCTCGCATTGGTAGGTTTGAAAAAACTATCGATTTTTGCGTTCCTCTTCATATCTAAGAAAACCACTGTTTCAAACTGTCGAAAAACACCTTCACAATACGAGAAACGTTTGCTTACTAGCCACACTGCGTTAAGTCCGGCTTTTCAACCCTAGCAGGTAGACACTCACATTGGTCAATGACCCTTCTTTCAGTTTAAAGAATAACTCAGTTCTTAATGACAGTCCTAAGGACAAGTTAGATGTGCACAGTCGGAACAAAAGAAAGAGCCGCAGTTTCAAATTCGTTTGATTATTTAGTTGTTGTTGCTAATATTTTTCTCAGATAAGTTTATTTCTTGTGATATTTATTTTGGGATAAAGGTACTTATTAAGAGTTTTCACTTCATTGGAAGGCTTTGTTTAGTACCTAACTATTCCCCTTTTTCTCCATTACAAATGAGGATGATAGTTAATGAATATTAACATTCTCTGCAACCCGCCGCTTTAGTATAGTATGGTGTTTGATGTATGTGTTTCTCCCAGAGACAGGGTTTCGATTACCGATTGATGCATCTCCCGGATGAAGTTTCTTCCTAATGTTTCCTCACCACTTGAACCTTTATGTTTGGAAAACTTAGGCCCCTCTCCTGCATTATTTGCTCATTTGTTAAAGTATCTGGGAGATCGCTAATCACAGCTTTTCTCAATCGACTATTTCCATTTTGCTCTTGCAACACAAAATTTCACCTATTTGCCTTACCTGATTCAGATCAGTAAACATTTTCTTTATTGCAATTCCTTTCTTGGAAATGTTGAAAACAGTGTTGTTATGATAAATTAAATTTAAATTTAATTTTGTTTATTGTTACAATATTTTTATTTATCAATCATTTCTCTCTAATAATTATTCCTCCATTTTTCTGTTCACTACACTCCCACATAATATTCTCTCCGTCGTCTTGGTCCCCACATATTGGACAGCAACCTTGCAACACATTCTCCCTTTGACTTCTCAGTTTCCATATCCCTAATTGGTACCACGCAATCACTTCTCTTTCCCTTTTATTACAAACTTGAAAATACTTTCCTAATCTTAATTTTGTTCCAAACATCCTAAAAAGGAGCAGTTTCACTTCAGCTGTAGGCCCATATATCACTTAGTCCATAATTCTACAACTGTTCCTTTACTCTTTTCAATCAGACATCCTGACTGGGATGCTTTTCTTGAAAATTGAGGCAACATTTTATCGGATTATCCTCTGGTAACTGACCAGTACTTGACACTTTTTCCATCACCATTACTTTCATACTACTTTTTCTCATTTCTAAAAGTACACCTACATTAGCTGAATTCTGGAGTACCCTCAACATAAGTTTACAAGATGCTCTTAATATAAGATCCAATTTCATCCATCCATTTTCAACCCCCCCCCTAATATATTTACTCCATAGCCCTCCCTTGACATCACTAAGGCTGAGTACAGCTCTTCAAACCACAAAATCTGTATAAGGATTTTCGTAGTAAACCTAGTGCTGATCTGTCTTTAGCTAGTGCCCACTTTTTCTGCTGCTCCCAATCCCCTTTCCTGCTTAGTTTGATTATCAAATAAGCGTACTCCTGCACTACTTGAATTTCTTTGCCTACCATGGCCTGTTTTTCAGATTTTTTCAATTTGTTTCCTTTTTTAAATACTATTGTATTAGTTTTATTTTGATTCGCTTTAAGACCCCATACCTTGCAGTATCTCAGTATTTACAGCATGAGTCAAAAACCAATTTCACTTACTAAACCAGCCATTAAATCATCTACAAGGGTAGATCAAATATAAACGGGACTTATTTTTTTTTAAATTTATTTTATCAAACAACAAAAATGCTCATATATAGATTACTTTTGTGCATAGTGTGCTGCCTTCAATACACATTTTCTCCATTGGATTGGGAAGTTTTTGAATCCATCTTTATAGAAAGAAGGAGGACGTGTGTGGAGCCAGTTGCGCAAGAATCCTTCTCCACTTGCGTCTTGTTCAAAATGCTGTCCTCCTAGGTCTTGTTTGAGTGGTCCAAACCAATGGTAGTCATAGGGCGATAAATCTGGACTATAAGGAGAACGTTCCAGAGGTGTTCCATCCTTTTTCTCCAGTTTTTCCCGTGTTAAAGTGGCAGTATGTGGCCTCGCAATGTTATGGAGAAGAATGGTGTTTCAGATCGGTTGTTGGCGTCGCTTGTTACCATATACAGCTTTTGCGTCATCCAAAATGAGACAGTAATAGGCTGCAGTAATTGTCCTTCGTCCGTTTAGAAAATCCACCAGCAAAATCCCTGCAGAGTTCCAGAAAACGGTTGTAAGCACCCTTCCATCAGATAGGCATGTTCTGAACTTGACCAGACATGCTTTGTCTCATCACTGCCATTCCATGATTGCTTGCTTTGACTCTGGGGTGTAATGATGTACCCACGTTTCATCACAAATCACAATGCGATTCAAGAAACCTCCCTCCTCGTAGCAATGCAGGTGTCTCTGACAAACTTCCTGGCATCATGTTTTTTATTCCTGGTTGAGGGACAAGGAACCTACCTGGCAGAAAATTTTCTGTAATGGAGTTCATCTTGGATGACTGTACACTTCAATAATGTATTCCTAGGTAAAAAACAATTTTGGATAATTTTATGCGCCAATCTTCAATAATGTCACGAATGGCAACAATGTCTGCAGTGTTGTCTGCTTGTCCGCAATCTCCTCCTATGAGGTTCATTTTCTACAGCTTCTCTTCCCGCCACAAAAATGTTAGCCCACTCAAACACCCCAGTGCAAAAGTGTTTCTTCCCCAAAGTGTGTGCGGAGCTGCCTCAAATTTTCCAATGGTTTGATGCCCTTTTTTGCAAAAAAATCTGATGATGATGATGCATTGCGCAACAGACGTGTGCATCTCTTACTCACTCATGGTGTACTGATGCATCCCGGTTCTCCGCTGTGTCTCTTACTCACTCATGGTGTACTGATGCAGCCCTGTTCTCCGCTGTGTCTCTTACTCACTCATGGTGTACTGATGCAGCCCTGTTCTCCGCTGTGTCTCTTACTCACTCATGGTGTACTGATGCAGCCCTGTTCTCCGCTGTGTCTCTTACTCACTCATGGTGTACTGATGCAGCCCTGTTCTCCGCTGTGTCTCTTACTCACTCATGGTGTACTGATGCAGCCCTGTTCTCCGCTGTGTCTCTTACTCACTCATGGTGTACTGATGCATCCCGGTTCTCCGCTGTGTCTCTTACTCACTCATGGTGTACTGATGCATCCCGGTTCTCCGCTGTGTCTCTTACTCACTCATGGTGTACTGATGCAGCCCTGTTCTCCGCTGTGTCTCTTACTCACTCATGGTGTACTGATGCAGCCCTGTTCTCCGCTGTGTCTCTTACTCACTCATGGTGTACTGATGCAGCCCTGTTCTCCGCTGTGTCTCTTACTCACTCATGGTGTACTGATGCAGCCCTGTTCTCCGCTGCATCTCTTACTCACTCATGGTGTACTGATGCATCCCGGTTCTCCGCCGTGCGTGCGCGCACAATACCCCCTCTCGAGGTACCCTCAACAACATACTGACAGTCTCTCTTAAAAATTATTACCAACAGCAGCGTTATATTAAAATTCCTGTTTATATTTTATCTGCCCTTATACATATAACAAGCCTGGGATTTCCCTGTTTTCTATAACTGGCATGTGTTTATTTGCTGAACTTAGACTAACCATGATGTCATCTGTAAATAGATTAAACAAAATAGGAATCAATTTACGTTCTTGTCTAAGGCCTCTTTCCAGATTCACCTCAGCAGTTTTCTTCCCCATATTTGATGCAAAACGTATTATCCTGACAGTTCAATTAATAGTTCTACCACCTCTTTACTTAGCCCCTTGAGCCTCGGCTTATACCACAAAGCTTCCCTTTTTATTTTATCATATGCCCTCTCAAAATCTATGAATAGCTTATACAGCCTTCCTCTTTTCACTTGTAAATATTTGTCAGCTAGTGTTTTAATAGTCATATGTTGTCCATTGTTTGTCTCCCTTTCCTAAAACCCAATTGAAATGAAGATAATCGTTGGTTAACCTCTGTCCAGGTTTGTATGCTTTCCACCATTATTCTGGTAAAGCTTTTTCCCATATTTGATGATAATGACATCACCCGCCTCGGTAGCGTAGATGGTAGCATGTCTGCCTCACGTTCAAGAGGTTCCGAGTTCAAATCTCGGTCAGGGTGAGTTACCTGGATAAGGTTTTTTCCCAGGTTTTCCCTTATCTTAATACCAATGTTGGGTAACTAAGCTCCATGGATCCCAGGCCCATTTGAGCATCATTTCACCCATTCCATTCATTGTCCGATATGACTTACAAAGTTAAAGGTCGTAAATAACAAACAAAAATAATAATAATGATATCCCTCTGTAGTTCTCCGGGTCGCCTTCATTTTCTTTCCCTTTATGTATAGGCTGACTTATAGCCTCTCTTGGTATTAATTTATTCTCCTTCGTACTATTTATTAGCTTAACCATGCACTTCTATCTGCCTCTAACTCACACCAAACCTGAAGGAATTCTACTAGCAAGCCATCTGTCCGTACTGCCTTTTTCTTTTTAAAATCTTCCACCTGTTTTAACACCACCTCATTTGAAAATGGTCTGTCCAACTCATCAATTGTATATAATCACAAGCCAACTCAATGTACTATTTCGGTACAATCCTCTCCTCTCTTTCAAACAGTTGACCAAAATGAATCACTCGGTTTAATTAAGGATTTTTAACTTTTTTCTTTGTACACTTTCTGACTACCTGCCATATTTTGTAACCCCTGCCAAAATTATTTTAGATTCAATTTCACATGCACCCATTTTTCTTTTTTTAATTCAACCCAACAGTTTATATGCCTCCTTAAGTTGCATCATTTCTTCCCTCTGGACCCTTCCATTATTTTCCCTTCATCTTATTAGTGCCCTTCTTATCAAATTCCTCATTTCTACATTCTCCATCAAACAAGTCATTACCCTTCAAGCGTACCGCTCTCATATTCCTTCCTGCCCATTCCAATACAAATGTATAGACATCCAGTATTGATCATGCTTCAGAAAATTAACTGTATTACCATATAGTTCCTATAATTACAGATATTATTTAATAAGAGAAGTGCTCTGTTAATGGTAGGTTTTTTTTTTTTTTGTTTAACTAAAAGATTAAAACAATTGATAATTATTGGAAAAGGGGATAGATTACGGAAACAGGAAGCTCAAGGTTGATGATTTGTATATGATAATGACAATGACAGTGAGATATCTCTCAATAACAGAACATTGTTGATGACATTGCTCCTTTGCCAGTTGAGTAAATCACCTTTTTAGAAATTATTCCCATTGTACAGATTGAGTACCGTGCGTTCGCAATGGTTGCATTAGTCATTCTAGTAACTAACTTAGTTGGTTTTCTTTTTTTTTAATTAAGGAAGTTCCAGGCTTGTACAAAGGCTTGTTTAAAAATATTGCAATAAACATTTACATGGGTACATATTTAATGCATTTGTAATAGATAATTTATTCATCTTGTAAATCATACATTGTACATGTGTAATATAAGACAGGTCAAATTGTGAATTTACAGTGCAACTAACTATACTTGTAAATTAACAAGTCACATACAATAAGGCCAAGTCAGTGTTTCTACAAAATAATGTTTTATAAAGATATCTCAAGAATTTTATAATATACACAATTAATTCAGAAATGTAACAATATTATAAACTTTCCATAAATTCACTAACAACAGTGGTCTAGCAAGTATACCTAAACTGACTTTTAACTAAATGCTGAAAAATTGCAAGTGGTTTTATTGGCTATAGGCAGTTTATTAAAAAAAGTGATTTCTAGGTTTATTACACTGTTTTGATGAGCTCTTGTGTTACTTCTATTCACATGAATGCCCATTCTCTGTTTAGTATTATGGTTATGAACTGTGTCATTAGAGGTATAGGGGCCATTTCCTTTCATTAAATTTGTCTTTGTAAATTTTAAAATTTCAAAAATGAAAATACATGGGAGAGGTAAGATTTTAAATTTTTTAAATAATGGTCTGCACGTAGATTTTGATTTAACTTCTGCAAGTATTCTTAGAATCTGTTTTTGCATTATGAATAATGATTTACAATGTGATGAGTTACTCCATAATGTTATGCCATATTTTAAAATAGAGTGAGCACACGCAAAATACATGCTTCTGAGAGTTTTAATGTCAACTATGTGTACCAGTTGTCTGAAATTATAAGAAATTGTACTGAGTTTTTTAATTAGTACAACATGTGTCTCCCATTTTAGGTTACTCTGTATCCAAAGACCAAGAAATTTAGTAGTATTTACATACTTAATTACTTTATTATTACATATTAATTGTGATTATACAGAAGACTTATTCTGAGAAAACTGAAAATGAATTACCTGTGTCTTATCCAAGTTTACAATTAAATTATTATTGCTGAACCATTTATAAATATTACTGAACATTCTGCTCGATAAGATTTGTAGCTCTTCAACTGCATTGCTTTCAGTTAATATATTTGTGTCATCAGCATATTGAACTATTGTTTTACTGTAATACTTAAGGTATTACTATGCACCCTTGTTGCATATAATAATTGGCTAAACATACATATAAGGCATGCAGCTTCCAAGTGCTCCATTTGTGTTTTGTCCCTTAATGTATGCCTAGTTACTAATATTTCATTCTTCTAAGAAGAAACAAAAGCAGCACTGGTCACTGAAGGTATGCTATAGTTGAGTTATGCTATAGAGAGCTTTTTGGAATTTCTTATAAATTAAAAAAGAATCAACATGTGTATCAAAGTGAGTATATTGCTCACATGTCTACCATTTGCAAACATTGTCATTAGCTTATATGTTATTTTGTTTGAAGTCCAGATCAGTACAAACAAAACCTGAAGTCCCTATTTTATGAAATACTGGGTAATGACCGAAATTAATGAAAAGGTTGAAGACATGCGCAATTTAAAATTTATAAAGCTTCCTTACAGTTCAAACTTTAACAATTCTCTAAAGTATTCCCCTTCGAGCTTTGAATAATTTAAAGCTGTGCTACCCAAAAGACTAAAGAACGAATTTACATTAATTTACAAAGATAAGGCTAATATAGGTGTTAATCTTCAAGCATTATTGAAGTCTTTAATATGAATGACGGCTTTACTGATGCATACAAACTGTTTAGCGTGGTTCTTACAATATCGTCCAATAGTTACTCTGCAGAACGAAGTTTTTCGTGCTTAAAGAGAATAAAGAATTATCTCCGAAACAGCTTAGGCAATAGCAGATTAACATCATTGGCTGCTATTTCCATTCACAAGCACATACTCATTGAACTGATGAAAACTCGGCCATCCTATGAAGACATCATAGATGCTTTCGCGAGGATGAAAAACAGAAAAATCGAATTCATATATAAGCAGGTAGCTGAGCCTTATAGGAATTAACTAATAAGTGAACCAGTAAGCAGCAGCAATTTTCTTTTGTTTTTTATTGTGGTGTTGTAAATAACTTTGTTTTCTGTTTTCCCTCCCACTCAAGGTGCCCGCCTTGGTAGCGTGGTGTTAGCGTGTGTGCCTCACGTACAAGAGGTCCCGAGTTCGAATCTCGGTCAGGTGAGTTACCTGGAAAAGGTTTTTTCCAGGGTTTTCCCTTATCCTGTAAGACGAATGTCGGGTAACTCTAAGCTCTATAGACCCCGGGCTCATTTGAGCATCATTTCATCCATTTCATTCATCGTCCGATATGACATAACGTTGGAGGACGTAAATTACAAAAAAAAAAAAAAAAAAAAGAAAAAAAGAAAAAAAACCTCCCACTCAAAGTTTATCAACCACCCTATTCTGAATTTGTACGCTTATATTTTTTAATTAGCTTACTTTAAACTGGTCGTGTTGATCATATGACAGTAATAATGATTTTGCGAATTTAGATTAGCCAATTCTCCGAGTCATCTAATAAATTTGCCCAGAGCTGCGCCTGTAACAAGTTATTTAGCTGTTGTAGGAGCACTTTTTTCCTGAACATTTTGAGTCCTCCTAACGATACATTTGTCGAAGTTGTGTAGATCTATTACTAATTTCGGAACACTGCGCCTTTTACCTGGAGTTCCAAAGATATGCTCTGATTTACATTTTATTTGCGTTCTTTAACACCTTTCACTGTTCTCTCAGATACTCCCATGTTACTGATATGTACTTAGGCTTTTCGAATATTTTTGAGAAAGAAAAATCTGATGTAACCAGTTCTTTGCTTTTAGCTTGTTTCTTCATGTATGCTTGTAAATTTGAAGCAATTTCTCGACTGATTGTGCATTGTTTTGGATCCTAATTTACAAAGTACACTGATAATATAATTAAGTTATGTGATGATCAATGTGTGGGAAAAGTTGTGAATTTACAGGGACTGTGCCTCAGATGAAGTTGACATCACTACCTTCCCTATTCCCTCCTCACCTGCAGCGCATGATTTCATTCAGCAGTATTATACTGTAACTTTGTGGGTTCGTAGAATTAAAAGGCCGAGTTGCAGAAATTAAAAATCTCCTTTATTTTCGTAGAGCTACTCTAATAGATTACAGCAGCATTACGTTACATACACCATCAGTCTACCAAGGTCGATGGCAATAACAAACCGTGACAGCTGATTACATTAGCTCTCGTTACAACTGCACTCTTTTTACACAACTACTGCTTACTCACTCTTGTTTACAACAACTGTTTCACAACTACAACTGTCCTGCTGGTGTGTCACAATCCCTTTTATATCTCCATTCATGATTACCAGACTGTTCTGTCAATCACTAGAGGTTTCTGGAAAACAAGGCATCTAATTACATAATTCGAACATTCTTATCCCCTTCGTGAAACGCAAATTAATCTACGCTGGCGACGCCTTTGCCTCAGTTATCTTGCTTGCCGGCGTTATCTGTTTACACAAGTTCGTTATCTACGTGAAACCTATCCATCTATTATCTATTTGCGCCGAAACTTTAATGCCCATTACCGCGACAGTACATATCGTTTGCTTTCTTGGAATGCACTGGCCGGTGTCAACAAACACGGGTGGTATCTTGTGACAATTATACAGCAGAACCTGTGTTTGCAGAATATTTTTGTCGCAGCTTTCCAAATAAAGTAAAATCATTAACTACAATACTTTTTTTTAACGGGGACATACTTTTACTCGCGTTAAATCCGAATCCACAGTATTTCGGAGCGTTCTATTTCGGGCTACTACTGTATTTCTGAAGACTCAAACTGCAGTTGCCAAAAGATACAGTGAACATTTTGAGTAAAAGCTAAGTGACAATTCGGGAGGTCGTGGATTCATTACCGTGGCCGACTTTGACTCCATGAGTTCTTTTTCCAAGTATTTCCTCAGATTGTGGGCGAATGGTGGGAAGGTTCATTGTATTCCCCAGATTTCCTTTCTCTCCTTTTCACTTCATACGATTGGACCTTTCAGGGTTTGCCCGAGACGATGGCTGTCTCGGAGCCACATGTCAGGGAATTTGTGCTCTATAAACCTTCGCCCTCGGGGGTGCGTTCTCCGAGTTCAAACTCCATGGAGGGGGTCTCCAATTGCCTGTTGAACTAGAGATGTCACCAGATATTCAATCTATATATGCTAGAGACCTTGTCCTTTACCAGGTCGCCCTATGTCTACTCTCGCTTCATCTCGGGACGCTCTTCTCCGGCGGCACAGGTTCAAAAGGACATAGTCCTCAAAGTCCTCACATTATCTTGACTTTTCAGTAAAAGCTCAGTGCATTAAACAGTGAGAAACTAAAATTCATCGCGTCTATTTTAATTGTAAACTAATTCTGCATTGGTTTTACAGTCACTTAATGCGGCGTAGTAGCATTAGACCAACGGAATTTGGTATATTATAATACAGTAAAGAATGTTACTAGAGTCTGTATAGTTATGTAATATATATAGGCTATGGTAATATACAATCATGATTTTACGTTAGTTGCCAAGAATACCTAATTACAAGTAAAGAAAGTTAAATATTAGTACAGCTGAACATAATTCCCAGTTATTTAAAGTGCAAAATTATATATCTGATTACATGTAATAAAAAGTTCCTTAAAAATGTTTTTAAAAGAGGACGTTGAAATTTATTAAAAATTGTCGAATATCTGCTAAACCGTAATAACTAATAACTACATACCTTCTGTGCGCCCACACGCTGATATGTCGATCAACGTTGGGTGACGCCGAATTATTGTTAGCATTAAGGTTTTTACAGAGTGAAAATATTTATATGAAGTAATTACTCTATTTAAGACAGATGAACCAGTCATCTGTAACAATGAAAAGGTAGAATGTGCTCATAAGAAGAATGAATCCTAAAGTCATAAAAAGTAAAATAAAGGAAGAGGAAAATGTTTATTAAGGTGTTGTAAAATGTATTGATATATGATAAATAAGAGGTAATTTAATGTCTTACACATAAGATATTGTTGAGTTAGATAACGTAGACCCTGTTTATCGCCGGTTGGCAGTAAAGAAAATAACGAAAGAAAGAAAACTGGTATTCTCTGCTGGTTGGTGGTCAAATGTAAAATGGGATAAAGTATTAGCTACACTACTGCTCTGTGGTATTACAAAGGTAGTGAGTGTGTCATACAACTTTTTGTTAACGCTACTACTCCTTTGTGACGTTTGGCGGCGTCCGCGAATAATACATAAATTTGAGAACATCTGGACTACCTACAGCATGAGGAACAATATGACCATTGCCCAGTAATACAGAAACATCTGCTTAACAGTTTCCTCTTTTCTTTTTATTTAGGTATACTATAAAAATACATCCTTAAAAAGAACTCAAACGTGACCACCACCTACTTACGTACTCAGTAACAGATGAAGAGGGTGATCATGAAAATACTAATTGGCTAAGAGGAGTAGTCTAACGCGCCAACTTCCCCACATTCACGTATTCTAGGCGAAGGATTAGGTGCAAAAATCCATCAAATATTTGGAAGTGAAACTGAACAGAGGCTTAACTTATCGGGAGCACATCCGGGAGCTATCGCACCGGTGGTGCGGAGCCTCGGCTTCGCTATACCCTGTGTGGCAGTCCGTGATGTTCGTTCCTCAAAAGAGCGCCTCTTTCAGGCTCTAGTTTTCCCTATCATGTTTTAAGCGTGTGAAGTATAGGGTGTGACCGCAGACTCTAATCCGCTACTGCTCCAACGTGTACTGAATAGGTGCCTTCGGGTTATCTATTCTATGTGCAGAAGGTTTACTTCACGAGGCTTCATCCCTCCGATATGTGGAGGATGAAATTAGGTGCCGGGCCACCAAACTTTACGAGAGTTTACCTCAACATCAGAGCGCCCTAGTTAAATCTTTTGGGAACTATCTACCCAGTGAATGTCGCCTAAAGCGATTCCAACTTGACCACATGGCTTGCGGGCACCTACCGGTAACCATAAGGCACTCATTTCAGTCTTAACAAAATTATACAACCACCCACAATAAATTATGAAAACAAAATCATCAAATGGAAAAACTAGTCCCGGAAATTGACACCTTTGTGAAGAGGTCCGTCACAACAAAATGTAAAATTTCTTTGCGTTGTGGTAGTAGTGCTAAGCATAAACTCATAGAAAATATTAAGTATATACTTACTAGGTTCGTTCTACGAAATTTATCTACTCGTGGTAAAGAACGGAAGCGTTAGATCGTTATTTAGAATTACAGTCAATAAGTTTGATGTAATATATAGAGAAGGCAATGGAAACAAAAGAGTGTGCCGTAGCAACGTTAGATCACAAGAATACACTAAAATTGTTAAGTTCAGATGAGTTCAGATTACAGCTAATATTTTTGAAATAATACTACAAAATTTAAGTATGGAAAGAAATGTTATATTAACTAGACAAGATGAAGATGATATACCAATCTATACTTCTACAGACGCAGTTATTGGAAGAAGATTAATTGCAAATTGCAAAGATAGAAGAGTCAGCAACGTGCATGGTTTGCTAAGGACATCGAGTAATGGAAAATATGTCATATTGCACTCATTGAAAAGAATGTATTACATTCCTCGTGATCAAGCAAAACGAGAAGTTCTGGAAGAAGGGGAAAGTGTTAATTTACGAAGCGGCGATAAGTTCTCATTTTTACCGCAGAAGTTTTGTTTCCAAGTTGAAGTTCCTAGAGCTAGCACCACAGGAAGAGAACCACTAAAAAGAAAACGCAGCTGTTCTGTAATTGACGAAGGCGATGAATCCAGTGATGAGGAAACATCTGAAACAAAGAAAGTGAAAAGTTCAAACGAAGAACTGGGAAATAGGAAAAATGAAGAGGCTTCGCACGATAGCGAAAGCGATGAGGATGATGAGCAGCCTGGACAGTACCAAGAAAATGAACACAGACAGGACGACACCCCAAATACACAGGATCTGGAAACTGTCGACGGAGATGAAGTTCCGAAAACTAAAGCTAGAAGAAGCGAAACAAAGAGGAATCCCAGGTGGGAAGGAAACGACTCCGATTAAGACGGATTTTAGCGAGAAACGGCTAAGAGAGAGGATCCGTGTCAAATTCAGCGTTTCAAGGAGAGCAAAGAAGCAAGATTCCAGATACTTCCTCAAATTGTAGGTAAATAAAATCTCAAGAAATTCAACCTTTGTAAGAAAATATTCTCATGAAAACGACCTTCAATATTTAGAAGAACTGAATAGTTTACAATTAAAAGCAAAAAAATGTTCTGTAATTTGTCATGAAATGCAACAAAGAAAGTGAAAATGTCAAAAATTCAAAGTGTAACTTCTTTAGATTTGCTGAAAGTTATTTGCATAATAAATGTCAGAGTATGTTATATTTATGTCAGGTTTTTATTATATTCTCTCTTTTTCTGCCTTTTCTATTATTAGGTTACTTAAATACTAAAAAGCTCGATTACAAATTACTTAAAAATTAAAACCTTAAATTAAATACCATTTAACAGAACATTGTAGTATTCCTTCAAATATTTCACATGTAAACTTCCCAGAGATACATTTAAATATAATTGCTGAGTGTGCAGAACTGAACTAGCAGTAGCAATAGTAGGAGTAGTAGTAGTAATATAAGTAGTAGTTGTACATGTGGGGACCGCAGAGTACTCAACAGCCCTCCACCATGACCTAAAGGTGTGTTACCCCTATCTCCCAGGAGTCCAGTGTATCAAATACTGGAAGAATACTCAGGCTTAAAAGCCCCATGCCAAAGAGTGAGATCAAATTTGGGAAGCTTCCGTGTCTGGGAATTGGAGCTGCCACGCTCTAGCCTGCTGTGCCAATACAGGAATCTCGTGAAACGGAGACTAGAAAGAAATTGTTTTATCTGTAAGTACTCATTTCCAATTTTCAAAGTGATAACTTCTGAGAGAAAAGCTTCAGAAGGAAACTGTTGAAGCCTCAAAACATTTGTGCCCTTAATAAAGGCTCCGTCCCTTCAATATTTGAATTTATACAGAACAATTGCAAACAAATCAAGAATAAAAGCTCCAAAACAAGAGAGCAGCTCCTTACTTCGACTTTTGTGGGTCAAATATAGCCATGTATTAAGTACATAGACATTATGTGGCTTTAATTATGAGTCTGGTACCAAGTTAAAAGTGTAGAGTAATATTCTGAAGTTACGAATCAAAAGAGAAATGCTAAATAAGGTTAGATTAGAATGAGGTAATTGTGGGCATATTGGTTTTCAAATTTGTAATCATTTTGTGTAAGTTTACTTCTTAAGTTAATTCTCTCAGGCAGTTTTGAAACCATATGTAAATGTAAATTAGTAGATGATATATAGATCCATGTATAACTTAGTTTTTCTGCATAAAACACAATCAAGGTTTGCTTTGGCTCAGAAACATCTTTGTACACAGTTCAGTACTATACAGAGAAGAAAATAAGACACATGTATGCGTTCTGAATCAAATATTAACAGTGATTCAACCTAAGCTAGAAATAACATTCTAATCACAACACAGATATATAGGTAATTAATAATCATGTGAAAAGTGAAAGCTTAAACGCTTGTATTATATTTACATTGTTAGTGATCTTTCAATTGCACAATTTTAAAACCATATTAGTTCAAGACTTTTAGGTGACTCTGTTATGTATGGTCTACTGATCCCTAGATCTCAGGTTCAAACCTGGCTCAAGGTGATGGCTTTAAGTGTTTTTAAAATTGACACACCAATGTTAGATTTACTGGCATTAAAAAAACTGCAAAATTCCAGAAATTGGTGGTGCTGATGTAATCCTGGTAATTGATAGCATTGTTAACAACATATTTAAATTATTTCAGAATGGTTTAGTTTTTAAAAAAAATGTTACTTTAGCACCTATTGGCAAAGTTATTTCAAACTTATTTTAATATATACGAATACATTAAAAATGGTTTAGGCCATCTTTTTGGAATCAAAGGCTTAGTATGATTCCATTAAATTAATTAGCATATTAGAACTAAAATTGGTATTTTTGTTTATGGAAGGCAGGCTTTCCAAATAGTCAATGTCCACTAATCCAAATGTCTAACTATAATATTCACTAAGCGCATTTCACAGATACCCCACCTATGCATTCCCCCCTCTTTGCTTTTCAGACAAGAAATCACCTCAACCAATCAATCTAATACCTCAGCGTTATGGTGGACTAAGGCCTCACTTGAAACATATACAACAAATCCAACATAAGGAGCAAGTACAGCTACCAGCTATGGAATCTTTACCCTTTCCTCAGCGCTGGCTCTCACATATACCCCAAATTCACTCTAAGCTATACATGGATTAGTCTATTTTTATGTATGTAATCCCATTTGATCTATGCTGCCACATCTATGTCAGACACTTTCCAAAACAGAATCTGTGAAGCCTTATGGGCATACCTAGATTAGCACTCACACTGGATTACGCAAAGAACTGATATGCATATAGTTGAGGAATTTATTAAAAACTTAGGTCTCCAACCATTATATCCAAACCTGGAAATATTTCAGTCCCATTATCTTAAACTTTGGTAACTGCAACTTTGACATGGTTTGGTACAAAATTTCATTTCACCCATTTCAACGCTCCCCTGATAGCAATAACTTAGACATTGTTGTAGCAGTCTAGCTGCTTAGGCTCCTGAATTCACAATAAGCTTGACACTATAGTTATTCTCTGTTGACAGACTCACACTGTATTGAAGGTCCCCAAGTCCATATCAATTAAGGAAACATTGACGACAGCAATCGCAAACCTTGCAATCACAGGTACCTGCCTCATCTACATCAGAAACTTATCCCACCACTACAATTCATGTATCACATGTAATATCTCGTTCACCTTTTTTTTTTTTTTTTTTTTTTTTCACATTTTATTCATTTCCTCCTTTCACATTTCCTTTTTCTTTTTTCTTCATTCACCATTCATCTTTCTTTCACCAACTCCATTCACCTACTAACCTCTATTAGACAGTATGTAACCCCTAAACACCATTGCACAGACTTCAGAATATGTTGGTCTCCCAGGACTCCAATGCATGCACTTACAAACACTAATTTCAGCTAGGTACTAACAGTTACTAACCGAAGTACTGACAGAAATCTAAAAAATATGTTTGTAATCTACAATGGACTGCTCGCTGCAATAGTGTTCTGTGCCAAATGCAGGTGAGTAGCACCTTAATTGAAATATCTTAGCACTTTAATAAATTATCAAATACGGAATCCAACTGCTAATTGCACCTTACCTCCTAATAGCATAGTACCCTGTCTCATTTGCCTTGTATGTTAATTTTAAACCTATACATGAGAAGACTTTGAGGATGACCATCAGGGTGGGTAGGGGTTGTGGATGAAACAGCTATTTTCTAATGTTTCATAAATTCATTGCCATGCCCTTAGTTTGACTTGCAGTAATAGTTTGTAAATTATCATATAAACATCTTGCCATCACCTAAAATTGAATTGGACTAGTCAAGAATTCCGGGCTGTGATTTTTTTACAATTTTAAATCAGCTATACCTAAAAAATGTGAAGTTTAATTTGGAAATAGATTTGGCGAAGGAACCTCTTTAAGGCAGCATTTATAAATGGTACAATGAATTTAAAATAGATCTGTTATTTTTTTCTTACTGGTAAATTTCATGGTAAGTAGGACCAGAAACTGCTGTTACTGATGGAAGTATTGCCCCTGTTCGAGTAATGCTTGAAGAAGATTGAGGAACATGGGTCAAAATTTTACCATTGAAAAGTGTACAGATGAATTGAGAAGTTTAAAAATGGTCAAAGAGTGAAAAACAAGAAGAGAAAGGTTTGTCCTCCATATCCATTTGTGATGTCAACATTCAGGAAGTTAGTGTCATGATTCTAAATAATCAAAGAGTTTCTGTGATGAAGTGACAAACTGTATGCAAATTAGTCATAGTTCTGCAGATAACATTGTTCATAACAGGCTTAGCTTTTGCAAAGCCTGTACAATATGGATCTTGAACCAGCTACACTAAAAGTATAAATGAATCTGTGTGTCTATTAGTCAATGCTTGCTGGACTTCTATGCTAACAAAGGTGAAGTATTTTTAAAATCAAATCATTGGATTTGGAATGTGAGCACATCACCTGGAATTAGAAAGAAACTCCAGAACACTGAATGGATCACATTTAATTTTCCAATAAAATAAGAAGAAAGAAAAAAGAAGAATCTGATTTTTAGAGCACACATGACTTTCTCTTTTCACTGTTCTTAAAAGAGATAGCTCCTATTTCTTGTTAATCTAGATTAGATATGATTTTATTGTTGTTAAGCTAAGTATAGCAATAGACAATGTCAAAAAACTTTTACAATAATATACACAATGATAAGGAATAAAATAAAATAACAAACATGGCATTTACAATGAGATACAGCATTCACGAACTTAAACCAATCATGGTAATAAAAGACACATACACAGCATCCAAAAAAATAATATTAATAGTAATATATATATATATAATTATATAAAATATATAATTGTATATATATATATAATTGTACAACTGGAAGCTTTTCATATATATATGAAAAGCTTCCAGTTGTACAATTCATGAATCATTACAGATTGTAATTGAATTCTGGCAAACATTTCCTACAGCCTTTAAGATATATTTTCAAAGTATTCATCTACATATTAATAGGGATTGGCTAGCAATTTGTCTCTGAGTCTGCGTTTAAAAGCTGTGTATGGTAAATGAATTAAGTCAGCTGGTAATGTGTTGAACAGTCTGATGTCTAACACTTCAAAATTGTTGTGCGATTTCGACAATCTATGATATGGTGTATTGATTCGGTTGTTATTCCTTGTATTATAATTGTGAATATCTTGCCTAAATTGGTAGTCAGTTAAATTATTCTTTAGATGTAATATGACAGTATAAATGTAAAAGTTTACAAGAGTCATTATTCTTAATTTAATAAAGAGAGGCTTACAGTGTGCTAATTTGTCTGAATGTGTTATTATACGCACAATCTTTTTCTGCAATAAGAGGGCTTCGTTGATATGGCTACTGTTACGCCACAGTAAGATACCATATGCAATAATACTGTGAAAGAAAGCAAAATATACAGTTCTGATATCTGTGACGGGTACATAATTTTTTAAGTTTCTTATAGGATATATTACTCTTGAAAGCTTGGCAGTAATGTAGTTAATATGAGGCTCCCATGACAGTTTACTGTCCACCACTACACCCAGAAATTATACTTCATTTGCAACATTTTATTCTGGGATTTCTCTTAAACTAAATAAAAGATGCTGTGATTTGTTTTCATTCAACAAGAAACTATTAGCTCTAAACCAGAGATCTGCATGCAGCAGGATATCTTCTACTATAGTCAGAGCTGGTACAGAGAAAAGTGGTGTCGTCTGCATATAGTATTGTGTGTATTTACAAAGGAAGGCAAATAATTAATCATCAATGCAAATAAAAAAAGGCCCGAGAATGGAACCCTGGGGAACCCTGCATTTTAGATCAGTCATTCTAGATCGCTCACCTCCAATACAGACACTTTCTTGTCGATTCGTTAAGTATGATTGAAAAAGCTTAAATAGACATTTTGTTTTATATATGAAAATACAATAAACTTAAGCAATAGTCAAATTTTTTTCAAAGCCGATTACTATGGCTTTAAAATTCCATTCTCTTTACATGGCCAAGAGGGAGAGAGAGAAGACTTCCTATTTGAGAAAAGTATAAGTATTTTAAAACACAAATCAAATAATTTAACACAAATGGTATGTTTTAATGAAATTATATGTATTTGTGTAGTAATACATTTCTATTCTTATGGCTTAGCAGTTATGTAAGTCATTAGAATGAAGACAATTTCAGAGGCTATTTCCAGAATATCTAAAAACTATACCTCATTTATCCTAAAAATATCCAAAACATTTCACTTAATCATATGCACTAAAGCCATTTTTTAAAAACTTTCTATGTAAAGAGTAATTTATTATCATGAAATTTCCTTGAAAATCTTCATGTTGTATCCCTGAGGGTGCTGAACTTAAATGTCAAGTTTGATGTTTAACTGAGTCTTCATTTTTGAAACACATATATTTAAACTTGACAGCAAGTTAAAAACATAGCGGACCGTTAGCTCAGTTGGTTAGAGCGTCCTGCTAATAACGCGAATGTCGTGGGATCGATCCCCCCACGGGCTAATACGTTTATGTCAATTTCTTTTCCTATAACCTGGAAATCAAACACATATATTTAAACTTGACAGCAATTTACAGACATAGCGGCCCGTTAGCTCAGTTGGTTAGAGCGTCGTGCTTAATAACGCGAAGATCGTGGGTTCGATCCCCCCAAGGGCCAGCGCGTTTATGTCAATTGCTTTTTCCTATAACCTGGAAATCAAGCACATATATTTAAACTTGACAGCAATTTACAGACATAGTGGCACGTTAGCTAAGTTGTTTAGAGCGTCGTGCTAATAACGCGAAGATCGTGGGTTCGAACCCCCCACGGGCCAGTACGTCTATTCCAATTTCTTTTCCTATAACCCGGAAATCAAACACGTATATTTAAATTTGACAGCAAGATATAAACATAGCGTTCCGTTAGCTCAGTTGGTTAGAGCGCCGTGCTAATAAAGCGAAGGTCGTGGGTTCGATGCCGCCACGGGCTAGTATTTTTATGTCAATTTCTTTTCCTATTACCTGGAAATCAAACACATATATTTAAACTTGATAGCAAGACGCAAACACAGCGGCCCGTTAGCTCAGTTCGTTAGAGCGTCGTGCTAACAAGAGCGAAGGTAGTGGGTTCGATCCCCTTACGGGCCAGTACGTTTATGTCAATTTCTTTTCCTATAACTTGGAACACAAACAGATATATTTAAACTTGACAGCAAGATATAACTATAGCGGCCCTTAAGCTCAGTTGGTTAGAGCGTCGTGCTAATAACGCGAAGATCGTGGGTTCGATCCCCCCACGGGCCAGTACGTTTATGTCAATTTCTTTTCCTATAACCTGGAAATCAAACACATATATATAAACTTGACAGCAACATATGACCATAGCAGCCCGTTAGCTCAGTTGGTTAGAACGTCGTGCTAATAACGCGAAGGTCGTGGGTTCTACCCCCCACGGGACAGTACGTTTATGTCAATTTCTTTTATTATAACCTGGAAATCAAACACATATATTTAAACTTGACAGAGGATACGACCATAGCAGCCCGTAAGCTCAGTTGGTTAGAGCGTCGTGCTAATAACGCGAAGATCGTGGGTTCGATCCCACCACGGGACAGTACGTTTATGTCAATTCCTTTTCCTATACCCTGGAAATCAAACACAGATATTTAAACTTGACAGCAATATATAAACATAGCGGCCCGTTAGCTGAGTTGGTTAGAGCGTCGTGCTAATAACGCGAAGGCCGTGGGTTCGATCCCCCCACGGGCCAGTACGTATATGTCAATTTCCTTTCCTATAACCTGGAAATCAAACACATATATTTAAACTTGACAGCAAGATATAAACATAGCGGCCCGTTAGCTCAGTTGGTTAGAGCGTTTTGCTAATAACTCGAAGGTCGTGTGTTCGATTCCCCCTATGGGCCAGCATTGTTATGTCAATTTCTTTTCCTAAAACCTGGAAGTCAAACACATATATTTAAACTTGACAGCGAGTTAAAACGCAGAGGCTCGTTAGCTCAGTCGGTTAGAGCGTCGTGGTAATAAAGCGAAGGTCGTGGGTTCGAGCCCCCCACTGGCCGTTATTGTTATGTCAATTTCCTGTCCTACAACCTGGAAATCAAACACATATACTTAAACTGACAGCAATATATAAACATAGCGGCCCGTTAGCTCAGTTGGTTTGAGCGTCGTGCTAATAACGCGAAGGTCGTGGGTTCGATCCCCCTACAGGCCAGTATTTTTATGTCAATTTCTTTTCCTATAACCTGTAAATTAAACACGTATATTTAAACTGACAGCAAGATATAATAACAGCGGCCCGTTAGCTCAGTTGGTTAGAGCGTCGTGCTAATAACGCGAAGGTCGTGGGTTCGATCCCCTCACGGGCCAGTATTTTTATGTCAATTTCTCTTACTATAACCTGGAAATCAAACACATATATTTAAACTTGACAGCGAGTTACAAACAGAGAGGCCCGTTAGCTCAGATGGTTAGAGCGTAGTGCTAATAACGCGAAGTTCGTGTGTTCGATCCCACCACGGGCCTGGGACTTCTATGTCAATTTCTTTTCCTGCAACCTGGAATTCAAACACATATATTTGAACTTGAATGCAAGATATAACCATAGCGGCCCGTTAGCTCAGTTGGTTAGAGCGTCGTGCAATTAACGCGAAGGTCGTGGGTTCGAACCCACCACAGCTAGTGCGTTTATATCAATTTCCTGTCCTACAACCTGGAAATCAAACACATATATTTAAACTTTACAGCAAGAGACGACCACAGAGGCCCGTTAGCTCAGTTGGTTAGAGCGTAGTGCTAATAACGCGAAGTTCGTGTGTTCGATCCCCCCACGGGCCGGGACGTTTATGTCAATTTCTTTTCCTATAGCCTGAAAATCAAACACAAAACTTGACAGCAAGATATAACCATAGCGGCCCGTTAGCTCAGTTGATCAGAGCGACGTGGTAATGAAGCGAAGGTCGTGGGTTCGGGCCCCCAACTGGCAGTTATTGTTATGTCAATTTCCTGTCCTACAACCTGGAAATCAAACACATATATTTAAACTGACAGCAAGATGTAAAAACTGCGGCCCGTTAGCTCAGTTGGTTAGAGCGTCGTGCTAATAACGCGAAGGTCGTGGGTTCGATCCCCCCACGGGCCAGTATTTTTATGTCAATTTCTTTTCCTATAACCTGTAAATCAAGCACATATATTTAAACTTGACAGCAAGGTAGAATCATAGCGGCAGTTAGCTCAGTTGGTTAGAGCGTCGTGCTAATAACGCGAAGGTCTTGGGTTCGATCCCCCTACAGGCCAGTATTGTTATGTCAATTTCTTTTCCTACAACCTGGAAGTCAAACCAATATATTTAAACTGACAGCAAGATATAATAACAGTGGCCCGTTAAATCAGTTGGTTAGAGCGTCGTGCTAATAACTCGAAGGTCGTGGGTTCGATCCCCCCATGGGCCAGTATTGTTATGTCAATTTCTTTTCCTACAACCTGGAAGTCAAACACATATATTTAAACTTGACAGCGAGGTATAAACGCAGGGGCCCGTTAGCTCAGTTGGTTAGAGCGTGGTGCTAATAACGCGAAGTTCGTGTGTTCGATCCCCCCACGGGCCGGGACGTTTATGTCAATTTCTTTTCCTATAACCTGGAAATCAAACACATATATTTAAATTTGACAGCAAGATATAATGATAGCGGCCCGTTAGCTCAGTTGGTTAGAGCGTCGTGCAATTAACGCGAAGGTCCTGGGTTCGAACCCCCCACAGCTAGTGCGTTTATATCAATTTCCTGTCCTACAACCTGGAAATCAAACACATATATTTAAACTTTACAGCAAGAGACGACCACAGAGGCCCGTTAGCTCAGTTGGTTAGAGCGTAGTGCTAATAACGCGAAGTTCGTGTGTTCGATCCCCCCACGGGCCGGGACGTTTATGTCAATTTCTTTTCCTATAGCCTGAAAATCAAACACAAAACTTGACAGCAAGATATAACCATAGCGGCCCGTTAGCTCAGTTGATCAGAGCGACGTGGTAATGAAGCGAAGGTCGTGGGTTCGGGCCCCCAACTGGCAGTTATTGTTATGTCAATTTCCTGTCCTACAACCTGGAAATCAAACACATATATTTAAACTGACAGCAAGATGTAAAAACTGCGGCCCGTTAGCTCAGTTGGTTAGAGCGTCGTGCTAATAACGCGAAGGTCGTGGGTTCGATCCCCCCACGGGCCAGTATTTTTATGTCAATTTCTTTTCCTATAACCTGTAAATCAAGCACATATATTTAAACTTGACAGCAAGGTAGAATCATAGCGGCAGTTAGCTCAGTTGGTTAGAGCGTCGTGCTAATAACGCGAAGGTCTTGGGTTCGATCCCCCTACAGGCCAGTATTGTTATGTCAATTTCTTTTCCTACAACCTGGAAGTCAAACCAATATATTTAAACTGACAGCAAGATATAATAACAGTGGCCCGTTAAATCAGTTGGTTAGAGCGTCGTGCTAATAACTCGAAGGTCGTGGGTTCGATCCCCCCATGGGCCAGTATTGTTATGTCAATTTCTTTTCCTACAACCTGGAAGTCAAACACATATATTTAAACTTGACAGCGAGGTATAAACGCAGGGGCCCGTTAGCTCAGTTGGTTAGAGCGTGGTGCTAATAACGCGAAGTTCGTGTGTTCGATCCCCCCACGGGCCGGGACGTTTATGTCAATTTCTTTTCCTATAACCTGGAAATCAAACACATATATTTAAATTTGACAGCAAGATATAATGATAGCGGCCCGTTAGCTCAGTTGGTTAGAGCGTCGTGCAATTAACGCGAAGGTCCTGGGTTCGAACCCCCCACAGCTAGTGCGTTTATATCAATTTCCTGTCCTACAACCTGGAAATCAAACACATATATTTAAACTTTACAGCAAGAGACGACCACAGAGGCCCGTTAGCTCAGTTGGTTAGAGCGTAGTGCTAATAACGCGAAGTTCGTGTGTTCGATCCCCCCAATGGCCAGGACGTTTATGTCAATTTCTTTTCCTACAACCTGGAAATCAAACACATATATTTGAACTTGACAGCAAGATAAAGCTATAGCGGCCCGTTAGCTCAGTTGGTTAGAGCGTCGTGCTAATAACGCGAAGGTCGTGGGTTCGAACCCCCCACGGGCCAGTGCGTTTAAATCAATTTCTTTTCCTATAACCCGGAAATCAAACACATATATTTAAACTTGACAGCGAGTTATAAACACAGCAGCCCGTTAGCTCAGTTTGTTAGAGCGTCGTGCTAATAACGGGAAGGTCTTGGGTTCGATCCCCCCATGGGCCAGTACGTTTATGTCAATTTCTTTTCCTATAACCTTGAAATCAAACACATATATTTAAACTTGACAGCAAGATATAAACATAGCGGCCCGTTAGCTCAGTTGGTTAGAGCGTCTTGCTAATAACTCGAAGGTCGTGGGTTCGATACCCCCATGGGCCAGTATTGTTACGTCAATTTCTTTTCCTACAACCTGGAAGTCAAACACATATATTTAAACTTGACAGCGAGTTATAGACGCGGAGGCCCGTTAGCTCAGTTGGTTAGAGCGTGGTGCTAATAACGCGAAGTTCGTGTGTTCGATCCCCCCACGGGCCGGGACGTTTATGTCAATTTCTATTCCTATAACCTGGAAATCAAACACATATATTTAAATTTGACAGCAAGATATAATCATAGCGGCCCGTTAGCTCAGTTGGTTAGAGCGTCGTGCTAATAACGCGAAGGTCGTGGGTTCGATCCCCCCACGGGCCAGGACGTTTATGTCAGTTTCTTTTCCTATAACCTGGAAATCAAACACATATATTTTCCTTGAAAGCAAGATATAAACATAGCGGCTTGTTAGCTCAGTTGGTTAGAGCGTCGTGGTAATAAAGCGAAGGTCGTTGGTTCGAGCCCCCCACTGGCACTTATTGTTATGTCAATTTCCTGTCCTACAACCTGGAAATCAAACACATATATTTAAACTGACAGCAAGATGAAAAACTGCGGCCCGTTAGCTCAGTTGATTAGAGCGTCGTGCTAATAACGCGAAGGTCGTGGGTTGGATCCCCTCACGGGGCAGTATTTTTATGTCAATTTCTTTTCCTATAACCTGTAAATCAAACACATATATTTAAACTTTACAGCAAGATAGAACCATAGCGGCAGTTAGCTCAGTTGGTTAGAGCGTCGTGCTAATAACGCGAAGGTCTTGGGTTCGATCCCCCCACGGGTCAGTACGTTTATGTCAATTTCTTTTCCTATAACCTGGAAATCAAACACATATATTTAAACTTGACAGCAAGATATAACCATAGCGGCCCGTTATCTCAGTTGGTTAGAGCGTCGTGCAATTAACGCGAAGGTCGTGGGATCGAACCCCCCACAGCCAGTGCGTTTATATCAATTTCCTGTCCTACAACATGGAAATCAAACACATAAATTTAAACTTGACAGCAAGATATAAACACTGCGGCGCGTCAGCTCAGTTGGTTAGAGCGTCGTGCTAATAACGCGAAGGTCGTGGGTTCGATCCCCCCACGGGCCAGTATTTTTATGTCAATTTCTTTTCCTATAACCTGGAAATCAAACACATATATTTAAAATTGACAGCGAGTTATAAACACAGAGGCCCGTTAGTTCTGTTGGTTAGAGCGTAGTGCTAATAACGCGAAGGTCGTGGGTTCGGTTCCCCCCACGGGCCATTATTTTTATGTCAATTTCATTTCCTATAACCTGTGAATCAAACACATATATTTGAACTTGAAAGCAAGATACGACCACAGCGGCCAGTTAGCTCAGTTGGTTAGAGCGTCAGGCTAATAACGCGAAGGTCGTGTGTTCATTCCCCCCACGGGCCAGTACGTTTAGCTCAATTTCTTTTGCTATAACCTGGAAATTAAACACATATATTTAAACTTGACAGCAAGACATAAACATAGCGGCCTGTTAGTTCAGTTGGTTAGAGCGTCGTGCTAGTAACGCGAAGGTCGTGGTTTCGATCCCCCCACTGGCTAGTATAGCTATGTCAATTTCTTTTCCTACAACCTGGAAGTCAAACACAAATATTTAAACTGACAGCAAGATGTAATAACAGCGGCCCGTTAGTTCAGTTGGTTAGAGCGTCGCGCTAATAACGCGAAGTTCGTGTGTTCGATCCCCCCACGGGCCGGGACGTTTATGTCAATTTCTTTTCCTATAACCTGGAAATCAAACACATATATTTAAACTTGACAGCGAGTTATTAACACAGAGGCCCGTTAGCTCAGTTGGTTAGAGCGTAGTGCTAATAACGCAAAGTTCGTGTGTTTGATCCCCCCACGGGCCGGGACATTTATGTCAATTTCTTTTCGTATAACCTGGTAATCAAACACATATATTTAAACTTGACAGCAAGATATAATCATAGCGGCTCGTTAGTTCAGTTGGTTAGAGCGTCGTGCTAATTACGCGAAGTTCGTGTGTTCGATCCCCCCACGGGCCAGTAAGTTTATGTCAATTTCTTTTCCTATAACCTGGAAATTTAACACATATATTTAAACTTGACAGCAAGATATAAAAATAGCGGCATGTTAGCTCAGTTGGTTAGAGCGTCGTGCTAATTACGCGAAGGTCGTGGGTTCGATCCCCCCACGGGCCGGGACGTTTATGTCAATTTCTTTTCCTATAACCTGGAAATCAAACACATATATTTAAACTTGACAGCAAGATATAATCATAGCGGCCCGTTAGCTCATTTGGTTAGAGCGTCGTGCTAATAACGCGAAGGTCGTGGGTTCGATCCCCCCACGGCCCGGGACGTTTATGTCAGTTTCTTTTCCTATAACCTGGAAATCAAACACATATATTTTACTTGACAGCAAGATATAATCATCGCGGCTTGTCAGCTCAGTTGTTTGGAGCGTCGTGCTAATAACACGAAGGTCGTGGGTTCGATCCCCGCGCGTGCCGGTATTGTTATGTCAATTTCTTTTCCTACATCCTGGAAGTCAAACACATATATTTAAACTTGACAGCGAGTTATTAACACAAAGGCCCGTTAGCTCAGTTGGTTAGAGCGTAGTGCTAATAACGCGAAGGTCGTGGGTTCGATCCCCCCACGGGGCGCGCCGTTTATGTCAATTTCTTTTCCTATAACCTGGAACTCAAACACATATATTTAAACTTGACAGCAAGATACGATCACAGCAGCCCGTTAGCTTAGTTGGTTAGAGCGTCGTGCTAATAACGCGAAGGTCGTGGGTTCGATCCCCCCACGGGCCAGTAAGTTTATGTCAATTTCTTTTCCTATAACCTGGAAATCAAACACATATATTTAAACTTGACAGCAAGATATAAAAATAGCGGCCTGTTAGCTCAGTTGGTTAGAGCGTCGTGCTAATAACGCGAAGGTCGTGGGTTCGATCCCCCCACGGGCCAGTATTTTTATGTCAATTTCTTTTCCTACAACCTGGAAGTCAAACACATATATTTGAACTGACAGCAAGATATAATAACAGCGGCCCGTTAGCTCAGTTGATTAAAGCGCCGTGCTAATAACGCGAAGGTCGTGGGTTCGATCCTCCCACGGGCCAGTATTTTAATGTCAATTTGTTTTCCTATAACCTGTGAATCAAACACATATATTTGAACTTGACAGCAAGATACGACCACAGCGGCCAGTTAGCTCAGTTGGTTAGAGCGTCAGGCTAATAACGCGAAGGTCGTGTGTTCATTCCCCCCACGGGCCAGTACGTGTATGTCAGTTTCTTTTCCTATAACCTGGAAATCAAACACATATATTTTCCTTGAAAGCAAGATATAAACATAGCGACTTGTTAGCTCAGTTGGTTAGAGCGTCGTGGTAATAAAGCGAAAGTCGTGGGTTCGAGCCCCCCACTGGCACGTATTGTTATGTCAATTTCCTGTCCTACAACCTGGAAATCCAACACATATATTTAAACTGACAGCAAGATATAAAAACTGCGGCCCGTTAGCTCAGTTGGTTAGAGTGTCGTGCTAATAACGCGAAGGTCGTGGGTTCGATCCCCCCACGGGCCATTATTTTTATATCAATTTCTTTTCCTATAACCTGGAAATCAAACACATATATTTAAACTTGACAGCGAGTTATAAACACAGAGGCCCGTTAGTTCAGTTGGTTATAACGTAGTGCTAATAACGCGAAGGTCGTGGGTTTGATCCCCCCACTGGCAGGTATTGTTATGTCAATTTCATTTCCTATAACCTGGAAATCAAACACATATATTTAAACTGGACAGCAAGATAGTACCATAGCGGCCGGTTAGCTCAGTTGGTTAGAGCGTCGTGCTAATAACGCGAAGGTCGTGGGTTCGAACCCCCCACGGGCCAGTGCGTTTATATCAATTTCTTTTCCTACAACCTGTAAATCAAACACATATATTTGAACTTGACAGCAAGATCCGACCACAACGGCTTGTTAGCTCAGTTGGATAGAGCGTCGTGCTAATAACGCGAAGGTCTTGGGTTCCATCCCCCCACGGGCCAGTACGTTTAGCTCAATTTCTTTTGCTATAACCTGGAAATCCAACACATATATTTAAACTGACAGCAAGATATAAAAACTGCGGCCAGTTAGCTTAGTTGGTTAGAGCGTCGTGCTAGTAACGTGAAGGTCGTGGTTTCGATCCCCCCACGGGCCGGGACGTTTATGTCAATTTCTTTTCGTATAACCAGGTAATCAAACACATATATTTAAACTTGACAGCAAGATATAATCATAGCGGCCCGTTAGCTCAGTTGGTTAGAGCGTCGTGCTAATAACGCGAAAGTCGTGGGTTCGATCCCCCCACGGGCCGGGACGTTTATGTCAATTTCTTTTCGTATAACCTGGTAATCAAACACATATATTTAAACTTGACAGCAAGATATAATCATAGCGGCCCGTTAGCTCAGTTGGTTAGAGCGTCGTGCTAATAACGCGAAAGTCGTGGGTTCGATCCCCCCACGGACCAGTCTTTTTATGTCAATTTCTTTTCCTATAACCTGGAAATCAAACACATATATTTAAACTTGACAGCGAGTTATTAACACAGAGGCCCGTTAGCTCAGTTGGTTAGAGCGTAGTGCTAATAACGCAAAGTTCGTGTGTTTGATCCCCCCACGGGCCGGTACATTTATGTCAATTTCTTTTCGTATAACCTGGTAATCAAACACATATATTTAAACTTGACAGCGAGTTATTAACACAGAGGCCCGTTAGCTCAGTTGGTTAGAGCGTAGCGCTAATAACGCGAAGTTCGTGTGTTCGATCCCCCCACGGGCCGGGACGTTTATGTCAATTTCTTTTCGTATAACCTGGTAATCAAACACATATATTTAAACTTGACAGCAAGATATAATCATAGCGGCTCGTTAGTTCAGTTGGTTAGAGCGTCGTGCGAGTAACGCGAAGGTCGTGGTTTCGATCCCCCCACGGGCCAGTCTTTTTATGTCAATTTCTTTTCCTATAACCTGGAAATTTAACACATATATTTAAACTTGACAGCAAGATATAAAAATAGCGGCCTGTTAGCTCAGTTGGTTAGAGCGTCGTGCTAATTACGCGAAGGTCGTGGGTTCGATCCCCCCACGGGCCGGGACGTTTATGTCAATTTCTTTTCCTATAACCTGGAAATCAAACACATATATTTAAACTTGACAGCAAGATATAATCATAGCGGCCCGTTAGCTCATTTGGTTAGAGCGTCGTGCTAATAACGCGAAGGTCGTGGGTTCGATCCCCCCACGGCCCAGGACGTTTATGTCAGTTTCTTTTCCTATAACCTGGAAATCAAACACATATATTTTACTTGAAAGCAAGATATAAACATAGCGGATTGTCAGCTCAGTTGTTTGGAGCGTCGTGCTAATAACACGAAGGTCGTGGGTTCGATCCCCGCGCGTGCCGGTATTGTTATGTCAATTTCTTTTCCTACATCCTGGAAGTCAAACACATATATTTAAACTTGACAGCGAGTTATTAACACAGAGGCCCGTTAGCTCAGTTGGTTAGAGCGTAGTGCTAATAACGCGAAGGTCGTGGGTTCGATCCCCCCACGGGGCGCGCCGTTTATGTCAATTTCTTTTCCTATAACCTGGAACTCAAACACATATATTTAAACTTGACAGCAAGATACGATCACAGCAGCCCGTTAGCTTAGTTGGTTAGAGCGTCGTGCTAATAACGCGAAGGTCGTGGGTTCGATCCCCCCACGGGCCAGTAAGTTTATGTCAATTTCTTTTCCTATAACCTGGAAATCAAACACATATATTTAAACTTGACAGCAAGATATAAAAATAGCGGCCTGTTAGCTCAGTTGGTTAGAGCGTCGTGCTAATAACGCGAAGGTCGTGGGTTCGATCCCCCCACGGGCCAGTATTTTTATGTCAATTTCTTTTCCTACAACCTGGAAGTCAAACACATATATTTGAACTGACAGCAAGATATAATAACAGCGGCCCGTTAGCTCAGTTGATTAAAGCGCCGTGCTAATAACGCGAAGGTCGTGGGTTCGATCCTCCCACGGGCCAGTATTTTAATGTCAATTTGTTTTCCTATAACCTGTAAATAAAACATATATTTAAACTTGACAGCAGTTATAAACACAGAGGCCCGTTAGCTCAGTTGGTTAGAGCGTAGTGCTGATAACGCGAAGTTCGTTTGTTCGATCCCCGCACGGGCCGGGACGTTTATGTCAATTTCTTTTCCTACAACCTGGAAGTCAAACACACATATTTAAACTTGACAGCAATATACGACCACAGCGGCCAGTTAGTTCACTTGGTTAGAGCGTCGTGCTAATAACGCGAAGATCGTGGGTTCGAACTCCCAACGGGCCAGAACCTTTATGTCAATTTCTTTTCCTATAACCCGGAATTCAAACACATATATTTAAACTTGACAGCGAGTTATAAACACAGAGGCCCGTAAGCTCAGTTGGTTAGAGCGTCGTGCTAATTACGCGAAGTTCGTGGGTTCGATCCCCCCACGGGCCAGTACGATTATGTCAATTTCTTTTCCTATAACCTGGAAATCTAACACATATATTTAAATTTTACAGCAGTATATAACCATAGCGGTCCGTTAGCTCAGTTGGCTAGAGCGTCTTGCTAATAATGCAAAGGTCGTGGGTTCGATCCCCCCACGGGCCAGTACGTTTATGTCAATTTCTTTTCCTATAACCTGGAAATCAAACACATATCTTTAAACTTGACAGCAATATATAAACTTAGTGGCCCGTTAGCTCAGTTGGTTAGAGCGTCGTGCTAATAACGCGAAGGTCGTGGGTTCGAAATAATTATGTGTTTATGTATTTACCTTCATTTGTAAATAAAATTAAAATGTAATACACTCCTATACTGCACGTTTTTATAGAAAATATATGCATATTTCGGAAGGGTCTTCGATACTCAGCATACATGCGTGTCGACTTCGAGCGATACAAGGAAGTTGAGGTTATAGTATTAAAAAAGTAACATCTTTTAACCGGTTAGATCATCTTGAATGATGAAGTATTTGGAAATTATATTTTTAATGCGAGGTAAACAGTGTGTTCATTTCGTTTAATTAACGTTCTCCAACGTCGTCATATCGGACAATGAATGAAATGGATCAACTTATGCTGAAATGAACATAGGATCAACAGAGCTTAGAGTTACCCGAGATTCACCTTTGAGGATAAAGGAAACCCCCGGGGCAAAAACCTTCTCCAGTTAGCTCACGCTGGCAGAGATTCTAATTATAAGCCCCTTGAACGTGAAGAAGACACGCTATTGGCCGCGCAATGATTCTTGAACACTGAAATATTTAAATGACAGCTTTGAGGCACGTGTCTTACCTGTTTCCCCTGGTCTTATTGTGATATCTCACTGCGATGACTTCGCACTCCCAAGTATCTCTGGTGGCTCTCACCAAGGTGGCCCGGGTTCGTTCCCAGGCGACCGCAAAGTGAGATTCGTTATGGACAACACGGCGCTGGGGCGGGTTTTCTCCGGGACCTCCGGTTTCCCCGACATCTCATTCCACCGGTGCTCCATCTTCATTCATGTATCATCAGTGTCATCGCCTGCGGTGGCGTATGTAGTAAAAGCGGGCGTTAAACACTACACACAAGTATTTCTGGATTGTTTGTGTAGCTGTTCAGGAAAGTCACAGTCTTCAACAAATTAAATATTATAGTTCCAGAAAGGTTTTTCACTTACACACAACAACTTAATACTGTGTTAAACAATTTTGCCTTCAATTATATTTTAATTCGTCTACGTCTGACATATCTTCGTCTGTTGACTCAATCACTGTCATCCTCGTCACTGTTTCTATTCCATTGTCTTCAATTATAACTCTTTCAATTTTTACTTCCGTTAGTGCATTCCTAAAACTCATGTTTTATTTCATCCACATTATGGCATATACTGCATGCCCACGATAAGAAGGCTAGAGGGTTATGAATGGCAGAGGAGCTTCAACAGTTTATCTACTCCGGTAACGGATCTGTTAATTATTATCTGTTTCAAATAGGATGATGTTTGTCCTTAAAAAGCTTCTAGAAGAGCAACCAATCGGAGTCCTGCGGTGTCGTATTGTATTCCCGCTAAGTTGTGTGTGACGAGTGCCAACCTATACTATTCGCGCTAAGACAAAAATTCAGATTTTGCCGAAACTGATCCATTTGGAAGGTAGAGAGTAATGTATCTAACATAACCATGAAAACCCCATATTTTAGCTGAAATAGTTTTTATAATACAAATAAATAAACCACTATTACCTGTATTATAACAATAAATCGCGACGTAAGCCCTATATGAATGTAATTATTGATTGGCATGTTTGCTTGTACGTATATTTGTAATTACTCAGAACTGAAACGTAAATGTTTGACATGACGTGATAAAAGAATTACTTTGAATAATCCAGTTCAGCGAGGGGAAACAATAAATTTTCTGCCGCCCTGGCAGAAAGTGTCTGGTCTCATTATATCTTTGTTCATGAATGGTTCGTAATCTCTATTTACTCTAGAGAGTTCAAAGTGGTTGGTGTGTATGTATGTACATATAATTTTAATTACTCAGAACTGAAATTTAAACTACTGTCATGACGGATAAAAGAATTACTGTAAATAAGTCAAGGTGTTAAATTCGAGAAAGAACAAACAGTTCATTTCCTGTTAGCCTTTGGAATGCTGTATGCTTAAGTTTATGAATGAATACTGGATAAGAAATGTTTATTTACTCTGGAGAGTTCAGATCAATATCATTCAGTTGTTCTTTACACAACAGTAGAGTAAGAGTTAAATAGCGCCATGGCTTCTTCCTGTGAATTTAGTGGCGAGTCAAAAAGGCATGTATTGCGAAGTCAGGCTCGAAGCTGTACACGTTCTTCAAAATTTTTTTCGGAAACAGAAACTAACAATGAGTTATTGCAAAGAGTACTTCCGTTTAAAAGCACGGAAAAAGTGTATCAGCTGGATCAACTTGCAATTGAAACGGGACACGAGGTAATACGCCTCCCACCTTACCTATCACTGCCAATATAATCCAATTAAGTTGGTGTGGGCTCAAATAAAAAGGGGGATTGCAAACAGAAATAATACTTTTAAACTGACGGACGTTAAAGGACTTGTTCACGAAGAAATTGACAAGGTAACACAACAGGACTGGGAAAACTGCGTGAGGTATGCAGAAAACCTTAAGGAAGACGATTTTAAGAAAGAAATAGCATGTGACATGATTTTGTAACCTGTAATCATAAATTTGCAAGACTCAGACGATGAAGATAGTGCCAATGACGAATTGTCTCTTAACGGAAGTGACTTTGACAGCGATATGGATGAGCCACTGGCAGTTCCATTGGATCACAAAAACAGGTAATTCATGAACTATAATTATAGTTACAGTATTTTAAAATATACATAATTTGCGAAAATGTTTTTTCCAATTTTTATTTTGGCAACTGCATCATTGTAAAAGTTTGCAAAATATAATTTGCTTACCCTTACGCCTGCGCCAAGCAGACCTGCATGTTGCATGAGTGAACTAGAGAGAGGGAAACATAAAGGAGTGGGTAACAAGCTGGCAACGCTGAGTGTGGGACGGCATCTAATTAGCTAGACTCCAGAATCCTTCCTATTTGAAACATATAATAGGAAATGAGTGTATGAGAGCGCGTATGAGTCACCCATGCTGCCAAAGATAATGTTTGTTGCAGTAAACACAGCGATAGGTATTATGTATGGGTGAGTTATGAGACAACACTTGTGTATTTTAAACGAATCTAGCATCCTTGTCATACTGGGAAGGTGTGCATAAACACCACTGGGACAACAAAAGCGATTACGCTACACATTCCTCTAGCTTGCCTTCTTGTCGTGTGCCTACAGTATTTTCTCATTCCATTTGTTCAATTTGCTCAAATCGTTGGCGGTACAACATTTCGGCTTTCATTTATTTTCATTTGTTTGGCACCTGTCCATATTAATTCTATAGGATTAAGATCCAAATTTTACGGAGGAGCCTTAAGGTTGTATGGTTATATTCTGATAATATTTGGTCAATCAAAATGTTTTCCTGAGTCGGCTTATTGGCTAGAATTAAATCATGCAATTTTGTTTTGGTGCTATTTTCATTAAACGGGATATTGTGGTTTTGTAACTAAGAAAGCACATATCTTCTTAAATAACTGGACTCTGCAAACTTATCTACTTGTGTATTATGGTAAGAGGCTTTATTTATTGCTAGCACCGAGTTAAGGCTTAAATTTGTAATTAATATTGTGCGTAACCATTTAACATAATTTTCAGTATTCATTTTTTATGAACATTTTATATTGATATGACTGTCACAGCACATAACAGTCAACTGTACTCGGTGGCAGACGATTCACATGGCATATTGCATCAAGTAACAGGAGTGATAAGTTCGATGAGTATAGGAGCTGGAAGGAGGCATAAGTGAAAGAAGGATAGACCTGGGCTCACTGACTGTTCTATCGGTGGTCAGTGTTCTAGAAGCATGTGCTACTTATAACGGTATCCCACGGTCAGTTTTGCGCAAATGGTATGCACCCTACAGGTCGAAGTCCACGTAGATCACGTTCTGAGCTGGTTTGCGGGTGTAAACAAAAATCCCTACGTCACTCTTCTCCTTTATAAAAAAGTGACTAGCAGCTTTGTTTTCACACATCTCCGAATTCAAATAATCGCTACGAAAGAGTGATGTAATGCTTGGCGAAATAAGTGCAATTGGCAAGCTGTTGACCTACACCAGAATAGTGTAAAATGAAAGGAATGCCTTCAATGTCCATTAAGAGCCTAACGAGTAGTTGCGCTTACTTGTCAGAAATATGGCTTGGTTCAGTACGTTACAGCAGTATCAGTTGCAAAACGTATTTAAGTTTAATGCTGTACGAGCTGATAAAAATATCCGTAGATTGTGAGTATAGGCTATAAATGCATTACTGTAAGCTTCCGTAGAAATTATTAGAGGTAACAGCCACCAAACGTTATTGTATTTATTTACTCTTAAAAGTATATATAAAGTCCTCCCTCCTAATTCGATGGTAATAATCTTGACAGTCAATAAATATTACACAGGATCTTGAATTGTCATATTAACAGATGCATCACAGTTGGTAAACCTGTTCATGAAATGTGATAATGGTGTCTTGGTCATAGCATTATCATTTTTGTTTCCTTTTACATTTTCAGATTATTTAAAGAATTTTCTTTTCTAACGTTTCTGTCGTATCATGCAAGTATTCCACTCATACGTCACTATCAATTCAGGAAACAATGGTTTTCAGGAAGTTACATTACAGTATATGCTAACATTTTATTCAATATCTTTTCTAAAAGGCAGTAATGTTTGCTAAAACAAAATTCCTCCATTCCTACACATTAGCAGTTAAAATTATGAATGGAATATATATTTTGAATTTTTTTGTAAATAACTTTGAAGGTTTTCTTTTTGCTATTGAATATTATCTATGAAAGCCTATATAAGTGGTTCCAATAAACGTTCACTATACTTTAATACGAATGCTGAGAAGCATGTTTATTGTCATTTGAGATGCGGCTGATGCACGTATTTCGAAACGTGAAGCCAAAATCCGAGAGTTAACAAACCTCCAGTTAATGAACACTAGGGATCTTGTGGGGGCTAGTTTATTCGGCAGTTTAGCTTAGTTAAACATTTGGTATTTTAGCCTTGTTTAATAACTTTCTAAATTTCTTTATGGGAACGCTTGAACTATATCAAAGAGCGACTCGAGGACTACAACATCTGCGTTTCAGTTCAGATGTCGCCGCGATGCAGGTGCATCTCTATGGTAGGTATGTAGATAGTGGTAAGGGTATAAAATTCTCGCGAGCAGTATTTCGGTAGTACAGTAAAACCTGCCTAAAACGGAACCCTTACTAGCCGGAAACTGGAAAAACGGAAAATGAATTTTGGAACGGAGCTATTTCCCGTGTAAAATTATACTCTAAAATTGAAAACTGCCTAACGTGGAAACGGCAATATTTTCGGGAACCGTTTGCGTAAATAACTTGATTAAACCGAATTACTTTATGTGTAATGGGTTACAACGTACGTATTTTAAAAGGTGTCATAATTTTGAGCATGACTACACTTGCACCGAAGATCCATAAACCATAAAGGCATAAACTGAAATCCTTCGAGGAAAAGGGAAAACAAACCGTTAGCGTTCTTAACTCTCTTTCAATATACATGATAAGGGTACAACTGTTTTGCAGTGTGTTCATTCGGTTTCGAGGTTGCAAGTGACTAAATACGACTGGAAGAAAACTGTGAACGTTGGTGATTTTTAAAATCATAGTTTGTATGTACACAAATTCTGTAAAATGTGTTCTAAGCATAAGATAATATCATTGGAGGAAACGATAAAGTTTATTGAAGAACAGGAAAAGAACAAACGTGCAACTAAAGAATTAATTGTGTTGTTTAAATTGGGGAAACTCAGACTTATGAGATTTTGAAAAAGAAGATACAAATTAAAGATGAGTGGCAAAGGGAACCGCAGGGCATGTGAAACACATCACAAAATTTATAGAGTATGACAAGCTAAATCGTGTTGTGTTCAAGTGGTTTGTTAATGTGCGCGTGCTAAAGGAATTCCCATTTCTGGACCATTGCTTCAGACTGAAGATTTAGAAACAGCAAGAACATTAGGCAAAGACTATTTCAGAGCTTCCATGGATGCTTCGGGAGTTTCAAACATCGCCATAACATTGTTTTGAATGTTGTGTGTGGTGAAGCAAATGATTTTGATATGCAGACAGTTATAGATCGGAAAGGGAAAATTGAAAACAGATAACCTAGGCGATAAACAATTATTGTATGTAAGTTAAAAATATAGTACATAATGCATATCAGTCTATTATTATTATTATTATTATTATTATTATTATTATTATTATTATTATTATTATTATTATTATTATTATTATTATTATTATTATTATTATTATTATTATTATTATTATTATTATTATTATTATTATTATTATTATTATTATTATTATTATTATTATTATTATTATTATTATTATTATTATTATTATTATTATTATTATTATTATTATTATTATTATTATTATTATTATTATTATTATTATTATTATTATTATTATTATTATTATTATTATTATTATTATTATTATTATTATTATTATTATTATTATTATTATTATTATTATTATTATTATTATTATTATTATTATTATTATTATTATTATTATTATTATTAATTATTATTATTATTATTATTATTATTATTATTATTATTATTATTATTATTATTATTATTATTATTATTATTATTATTATTATTATTATTATTATTATTATTATTATTATTATTATTATTATTATTATTATTATTATTATTATTATTATTATTATTATTATTATTATTATTATTATTATTATTATTATTATTATTATTATTATTATTATTATTATTATTATTATTATTATTATTATTATTATTATTATTATTATTATTATTATTATTATTATTATTATTATTATTATTATTATTATTATTATTATTATTATTATTATTATTATTATTATTATTATTATTATTATTATTATTATCATTATTATCATTATCATCATTATCATCATTATCATCATTATCATCATTATCATCATTATCATCATTATCATCATTATCATCATTATCATCATTATCATCATTATTATTATTATTATTATTATTATTATTATTATTATTATTATTATTATTATTATTATTATTATTATTATTATTATTATTATTATTATTATTATTATTATTATTATTATTATTATCATCATTCACATTTTATTCTATATTATTCCTTCACTGTGCGACTATAGCTTCTATAATTTCTTTGTATACAAACACAACTCTGTAAGACGGAAACCCGTGTAAACGGAAAATAAATCCCGGAACGATCGCGTTCCGTTTTAGAGGTTTTACTGTAGTATGGGTAATGAATTCTCACAACCAGTATTTCGATAGCAGTAAAGTAGCGGAATTTTAATGACGGGTATATCCCGAGAGGGAGGGCTGAAGTGAGAGGAACTGAGGAGAGACGACTGCAGATGGCAGGGTCGTTAGGAATTCCAGCATTGCTGACATAAGGGCGTGTGTTCTCTTAAAGGCTTAAGCATATTGTTGATATGCTGAAACTTAGCCGTAAACGCTAGATGTGAAACACATTCTGGTGAGAGGAACACAGTGTATGGAATGAAATCGAGCGAGTGACGTGCAGAAAAAAAAGTGCGATCGAGCGACCTCGCCATATAGACGCCTCCTCCCTCTAACAGTCCCGTTACAGAGCGGTCCAAGGTTGGTTCCCGGTGCGCAAGACTCCAAGGTCTGCACTTCCTCCATCATGCCGTTCTACTAGCAAACCTCTTTTTCTCTTATTCTCGCTCTTCTTCTCTGTCTTTTTCGTTTTATTTTATTCGCTGAAATGAAATCACGAGTGAGTAATAACAAGAGGGTTTACTGTTACATTTTCTTCCTTAATAACAATGGCATAGCATCTTTTTGCCCCTAATTAGCCTCCACCTCTGCCATGTTTTTCTTTGAAATTATGTAGAATAAGAATTCGATTTAGCAGAATAAATTTATCCGGCTTTAACAAAAAAAACATTTTTGATAAAGACTTGATGTGTTTGTTTAATGCATCTTTCTCAATTTATAAATGTTAGTAAGTTATTAATACAAACTAAAAGCAGAAAACATATATTGTATACACTTAACTATTTTACTTGATTTTGTGGTAAATTAAGGCTACCAATGACTGAAAATTTGAAATCCTGAATTAATAACGCTGGCTTTTTAAGATTCATACCACAGATGTAACTTAGTGCAAGTATGATACAACCCAAATTTTGTCCATTTCACTTTGATAGTTTGGAAAATATGGTCAAAAGTATTTATTTTTGGTTACGTCACCTAAAATGTCCCTTGAGACAAAATAACTTAAATTGTGGACTAATATTTCAACAACAGGTTCCTAATACATCCATTTTTTGAATTTGCCCTAGGTTGTTCTGTGTCTCAATAACTTTATGATCCAGAATTTTTAAAGCTATGAATATGACTTTTTTTTTGCCCAAAATTTGTAATGTTTGTGTTTTGAAGTAAAGAAAGTGTGTTTAAATACATCTCGCAATAAAACCCAGGACAATTTCTATTCACTGTATCTCTATGAATGTGTGTAACAAGTTTCATTAGTCTAACGCTTAAACTGCGACACAAGGAGCATTTTAAATGATGAAAAATGCTGACATTTTCAATAGCGAAAAAAAAAACAAGGATAAAGAATTAGAATTCATATCTAACACTAGCTTTCACGTTAACTTTCAAACTAGATTAGAGCATTTGAAAATGGCTTGCGGATGCTACCTAAGCATTCTTTGGATTCAGGAAGGCTTACACTATTTTATAGACTAAAAAGAGGGAAAGGTGATTTTTTGAAAATATTCATGAATTTTCAGTCATACATATTGTTAATTTGTAAGCCAATAGTTTCTAGTGTTTTTATTTTTCCAGAGAATTCTTTGAATCTCGGTAGCCAGAGTAAAGCAAACTTATTTTTTATACTATAGGTCGTGTCTGCCCGATGTTCAAGAGGTCCCAAGTTCGAATCTCGGCCAGGATGAGTTGCCTGGATAAGGCTTTTGTTTTCCGAGGTTTTACCTTATCCTGAAACACGAAAGTCGGGTAGCTATAAACTCTATGAACCGCTCATTTGAACATCATTTCACCCGTATCATTCATCGTACGATAGGGCTTAACTCGGAGGACGTAATATTTAAAAAAATCTCCTATGGGGGGAATTCTAAAACAAATTAGTTAATTAATGATCAAATTATTGAGCGCATACCTTAGAAATTATAGTTACACGGATATTTAAACAATTTGTATACAGTACTGCTTGAAGTAATAAAAAGGTTTACCACTATTTTTTTACTTAGGATGTTTTTAACATTTTATCAATATTTGATACATTTAAGCATGTGCGGAAAACAACCCCTTGCATGGGATTACATTTAGTGAATTTTTAATTTAATTTTATACCTATAGCCCTAATACGATCAGTAGATAAGCTAGTAATAAAACTAATTGCAAGACAAATAAGAAACGTTACTGCGAAAATATCTGATGCCTCACTCTCTACCCATTGCAACTTGACGTTATTGATATAAAACGTGATCCTTTTAATACACATTACATTATCAACAATACCGTTTTTTGCTAGAAATAATCTCAAATTAAGGAACATTTAAAGCAAATGGGTCGTACTGAAAATAAAACATTTTTTGACTTGTTTGTTTTTGTTTCATTTGGTTCTTTAAATTCTAAGATAATACCTGGAGCTTTGTTTAAATAGTTGATTATACATTCACACTGATACTTCTATACTCTAGGGAGCGTAAAGAATGATTGCAATTTAAGAGTTTTCTCGCCCAATCGGGAAATGAATTCGGTACTTCTAGAAAATACAGATGTTTGAATATCGGAAGTCCGATTTTCCAGCGAACTAGCTGAACTTCCTCTTCTATTTTGTACTAAATTGCAAAGTGGCGACCGATTAACTGTCCTTGGAGGGCAACATTAAAATAAATGAATAAGTTACAGCTCATGCTTAGCTACTGCATGAAGAAAATAGTAAGTAAATATTAAAAAATAAAGAAGTAGAGATTACAATCAAACCTTTCTAAAACGGAACGCGATCGTTCCGGCATTTACCTCTCCTTTCCACAAGTTCCCGTCTTACAGAGCGTTGTGTTTGAATAAAAAGAAATCACGAAATAGTCGCAAAGGTTTATAGTGAAGGAATAATATAAAATGGAGTAAAAATAATAGCGTGATATGTACATATATGTATTGCATTTTCAACTTCAACACAATAATTGTAGCTATCACCTAGTTTCTTTGTCAGTTTTCAATTTTCCCTTTCCGATCTGCAACTGTCTACATATCATCATTTGTTTCACCACACACAGCATTCAAAACAATGTTATGGCGATGTTTGAGGCATCCACTGGAAGCTCTGAAATTATCTTTGCCTAGTTTTCTTGCTGTCTCTAAAACTTGAGTTTGAAGTAATGGTCCAGAAATGGGAATTCCTTTAGCACGCGCACTAACAAACCACTCGAACAGAGCTCGATATAGCTCGTCATACTCTCTAGATTTTGTGCTGTGTTTCACATGCACTGCTGTTCCCTTTAACTACTCGTCTTTAGTTTTTATTTTATTTTTCAAAATCTCATAAATCTGAGTTTCGCCCACTTTAGACAACACAGTTAATTCTTTAGAGCACGATTGTTCTTTTGGTGTCCTTTAATAACCTTAGTGTTTTTCCGCCAGGTATTAAGTCTTAGGTTTAGACTCATTTTACGGTATATGTGAACACAAAAAGTATGTTTTTTTTTAAAAAAAAAGTCACTTAAATTAACTCTTTTTTCCCACTTAAACACTTATAACAACGAAGCTGAGAATGAACACACTGCAAAATAGTTGTACCCTTATCATGTGTGTTGGAAGAGAATTGAGAGAGCTGATGGTTTGTTTTTTTATTTTCCTCGAAGGATTACAGATTATGATTTTGTGGTTAATGGAACTTCGGTGCAAGTGCAATTGCCTTCAAAATTATTGCACTTTTTAAAATGTTTTAATCATGTTATTTACGAAACGGTTCTCGAAATGTATTTCCGTTTCCGCGTTAGGCAGTTTTTCGGCTTAGAGTAAATTTTACATGGGAAATTAACTCCGTTCCGAAATTTATTTTCCGATTTTCCAGGTTTCCGGCACATAAGGGGTCGGTTTATGCAGCTTTTACTGTATAAAATAGAAATGTTTATTAAAAAGTGTTAAGTTTTTGCTTTTTAAGGACATAGAAATAATTTTGAATAACTAAAGAATAGTAGAGGTCAACTACTTTAAATACCTAGGACACTGGATTTCCTATGAACAAGAGAAGAATGTAAATAAGAAACTGAACACTTGTCAACATTTATATAAAACTATACAGAGAATTCTGAGATTTAATAAAAGAAACAATAATTAGATTTTGGGTATTAACAAATGAAAACTTGGTCCTCATCAAATCACTTAAATGAAGGATGGAATCAGAGATGCAATTTCTCAGATGGGTACCAGAATATATATTAAAAGATCACAAATATTGGAGAAAGCAAACGCTTACATATTCGAAGAACATAATCCTAATATAAAATGGCAATGGTTTCAGCATATAGGAAGAACGGATGAAACTGGAATTACAAAACCTGTATTTCAATATAGACCTGAAGGTCACGTTCCATAGGAGGAGGATGTCTTTTGCGTTGGAACAGGCTTTATAACCTAACTCTGCAGAAGATTAACAAATCAACTGGAAGAATAGATCAATAAGGTTTTACGATTTAAATTTAACTGCCAAATATTATTAAATGTCATGCTGGCATGTTGGCCATGGTAGCTCAATAGTTAAGAGCAAACGGACGGAGACCGGCAGAACCGTGGTTCAAATCCCGGCTATAGCATTGAATTTTTGAATCTGGCTCTAACTATGCAAATTAATGCCTACACATGGCTAGAGTGGAAGAACAATCATTTTCCATTATTAAATTCTGTGTGTATAATAATAAATATATTAAATTTAGATGATTTAATAGTTCGTGCGTATATTGCAGTCCTCCAACATTAAGTCATATCGGACGATGAATGAATGGGGTGAAATGATGCTCAAATGAGTCCAGGGTCCATAGAGCTTAGAGTTACCCGACATTCGTCTTTCAGGATAAGGGAAAACCCCGGAAAAAACCTGGTCCAGGTAACTCGCCCTGGACCGAGATTCGAACTCGGGACCTCTTGAACGTGAGGCAGACATGCTACCATCTACGCTACCGAGGCGGGCACACGGAATGTAGGAAAC
>CM060950.1:352334899-352441443 GCA_030765055.1 Mantis religiosa
ATGAGTGCACATGTTCCCTTCTATTATCGTCGTTAAACACATTAAAATTGTTCATTTTCTTTCTTTTACTTTCCACTCAATCACACGGTTTATCGTCAATTGTTTCTTAATCTTGTTCACTTTCTACTAAAGCTTTTAACAATTTGATGAATTTTTTCTTATTAAACTTAAAATAACAAAATTGAAATATTAAGAATGTTTAAGGGTTTTAAGTTAAAATAATGGTTTAAGGTGATCCAGAAAGTAATGACTCCTTACGCATTTCCGCTGCGCATATCTCTATCAGGATACTACTCCAGGTCGAATGGTTTCCTCGACATACCTTCTGTGTGGTGTGAACGCCAATCGCAACAGGTTATTGTGCGTTCTGAGATTTTTTTTTAAATGTTCCGTCGACTGTGAAGTGAGAGGTATTCGAATTTGAATGGCCGGATGTTGAAAGCTGAAACAATGTATGGTGATACAGTAATGAACGAAAGCTCAGTATTGGACAAACAAATGTGCAGGATGAATCTTAACTTGAACATCCGTTCTCTTAGATGATTTGAAGAATCAAGTGAACAGCAAAATCGTAACTTTAGGCGAGTTACATTTCACAAACATATCCCATTCTTTGCTTGGCGAAACTATCTTGGCTTAATGGAATGGCGGCAGCTGATTATAACACAAGAATTCTAAAGCACACGGGAAGATATGACAAATGGTTAAACAACGAAAGTGATCATGCGGAAAAATAAAGAAACAATGTAACTTTTACGTGTTTTTTAAGAAAAAAATGTAATTTATTAAAACCAATATATAAAGGCAATCTAAATTACCCTCATATATCATAGTTCTCTCGTGCTCACAAAAGATGAAGCGGTTCAGATCAGACGTTCCTACAGACAACACTATGGGTCCGCATAAGCCGGTCAGAGTATCGTCATCGATGGTGGTTCGGTGTAAACAAACACAAGGTAGAGGCCGTTGTAAAGTGCCAGGCTTGCTAGGAAGTACTTTCGTTTCCTTGTATACTGTAGTTATGTTGGATTCAATTCATAATTGCTTGATTGAAGTGCTGGACAGGAACAGGGTTTGGACTGATTGTTAAAACAGTTACATTCGAAATATCACCTTTAATTACTCTGAGAATATATATTTTACGTAAAATAATGTTATATAATTGTGCAATACAGCTATCAACTACCTAGAATGCATAGTTTAGTTTCCTTTGCTGTGTTTTAAATATCAGTACTCGACATTAGGATTAGGATTACTATGGAGGGGATTAGGCACAGAAACCTGTGGTTTAGTGCACCTAAGCCCCAGATGGGGCATCCCCGGGTGGAAGGATGAAGCGAGAGAAGACAGAGAGTGGCCATCCCAAGAACTCACGACAGCGCCAAGACACTGGCCGATACTTCTATCCTGAAAGAGGAAAAGATGAGAGATGATGTGAAATAACAATGGAAATGAAACGGAGATGCTGCACAAAGCAGTGCAACATTACAAACGGGGTTCAAACTGGGTACCTGTTACGTCAATGCAGAGCCTACATCGGTGGCGCTGAGCTTCCCGTACATGCTCCAATAAGTGTGGCTGACCTGATAGAATGACAATCGCTCCATTTACTCATGTAATGAGGCCCTCCTCTGACATTACAGAAGTAGCGTACACTACTATCCCATAGAAAATAGTCCAGTGGTGTCACATCTGGTGATCCTACTGACCATAGAACTGGTCCTCCTCTACCAATACATTGATTGGGGTATGTAACGTTGAGGTAATTCCGCACATTTCTCTCAAAGTGTGCTGCTGCTCCGTCGTGTTGCAGCCGCATTACCTACCAAATGTGTAGTGGGACGTCCTCCAATAGGGCAGGCAACATATCTCTAAGAAATGCGAGGTAGATCGACCCTGTTAGTCTGTTTGGGAGTAGATACAGACCAATGATATAGTCAGAAACTATTCCAGCCCATAGGTTGGTATTAAACGTATGTTGGTGACTGCGAACGATCTGCGCACGTGCATTTTCGTCCGCTCAAACTTGTACTTGGTACACCAGTTCTCTATATTTGACGTTCTACAGCATCCAAAGCGTACGTTTCCGGACAAGAAGTCCTTAAAAATGACTAGTGTGCTGCCCTGCGGGACATACTAAGGGTTGTCGGTGTTTCTTTGACTCACTCTGTATATAATGAAGGAAACAACTTCTGAGAACCTTCTCAGAAAATTCGAGCTATATATTCCTTCATTTGTCATGAAAATATCTTAAACGTGTGGTATTTTAATCAAACTCGTTAACACCACTTTTGAGTAAATCAAAGTGTTCGAAAAATGTTCCATGTAATGAGTAGTGTGGTGTGGAGGGAAAATTTTCGTGTGTTGCCTCTTTTTGAACTTAAATGTTTGGTAGTTAACCGACTTTTCATTTGTGAGTGATGCTGTTCACACGAACACACATGCACATAAACTGTTTTAAAAAATGTGCGCGATTCTCTCTCTCTCACTTTTTTATATAGTTTCAGGAGGTCCTAAAACGTATTTCTGGTGATATCTCCATATTTAAATTTTGGGTGCAATTCATCACTTCCCTTACTTCTCCTTCTATGCTTCTCCTAATAGGAACCGCCGATATGAATTTCTTTTAAATCAGCAGGGTTACTATGTTCTGTTAAAGTATCTCCACCTCTCTCTTTCTCCCCTCTCACATGTTTACAACAGAAGCTTAAGAGACAGATTATAAATGTGTATTTTTAAGTACCTATAACAGTTCTCAGGTTTTAGGCAATTAGAAGGCGATACTACCACCACACTCACCGAGCGGATGGCAGTGGCCCGCATTGGGAAGGTCCGGGTTCAATTCCCGTGGCCGACATATCTGACCCATGGGCTTTTTCGGTGGTTTTCCCGAGTCGCCAGGCGAATGCGGTAGGTTAATTACATCCACCTAATTTCCTGTCCCTCCATTTCATCTCCATTATGATTTCAAATCATCTCTCATCTGGTGGTCTCTTTCAGGAAAGAGGTGTCGGTGGGTGTCTCGGCGCTGTCTTGACTCCTTAGATCGGCCGCCCTTCGCTTCCTCTCGTCTCATCCTATCTCCTGGGGATGCCGCAATTGGGACATAGGTACAATAAACCACAGGTTTCTGTGCCGTATCCCCTACATAGTAATCCTAATCCCAACCACCACACTCTCTCGCTACGCGGCTTCTACATTATATCTAACCGAATTGTTTAAAAAAATACAATGATAATAATTTAAAATCATACAAAAGGATAATCTAAGGTTATAAAATGCCTAAATGATGTTTATAAAAGTCAGAAATGTCAAAAATTAGATACGCAAAGATATCTAAACCTATGCATGGAAAGAAAAATGCACAGTTTGAAACGCGAGAGCCGATTATGAAAGAGGTAGCCTTGCAACAAGTGACTTAGAGCGGATAGCTTGTTTACAGTTGTAAAAGAAACTTTATGGGATTGTAATTACAAAAGAGATATCAACAAATGGAAGCATGTCAAGCGAAAGCTACCCTGCGGGATTATTCCGATCAGATGGCTACAAACCCCATTTGGGTATCAAAATGACCCCACCCTCGCCGGTGTTGATGCAAAGTGCAAAAAAAAAAAAATGAATATAGATACACGCGAGAAGGTATCGTGTTGTGCGCCTGCCCACACTCTTCGGATAATGACACGCTATTCTCTGGGGAGATCCAAAACTGCGTGCGTGGGCATTTTGATTTAAAGTTGTTGGTACGGATCAATAAGATAGCACCACGTGACTTGTTGGCGTCCTTCCCAGTACGTCGGCGTCGCGGCGCCAGTGGCGTAGCGGATCATCGCTATAATCCCACCGGATTTCGACTAGCTTCACAAGTGATTCCTGCCCATCTGTTGAACCTTCATTCAAAGATGAAGCAATTTTTATGTAGTATTCATGGACGTTCTACTACCGACGTATCATGAGATTACCTATAAAATGCCACGCTCTTAAATCCCTAAACAAGAATTTAATTACCCGCCTCGGTAGCGTGGTGGTAGCGTGTCTGCCTCACGTACAAGAGGTCCCGAGTTCGAATCTCGTCAGGGTGAGTTACCTGGATAAGGTTTTTCCGGGGTTTTCCCTTATCCTGAAAGACGAATGTCGGGTAACTCTAAGCTCTATGGACCTTGCGCTCATTTGAGCAACATTTCACCCATTCCATTCATCGTCCGATATGACAACGTTGGAGGACGTAAATTACACACACAAAAAAGTTAATTGTTCAACATATTAGGGATCACGTCAGAATTGTTTGCCAAATTATGTTAGTACCTATAATATCCGATTAACAGTCTTATAGCGCCTCTACAGAGAATATTCCATTATATACCATACATACCTATACATGCATACAGCCTGTCTCGGTAGCGTAGATGGTAGCATGTCTGCCTCACGTTCAAGAGGTCCCGAGTTCGAAACTCGGTCTGGGTCACCTACTTTTATAAGGTTTTATCCGGGGTTTTCCATTATCCTAAAAGACGGATGTCGGGTAAGTCTAAGCTCTATGGACCCTGGGCTCATTTGAGCATTATTTCACCCATTTCTACTCTATGGACCCTGGGCTCATTTGAGCATTATTTCACCCATTTCTACTCTATGGACCCTGGGCTCATTTGAGCATTATTTCACCCATTTTGTTCACCGTCCGAAATGACTTAACGTTGGAGGACGTAATTTACATACATACTTGCAGCCCGCCTAGGTAGCATAGGTGGTAGTGTGTCTGCCTCATGTCCAAGAGGTCCAAGTTCGAATCTTGGGGAGAGTGAGTCACCCGTGTAAGGGTTTTCCTGGGTTTTCCCTTATTCTGATAGACGAATGTCGGGTAACTCTAAACTCTATGCACCCTGAGCTCATTTGAGCATTATTTCACCCATTTATTCATCGTTCGATATGCCTAAACGTTGGAGGACGTAATTTAAGAAAACACACACACACACACACACACACACACACACACACACACACACACACACACACACACACACACACACACGCATATATATACATACATTTATTTATACATATATTTACATACAGATTGGCCCACATAAAGTGTTACAGGTGGAATCTCCTAATGGAATATAAAGAAAAAATCAACGCCAAGAATTTCAAATATTATTGGAGACGGGGCTTTCAAATTATCATATGGAATATATTTATGTCACCTTATGGGATACAGGGCCGCTAACCTCAGAATTTTAAAAACAACCATGTTTCATTTTCAAATTCTGGTTTCCTTCATTAAACTGAACAACTTCTTTTTTAATGTTTTAATGAATTGTTAATGTGTTATAGAATGTTTTTACTGAAGTTAGTGTCCCTCACGAACTTGGGGAGGAAATAATGAAGGAATGAAATGACACCTGAAATCTCAAAATATATTAGTCTTTAAATTCGATATGTTGATTATTTACTGTGGCTGTTGAGCATTCAAAAATTCCACACTGTTTTCATAGGCTCCTATATATTATTAAAAATTAATAAAACATCTCCGAAAGAATCGCCAGGTGTTTAGATGCTAATGGAGGCTACTATGGGCATTATACAAGTAATTTTCACAACATTAAAGTACTCAACAATTAAGTTTAGAGGTGAAAAGGCTCGTTTCTATAAAAGTTGCTACGATTTTTGAAGAAAAAGTACAACAGAATATTGGTATGCTATACGTACATATGGTAGGCCTTTTGCTCCATTAAGAATTGTAATTCTTGTTTTTGTTTTCTTTAAGAAATATTCACCTCTAACGTTGTATACTAGGCATCCTGCATACGAGATACCATAGTTTTCATTACCGCTTAACCAAGTAGAGAAAGTATTTTTGGTATTCAAATTTCTTATATTGAGATTTCACAGAAAAAATGTTTTGAAATAAAAATAAAAATCATTGGTTTGTGTGCGTGTGTGCTTGTGCGCTCGTGTACCTGTGCATAAAGTGAATAGCATAGCTCAAAAAGAAAAAGTCATACAAGTGCCAAAATCCATTGGTAATTCCTGCACTTTTAAAGTATGCAAGGGAAATAAGAGAATTCCAGTCCTAATGCTTATAACAAAGAGTTTTCCTAATTTTTTATTTTCTTGGAGAAGTTCTAGTGGTAAAAATATCATTATGAGTTATATATTAATTAGTTTAATAATAAGAATTAAATGTACAGCTTGAGTTTTCTGTAAATAGATTATGAATCGAGTTTCGTTCTTAACAAATTTTGTATAAGTAGAAAATCATAAATAATTAATGAAGAAAGGATTACTCTTGCAAAAATGCCGATTTTGATTAACTATAAAACTTGTTACACATATAATTTTATGTAGTATTATCCAGTTCTGAAGTCTTTTGCGGTTGTACGTTTAAGTGTGAAAATTTTAAACAGTTTACTTTGGAAACCTGGATCGTGTTCTGTTCCTCATGGACTGATGTAGCTTAGCATAAGTATTTTTATTGATTTTTTTATTTCAGTTGCTCAGCACAGTTAGTGCTATACAAATTGTGGAGCTGTATACGTAATATGCACAATAAAATTAAAGTATACAGGGAAAGAGGATACTCATATTAGAGCCCTCAAGCAAACTGGACTGATTAGTGTGGGTATAAATTAAATAACTTCTTCATTACATAATAAATAATCATTAAAGAAATAAAATGTCCTGTGGCAAGCGTGCCTTCAGTCTTGGTGCAGCATCAAGGCGACGTCCCAGTTGGAAGAATAAAGCACCCGATACATGAGGAAGGTGAGCAAAGAATCTGCTTGTCGTTGTAGAGATGTACAATAAATATTTTTGACACCGAGTGTCTTCAGTGAAGCCAAATGTTCACAACGCTGTAGTAAACAGTAGAGTAGCGTCAGAGGAGACCGGATATACCATCCCTGCTCTTAATTTTGTGACAAACATTCTTTTAGCTGATTTCGTTTTATCCTGTTCAGTCGCATTTAGGTATAACTAGTGCTTTTGTTGTACACTACCACTCAAAAGCTTTTAACAACCTGTTTTTCTGCAATTAACAAGTATATAACGCCAAACAAAGTCGCTTTCATATTATATAGAAACTGTATCATAAGTAATGTCGATTTTAAGAGAAATGCGTTCTGACAAGCAATTAACTAATTTTCAAAGCATAGACCATTAGATTATCTGGTCTTGAGCCATCGTTCAGCGATGTTTATTATCCAACAATGGTACCAGTCTCTGGTTTTTGATGCGAAGAATTCGGTAAGCCCCACTCCACTGCTTCAAATTTGTCAAAATTTCTTCCAGATAGAAAATGGGCCATGAATCGGAAAGATTGATAATCTGATGTTGTGAGATGAGGGCTGTATGCTGGGTGCGGTAGCAGTTCGTTTCCTCCCAACTCTTGAATTTGTTTCCATGGTTGTTCATGCAGGATGAGGTGTTGCATTGTCCTGTTATAATAGAAATCAATTTCGTTTAACTAATACTGGGTATCTCCGTCTCAAAATTTCATGAACTTTTTCTACTTGTCGAGAATAAAGATCCACATCAAGCTCCCATCCGTATGGAATAAATTCCCAGTGAATCACACCTTGAAAATTCCACCAGCCACACAACATTACTTTGGGATCGAAGTGACTTTTTTTAACGATGACTTTGGCAGGTTGACGAAGATCAGGCCACTGTTTCGAGGCATCAGGGTTTCGCTAATTCACTCATTTTTCATCACAAGTGACAATTTTCCTGACAAATATATCATCCATGGGATTACGATAAACTGACGACAGATATCCACTCTACGTTCAGCCTGTTGAGGTGCCAGTACATGAGATACAGATCTACAACTTCTGTATAAATTTCCAAATGCCTTAATGTTGAAGTACTTTTTGTGGATTTTCTCGGAAAACTTGGTATGTATCATCAATATTCCATACTTTAGGTTTTTCCAGAACGTGGGGAATCTTTAGTGTTTTCGTCTCCATTGTTGAAACGTTGGAACCATCGTGTACCACACGTTCACTAACGACACTATCTCCTTCCAGTTCACATATTCTTCGAGCTGCGGCAGCGACTTTATAATCTTGTTTACATCAGTGTTTTAGAAGACTTTAAGTTCAAACTTTATCTTCATTTTGTGATTGTTTATTAACAACTGAAGACTGATACATGCTCGCAGTGTACACAACGCTAGCCATGGAATCCTGTAAATAGCATTGCCAAAAAAAAGCAATAAATGTTACAAAACACCAAAATCAAAAAACCAATATTACTTATGAGACAACCTAATATATGGTAGAAATCCATGAAATTTACTCTACTATCTAGTGTTTTTCATTTATGTGCATTTTGAAAATTTAGCATTGTTGACCCTTATAGAAACATTTACCAAAATGTTGTTTTGGATGTCATAATACGTCTGTTTTTACCTAGATGTCGTTCACAGACGTTCTGTAAATAGGTATTGGCTGTAGACAGCTGTTTAGTGCTTCATAAGCAGGTGAATGGTACATATTGTTGCGCAGTTAAAAAGTCTGAAATAGGTAAAAGAAGGGAACTTTTAGCAGAAAAAAGTTTTGCAATAATCAGCTTACATAAAGCAAGCCACACTATGCTCAAACTACCACAGAAGAACAAGTTACCTCGGGAGGTGTCCATTTCAATGTAAAGAGGAATGTAACTACAAATAGCAATAAGCATCGTTATAGAAACGGGAGGCCTAGGGTGACCTCGAAAATTGAGGATAAACATTTAATAGTGACCACCAGATGTGATCGTTTCAAAACAGCACCCATGCTGACAGCGGAACTGAACCACTTGTGGACTGAATCTTTGAGTGTTTCTACAGTGAAGAGAGGACTTCAGGATACACATGTGTAATGTTGCAAAGAAACTGCTAGTGAGAGCATGGTACATCAGTGCATATGTCCTACAGTCAAGCATGGAGCTACTTCGATGGCTGAGTTTTCAGGTCAATTCGCAGAATTAGTTCGGATGGTTACGTGAGGAAGGGATGTTGATATGCAGGGTTGTTGGATTACGTACAGCAGTGTAGCTCAGGATTCTTAGAATGTGATGTATTTCTTAGAAGTTTATAGACGGACTGAGTTGAAAAGCTGTAGATATTATGTACGTACGAGAGTCGGTTTACTGGCCCCGGGCCTCATATAGAGGGTTCAGTTTGACGGATAACATCATACACTTTAAGTCTAGACTAGCCTATATTCATAGTTACAGGTCAATAGCTTGTTTAGTTTTTGAATGACAGCATTTTAAACAAGACAAGTGTAGAGTTTCGCGAAAATGGAGGATTTGGTAAAACGAGCAGTGATAAAATACTTGCATTAGAAAGGCTTAACGCCTAAAGAAATCAAGGAGGAAATGGACAGTACATTGAAATACTCTGCCCCTTCATATACAATGATTAAAAGGTGGGCTGCAGAGTTTAAAATGGGATATAAGAGCACTAGTTATGGGTCTCGTTCTCGACGTTCTGTGGAAGTCACAACTCCAGAAATCATTGAAAAAGATTCATCGTTTATTACTAGAAGACCGCAGATTAAAGTTGTTTGAGATAGCAGAGGTTGTAAACATATCAAAAAACGTGGAGGTAATATTTTAAATAATGCTTTGCGTTTTCACAAGGGCTGTGCAAGATGGATGCCGCGTTTGTTGACACTTGATCAAAAGTTGCAAAGAAAAACTGTTTCTGTTAAGAATTTGGAGCGCTACCGTAAAACTTCCAGAGAATTTTTGAGACGGCTTATTACCATGGATGAAACTAGGATCCATCGCTACACTCGAGAAAGTAAATCACTGTCAAAACAGTAGATTGCGCCAACAGTAAGTAGGTGAGCCAACTCCAAAAAAGGCAAAATCAATTTTGTCGGCTAACAAGGCTATGGAGAGTGTTTTCTGGGATACACAGGGAATTATTTTTATTTATTACTTGGAAAAGAATAAAAGTATCACTAGTGAAAACTACGCAAGCTTACTGCAACGATTGAGTGATAAGGTGATAAGAAAAACACCTCATTTGGCAAAGAAAAGCATCTTGTTTCTTCAAGACAATGCTCCAGCCCATCGTTCAGTCATTACAATGGGTAACATTTGCGAATTGAAGTTCGAATTGCTTGAACCCTATTCGCCAGATCTAGCACCTAGTGACTACAACCGGTTCACGAACCTAAAAATGTCTTGGAGGGCGAAGATTTCACAGCAAAGAGTACATTGATGTGGTAAACAGCTGTTTTGAGGAGCATGATAAATCACACTACAGAGATGGTTTAATTAAATTAGAACACCGATAATACAAATGTATTAGCCTTTCTGGAGATTATGTTGAGAAATAAAAAAAAGAAAATTTACTATGAGGCCCGGGACTTATAAGCTGACCCTCCTATTACAGTTTGTCCTAAATCTCGATGTCGCCATTTCACCAGAAACACAAATGTTGAGGTATATTTAGACAAACACCGCGCATGAAGCGCTCACTATGTAAACAGGTAACTCGAAATTTTAAGGCTCTACTGACTTACTGTCTTGTACACTTTAGATAGGTTCTTTTTGTGTAATTTACGTCCTTCAACGTTAAGTCATATCGGACGATGAGTGAAATGGGTGAAATGATGCTCAAATGAGTCCGGGGTCCATGGAACTTAGAGTTACCTGACCTTCGTCTATTAGGATGAGGGAAAACCACGAAAAAACCTTATCCAGGTAACTCACCCTGACCGAAATTTGAACTAGGGACCTCTTGAACGTGAGGCAGACACGCTACCATCTACGCTATCGAGGCGGGCGGTTCCGTTTAAGGATGCAAGACTAACCTTACAATGTAATTCTACCATTCCAACACATTTCATTATATGAAAAATTGCTCTGATCATTGTATGTCATGGTAAATAAACGTATTCCTCAAATTTCCTTAGCGCATTGCGTACTCTTTATTCCTACTGAACTTGCGAACCATTAACGTTACACTAATTTTCAATGTAGGAGACTGTTCAAAACATACGTTTTTTTATCTTAATTCCCATTAAAATACTCGTAGTAGTGCATGTAGGTATATCAAGGTTTTCCAGATAGAAGTTTACTTGGTGAAAATTTGGAATTATCTTCTTTTTCGTATAAGAGTGGATTAACATTTCTGTGTTCCATTTTTTGGTCATATTTAACTTTTATTTAACTTTGTCCAATAATAATAATAATAATAATAATAATAATAATAATAATAATAATAATAATAATAATAATAATAATAATAATAATAATAATAATAATAATAATAATAATAATAATAATAATAATAATAATAATAATAATAATAATAATAATAATAATAATAATAATAATAATAATAATAATAGTAATAGTAGTAGTAATAATAATAATAATAATAATAATAATAATAATAATAATAATAATAATAATAATAATAATAATAATAATAATAATAATAATAATAATAATAATAATAATAATAATAATAATAATAATAATAATAATAATAATAATAATAATAATAATAATAATAATAATAATAATAATAATAATAATAATAATAATAATAATAATAATAATAATAATAATAATAATAATAATAATAATAATAATAATAATAATAATAATAATAATAATAATAATAATAATAATAATAATAATAATAATAATAATAATAATAATAATAATAATAATAATAATAATAATAATAATAATAATAATAATAATAATAATAATAATAATAATAATAATAATAATAATAATAATAATAATAATAATAATAATAATAATAATAATAATAATAATAATAATAATAATAATAATAATAATAATAATAATAATAATAATAATAATAATAATAATAATAATAATAATAATAATAATAATAATAATAATAATAATAATAATAATAATAATAATAATAATAATAATAATAATAATAATAATAATAATAATAATAATAATAATAATAATAATAATAATAATAATAATAATAATAATAATAATAGTAATAATAAACAATAATAGGTTATTGATGACCTTTAGAAGCAGAGGTAGACCAGGTAATAGGGGACATTAGCACCGCGACACGTAATTGGGTCTTTTGCGTGTGCATCCGCGAAGGAATCACAAGAGATGTACGGGCTGCATGGAGAGCCAACGTAAGCCCTACACTTAAGCGTCAACATAAGCGTCAGCGTCAGACTAAATCAGACACTGACTTCCCTAACAGTTACTGGCTTGCCTACCCAGCTGGGAGGCGCTCAGCAGGAACCGAGGAAAGCTGGACTTAGCAGTGAAGGCTCGAACGGCAACCTCTTCATCAGCTAGGCAACGTAAAGTTTTGTCAGAGGGTAGAAGTCTTTAGCGGTGTAATTTAGGTTAGGCACAGACAATTAGACTACTGTATCTAGGTCATTATGGTTATGATGAAACTCAGTCAACTAGATCCATTACCTCAAGGTGTTCCTGGAATCAGTATGTTTAGCTATCGCAGACGTTGGTAAGTACGCAGATATAATTTTGAAAATTAGAACAGTATGAAGTTTCTGGGATTGAATCATGTCATACAGTGAAAATTATCTCTCAGGCACGAATTTGCAACTTTCAGATTTGACGTGAACACACGTTTGTAGTGATAGCCATTTAGGAAGACTTAAATTAATAAGGAGTGTGAATTTGTAAAATGGCTGTCTTTCCGTCGAATGTTATGGTCCTACAAATGTATTTACTGTGATCAGCTGCCGCAGCGTTTAAAGGCCGCACTCGCCTGAAGAAAGGCGAGCAATAGGAATGTACTACGTAAATATTTTTACCATCCCCATTGTGTTTATATTAGCCGTACTTCCATAAAGTCTCTGGAAATGGCTTCGGCTCCAGTAGGCGAGCCGTCACATGTGCTAACCTATATGCGCGAAAGTCAGTGTGTTGGTTACAGATAAGTAAAGTACTGTACGGGACCAAACTCTGTGTGATTGTGGGATGCAGGGAAGTCGGTTAAGGGAGATATGCTAGTGACGTGTGGCAATGCTTGCATAAACAGAAATTATCACGTGAGATTGATATTGTTTCTTACACGAACGAAGCAAACAATGATTTGGATGACATCGTAGAGCTTCCCCAATCCCCTTAGAGTAGCGCACATTCACACTCATACCACTCCCACTGAACTGGATAGGACTCGCTTCTAAGCTAAGCTAGCTTGATTTCCTACGGCATAACCAAAATAAAATGAATGTGCTGTTTTAATAATAGTTGTTTTTCGCTGCGAATTAGGGGTGAATTGTCCACACATAACAAAAGTTATGGGGATCATTAGTACATTTCCTACGCTCATTCATATCTGTAACCCTTGCTTAGCACCGCAATTAATCACATTACACCTTCACAGTTAAATATGAACTGAAAGAAGAATCCAAATTCCAATACAAAACAACACGGATGAAAAAGAGACCACCCAGTGGAATACTCAAGATAAACACATCGGTTTATTTAATCAGTGAAACGAAAGATACATGGAGAGGAATATGATAAAGTAGCGTTGACTATGGATCTGAGGACCATAAATCGATAATTGCTTAACATAGGAATCTTTTCCACTATAGAAAACAAAGTAAGGCGTATCTTTATGATAAGTTATGAAGTTCTGTATCAGTAATTTTATGTCAACCTAATTTTAATTTCAATTGGCCACACCCATTTTAGTACGACTTCTACAGTAGACTCTGAAATTAAATTTACTGATAAATCTTTCGTGATGGAATATTTTTCTATCTATTTCGAATAATTTTATTTAATTTCGAATGAATTTTCTTTACAGGTATAAAAATATTATTTAATAATAAAATGACTACTTTTTAAATAAAGTTAATATGATAATGAATTGTTCTTTCACACTGGCCGTGTGTAGGCTAAAATATGGAAACATAGAGTCAGACTGAAAAATTCAATGCCATAGCTGGGATTTGAAGCACGGATCTTCTGGTTGTCCATCCAGCCGCTCTAAACCTAAAACCATGAAGTCGGTTGGAACATTTAATGTCATGTCGGCACGTTGGTCATAGTAGCTCAAGCGTTAGAGCGCCTGGACGGCAACCAGGAGATCTGTGGTTCAAATCCCGGCTATGGCCTTGAATTTTTCAGTCTGACTCTATCTTTCCATAAGTTAATATGAGTTGGTATTATGCCCAATTTCCGTAAGTTTATATAAAAGAATAAGAATATTTCAAAAACATTACTTGATACAGCATCTTAAGAGATATTTTTGGAATCAACGAGTCATTTTACATAAGAATTGGCCTATTTTGTTTCGGGTATAAAAAGTCGTGTTCCCTAGTGTTATCAGTTCAATTCCCTTGAACCACCTCAGGCTCCGGTCGCCTTCTTGTGATGGCCAGATGTAACATTCATTACAGCTTATCATGTTTGTGATTTGTTTACTTTGTATTATTATTATTATTATTATTATTATTATTATTATTATTATTATTATTATTATTATTATTATTATTATTATTATTATTATTATTATTATTATTATTATTATTATTATTATTATTATTATTATTATTATTATTATTATTATTATTATTATTATTATTATTATTATTATTATTATTATTATTATTATTATTATTATTATTATTATTATTATTATTATTATTATTATTATTATTATTATTATTATTATTATTATTATTATTATTATTATTATTATTATTATTATTATTATTATTATTATTATTATTATTATTATTATTATTATTACTATTATTATTACTATTATTATCATTATTATTATCATTGTAATTATTATTATTTTTTATTATTATTGTGGAAAAATTTACCCTTAAACCGTATTCATCTTCTCGAAATTAGACGATATACCTTAATTCTTACAATTTCGAGTGATAAGATTCGGAAACAATTTAATTCTTCACGGCAAATTGGTAACTCACTACAAATAGATAATTGTTTGGCCCATTAAATTTGGTAATCAATGTAACTATTACGTGTTTCAAATAGGAAGACTTCTGGATCGCGGCGAATCAGATGCGTTAGCGCGCTCATCTTTGCCACCTCGTTACGCCCAGTGTTTTGACATTTCCCTTTCTCTCCTACACATGCAAGTCTTCTTGGCGCTAGTCGTAAAGGGAACCCAAACAGAATTTTCCAAAGTTTTATAATAATGCAGTTTTTGTAATCACCATTGCAACAATGTATATTCGCATATTATGCGGGTTTTAAATGCTATAATTGTAATTATAGTTTATGAATCACGTATTTTTCTAATCCAATGAAACTACCAGTGGCTCATTCATATAGCTCTGAATGTCACTTATTTCAAGACACAATTCGTCATTGTTATCGTCAGAGTATTGCAAATTTATGTTGATAGCCTCAAAACTCTCGTCACGTGCTGTTCTTCCCAAAATTCGTCTTCTTGTAGTTTGTCTGCATGTCTCACGCAGTTTTCCCAGTCTTGTGTTATCTTGTCAATTTCTTGGTGAATAAGTCGATCAACGTCAGTCAGTTTAAAAGTATTATTTCTGTTTGCAACATAATTTGAGCCCACATTAACTCAATTGGATTGTTCAGAGATATCTTTTAGACGTGGCGTATGACGTAATGTTGAGCAGTAGTTTATGGTCGAGTCCACTTGTCTATTAGCAAGACAAAAGTGGTGTCAGGTTACTCATTTTTCATCTAACTCACTAGCTTTATCAGCAATCTGCTGGTGAAAGCAGAGATCTTACCCCACCATTGATTTGCATGACGTCACTCGTTGCCATCCGAGCAAGGTCACGAGCCAGCTCTAAAAAATACCCCTGTACTGGCAGTGTAAAGGAGGAAGAAGGATTACCTCGTGTCTCATTTCAATTGCAAGTTGATCCAGCTGTAACAGTTGTTTTTGTTTGGCACTAAAAATGAGTTTTGTTTATTTACTTGGTAGTGTTATTTAGAATTTAAAAAATGTTTAAACATATTATAATGTTTATAATAATGTTATATAATGTTTATTTTTTTTTATAATAAAGTATGTGGTAGTGAAATTCTAAAAAAAAAAATAATAATAATAAACAAGATATGTATATTTTGTGGTACGAGTGACGTTAGTATAAAGAAATGAACGGTTGCTATGGAGAGAGAAAATCAATAATCTTCCTTGTGGAAAAAGCACGCGGAGAAGATGAAAGCTTGATAGTGATAAGTGGACATGCAGAACAGTGACTTAAAAGAAACGATATTGTGTAATAATGTATATTCAGTGTTCTGAAGTAAAAATCAATAATCTTGCTGAAGAAGCTTGGAGAGAAATCATCTTTTGATCAACGTACTCAGGAGTGAGCAGACGTTATTTTTCTTCAATCCATAATCTTTAAGTATTTAAGTTATATTTGAGATTAGTAGTGATTAAAGGATTTCTATTGTACTGTGAAGTATCATTTTATTAAAAGAGGTAGAAAATGAATTTAGATTACATTTGAAAACATCGAAGTTGTGGAAAATAAACTTAAATTATATATTACGAAATTTAATTTATTCAGATTTTATTTATTTCACTCGTAACCACCCTTGAAAATAAGAGATCTTATGACTCATATCTAAGCAGATTCAATAGAAGAATTAACAAGTAGCCGTGGGATAGTCGACGATATCCTGTACGGCTGATAGACGACGATCGAACAGCAAAGGAGGTGAGAGTGCATTTGTCATGCTACATATGGCTTTCCAACTTTGGAAACATCTCTACAACGAAGAAATCCTACTACATATGCAAGGCTCAGTACTAGGACCTTTACTGTTTCTCGTTTTTGTTAATGACATTGCTGTTAATATTAACTGCCAGATAAGGTTGTTTGCAGACGATTGTATCATTTATAATAAAATTCGGAATACAGTGCATGAAACCGCTCTTCAGGATGATTTAAATGAAATCTGTAATTGGGCTGCGGCTAACAAAATGTCAATTAATGCCAAGAAAAGTAAGTCCATTGTTTTTAGTAGAACTAAGGGCAAAATTATTGTTAACTATCACAATGGGAGGGGTGTAAATTCCACAGGTGGACAGCTGCAAATACTTGGGAGTGTACCTGGCAAGTAATGCTGGATGGGACGAACAAGTAAATTCCACATCTAGGAATGCGTGGAAGGCATTACATTTCGTAATGAGAATATTGAAAAAGGGGAGCGCTAGGTCCAGGGAAATTGCCTACAAGGCCTTAGTGCGGCCGGTTATGGAACATGGAGTAGCATGCTGGGACCCGTATAGAGCTAACCAAATTGATCCATTAGAAAAAATACAGAAGAGGGCAATAAAATTCATAAAAAGAGGCAAGTATTTTGGGCCTATAAAAGGAGATGAGACTAAATGGGAGGAATTAAGAATTAGGCGTAAAAAACATAGGTTGGTAGCATTATTCAAAGCTAATGCTGGTGTAAAGGCATGGGTGGACGTTAGTGTAAGGTTAGATAATCCACATTATTATGGATGAAACGATCATAGGTATAAAATTAAGGGTAGAAGATACAGAACCGACGTAGGAAAATTTTCTTTTGTTAATAGAACCATTGAAGAATGGAATGAATTGCCTGTAGCAGTCTTTCAGGGCTGTCCCCTGTCGCTGAAGAAATTTAGAAAAAATCTAGATGGTTTATAGTTTAACTTTTGAATCATAATGGTATATAATATGTAAATAGAGAAGTAATTAGAAATGTTTTAAGTGACTAAAGTAAAATAATATCATGTTTGTATTGTTTATTGTGTTGTTGTTGTAAATCTAGTATTTGTAATTTGATCTGTATTCTTAACTCTGCCACCGGGTAGTACCCAATTGCAGTGAATAAATACATACATACATACATATGGCGCCCATCACGGGACTCGAATTAGAGTGAACACGTCGTGAAAAGAATAAATCGAGTGTGGACAGGTAATGGGAATCAAGAGAAAAGAAATGAGATACTGATGACGGAGAAGTAAATGGAGAAGAGGTTGGGAAGGAAGTAGGAAAGAGTAAAGGAAAAGAATTAACAGTTCATGCAGATTATGGTAGAATTCAAACAGGATATAAGTAATTTGAAACAGGAGTTAGCACAAAATTTAGAACAAAATTCAAATAATTTGAAACAGGAGATAGAACAAAATTCAAATAATTTGAAACAAGAGTTAGCACAAAATTTAAAACAAAATTTAGAGCAAAATTCAAATAATTTGACACGGGAGCTAACACAAAGTTTAAGACAGGAGTTTGCACAAAGTGCAAATGATTTAGAAGCACAATTGAGTAAGAAAGTCAATGATACGGAGGTTAGTATAACGCAGAATTTAACAAAAAGTATAAGAAATTGTTATGCTAGTGTATCTCAGAAATTAAGTGATAATTTTGATAATAAGAATATAATGCAAGAATCAGAATCAAGTGATAAAGTATGTAAGGGAGATAAAGAAACATTGGTACAAAGCGTAGGTCAGAATATAGATGAATATGATAAGAATTGTCAGCAATATAAGGTAGGAGAAGTAACTAGTGAAATAGTATCACATATAAATAATGTAAATGAAACTCTAAATGTAGTTAAATATAAAAATAAAACATATGTTGACTTACCAAACAATGAATGTAATAATACTGACTTTATTTTTAATTTACGTCCTCCAACGTTGTCATATCGGACGATGAATGAAATGGGTAAAATGATGCTCAAATGAGTCCGGGGTCCATGGAGCTTAGAGCTACCCAACATTCGTATTTCAGGATAAGGGAAACCCCCGTAAAAACATTATCCAGGTAACTCACCCTAACCGAGATTCAAACTCGAGACCCCTGGAACGTGAGGCAGACACGCTACCATCTACGCTACTGAGGCGGGCTTGCTGATGGTTATCAGAATATGTATGTTGTAGATTCAAACAATCAGTATTTTGATGTGAATTGCAACGTGTGTGTATAAAAGATATTCTCACCAACACACGTAAATGATCTAGGTCACATTGGTCACACATATCATACACCACACGAAATAATTTTGCTAAATTTTGGTCAAAGAATTAAACACAACACTAACCTAACCTAAAAACAGCTTCACGGTAAAGATACACACACAAACAGAAAAATTAGAAACCAAGTTCTGGATGCTTGCAACGCTCAGGTTAGCCAACAAAATAAACTTTATTACACTAATTGTTCAAAAGTCACAAATACGAACCATAAAATTGTAACAAACCTTGCCATTGATACATGACAGCTTGAAAAATTAATTATGTTGGCGAATCACCCAACATGAAACACAAAACAGAGAGTTCTTTTGTCTATAAATTGTATATATGTTAAAATTGGTTAAATTCAGTTTTAAAAATGTTTGATTATTTACTCGTTTACAAATTGTTAAATTAGTAAAAATATTCTTTATACTGTTATATTATGTTTTGTTCATTGTGATTAATTTAAAAATGGTAATCATAGTGATACTTTTATTTAAATTTGGCGCGGGGCTCACCACCCCCATATTAAATCAAAGAAATATATTTTAAAAAATCCTTATGCTAGAGTCAAGTAGTTATTCAATGTTTATTTATTGTTACATTTTATGCATGTTATATTTATGTTATTGATCATTGTTGTGAAATATTGTTGTTGGGGCGTTCCTCAAAATATATGAAAACACATTATTGAAGTATTTAATTAAATTATTTTCCATATATTTCGAAGAGAGGCATTTGTAACAGTTGTTTTTGTTTGGCACTAAATGAGTTTTGCTTATTTACTTGGTAGTGTTATTTAGAATTAAAAAATGTTTAAAAATATTATAATGTTTATATTAAGTATGTGGAAGTGAAATTCTAAAAAAAAAAAATAAAAAAAAAAAAGGAAAACAAGATATGTATTATTTTGTGGTACGAGTGACGTTAGTATAAAGAAATGAACGGTTGCTATGGAGAGAGAAAATCAATAATCTTCCTTGTGGAAAAAGCACGCGGAGAAGATGAAGGTTTTATAGTGATGAGTGGACGTGCAGGAGAGTGACTTAAAAGAAACGATATTGTGTAATAATATATATTCAGTGTTCTGAAGTAAAAATCAATAATCTCGCTGAAGAAGCTTGGAAGAAACCATCTTTCGATCAACGTACTCAGGAGTGAGCAATTTTCTGTAATTATCAGAAACTAATTGTTAAGGAAGTAAGGATCTGTCGATATGCTGAAGGTAACCTGCAATGATTGACTAGGAAATAAATTTCGAGTAAAATGTAATCCAGATGATACAATTGGTGACCTGAAGAAACTGATAGCCGCACAAACAGATACGAGATGGGAAAAGATTGTGTTGAAAAAGTGGTACAGAATATTCAAGGACCAATTCAAACTACAGCAAAGAAATCCTATTTCACAGCTGATGCACTTGTTCCTGGTTTTAAAAGGAACAACTGAATAATATTGTTTTGAACTCTCTAGAGTAAATGAAGATTACGAATCATTCATAAATTGTATAATGTGATGACTCAAGTTCTGCAAATGCAGCAGGAAGTGTGCTGTTTGCTCTCTCTCAAATTTAACAAAACCTTAGCTTATTCAAATTAATTCTTTTATTACGTCAGTCAAACTTCACATTTCAGTTCTTAGAAATTACAAATATACTCATAAGCATACGTGCCAACTAATAACTATGTTCATTACAGTGCTTACGTCGTGATGCATTGTTATAATATATTGGTATTTTATTTATTTATATTAGGAAAATTATTTGAGCTAAAAATATTGAGTTTTTATGGTTGTGTTGGACCCATTACTCTCTACTTTCCTCGTGCATCACTTTTTACAAAATTAGAATTTTTGTCTTAGCATACATAATGTTTTATTAGAGATGAATTCAGTTGGAGCATGTCACACACTATCTAGGACAGGGGAAGACAGGTAGTGGTGATGTGACGTCAACTCCGCCAGTTCTAACCGACAAATATGCCTCCGAACGAGAGGCAGGTTAGCGTGTGACGTCACAGCGCTGATTTCTGTTGCCCAAGAGGAAGGTGTGTGGTGTTTAATGCCCGCTTTTACTACATACGGCACCGCAGGCGGTGACACTGATGATACATGAGATGAAGATGGAGCACCGGTGGAATGAGATGGCGGGGAAAACCGGAGGTCCCGGAGAAAACCCGCCCCAGCTCCGTGTTGTCCATCACAAAACTCACTTTGCGGTCGCCTGGGATAGAACCCGGGCTGCCTTGGTGAGAGCCAGGCGGTCTAACCACTGAGCCACGGTGCGGCCACACCCAAGAGGAAGGAAATAGTTCGATGTGTTGGGGTTCCGACAGCGTAGGAAACACAGGAAACATATCGGGTATTAATAATATGTACAACTCACAACTTGGGTGTTGTAATATTAATGCTGACTGTTTTAATTACACAACTGGTCAGAGTTTGTAAACAATTACATTTTGGCTCTGTGCTATGAGAACATATATAAAACTTCAATTCGTAGTTTATCTGAAGGTCAGGCATGTTATAAAGTAGATAAAATAAAGCATAAAGTAATTTTCTCTGCAAATTAGAGAGGACCCATTCAGCACACGTGGACATTTTCCACTTTGTGTTTCGTTTTTCTTAACTAGTTTATCAATGTCAGGACGTAAAGTCTGGGAAATTTGTAATCGAAGGCTCCATGTTAGATTGTGATCCAACAAGATACGATTCGGGGTTTGGAATTAGCTAATTTATAACAGAAATAAAATTGTTCGCACACATATTGTTGCATACCAGGGTTGTAAGGGGGGTTGAAAGACTTACAAACCTAATCTACAACTGTGGGTGTAGCTATAGGGATGGTAGAGCAAAATAAAACATCAAAAAGTCAACCTAGACCGACTAACTCCATTTTAAGAAATCTAGTTATTATACAGAGTATCCGCTGAGTCTAGAAGAGACCAGGGGTGCTTTGGTAATACTTGGTGACATAATTATTCAATATAATCTTACCGTTGGTGATGTGTCAGGTGTATAGCTAGGCTTGTCCGGAGAGGTATAATCTGCTGAGTCCGGCGGGGGTTATGGTATTCGTAGACACACTGTCAGATAAATACTTCTGTTACCTCTCACAGGGATCGACATAGAGTCTCCTCTGACATCCCTGCGACGTTTCACACTGAGGGTTAACTCTACTAGGCTTAAATAGCGGTTCTACAAAAAGTCAATTCAGCGATTCCCACTACCTATTAATTTGCATCATACCGCTTGCATCATAGCGAGAGTGTTTAAGCCTGTATTGACCTATTATTTCTTCTGGTCAGCAGAATCAGTCTGGGTCACATGTGGATAATTTCCTTATGCCAACAGACTGCTAGTCAGCGGAATTTACGTTTGACATACATTTCTGTTAGAATCAATACATGTTACAGAATACCGAAATTTCCAAATCTAGCTCAGCTTATACACGTAACACATCCCCCTCGTTTAGATTTTGCTGCCCTCAGCAAATCCAAACGACTGGTAACAAGATTTTTACATAAATAAAATAATAATTTACACTTACATAGGCAATAGGGCATACAAACATTTACATGTACATATTTTTTTTTTTTTTTTTTTTTTTTTTTGAAAAGTCATAATTGTAACACCTGAAAAAGAAAATCAGAGGACAGGAAAATGGGAATGAGTTGATGCGGGTTGGTGTCGAAGTATCCCACGCTGAATGAAGTCCATAGTTCCATAGAAACACACTGTTTCACCACTATGAGTTTATAGTTTTGGGAGACACTTCACAACACTTGATCACTGAAGGGTTGTAATTACTTCTTTAAGTTTGTCTAACAAGGCCCTAGCTGTCACAAGTAATGTAACTTCAAAGAGAAAACAGTTTAATGTGCTTCCTGCTCCAGTTTGGTAGTCTGTACTTAGTCTTTTAAAACAGGGAAGCTGATGAAGAACCTCGGTTGTGGCTTGCTGTTTATATGACATCGTGTTCAAGCGTACGGTGCTCTTTGGTATTGCTTGGAAAAGTCTGTACTAAAGAGCCGATGAAAAGTTCGAAAGTGGAGTTTACTGTTTTTTTAGAATAGTGCACTTAGCTTACACTCGCCTACCTCAGCTGGGTCTGAGTTCTTGCAGGTGAGAACACGAAAGAGTGACTTATAAGTTATTGTATTTGAGCCACTGTAAAAGTTTGCTGGATAGAGTTGCTTTGGCTTTTACCCAGGGTTTCACTGCGAAAGCCATGAGTTAATGAAGTTGAGGAGGTCCTCTGGAAAGATTAAGTGCCTTTCCAGACGCGAGTAGTCTTGGTTGCCACTCCTGATGTGATACTTGGTCATCTGGGGTGCTTTGGTTCTCCCAGGAAAGAGTAACTGCTAGGGACCCAGGTGTCTCCTCTGCTTTCTCCTTATGGTGGTGGTGTTTCCTGATGCTTCGACGTGTTTGTTCATCCATGCCGCAACAGAAAACAAATGATCCAGAGTTAGGATTGATGCACAAGAATATTTCTATGGGGTGAGGATGGGTTAAAGTTCACGGGAATGTAATTAAATGAAAGGGATTTTCAGGTATCACCTTACCAAATGAATATTTCTTATATCTATTTACAAATAATGGTTATATATAATTAACATAAATGGAACATGTATGGAATTTATGTGGAACCATTTTTAGAGGTAGAAGGGAAAAAAATTGGTTAAAGTTTATAGAGTAAAAAAATGAAATTTTATGTTTGCCTTATGGCTGAATGACATAAGTAAATAACCTATGGAAACTGCATAGATGTTCCACTTAAGTATGGTTGTTCAAACATTAGTGATAAACTTGGAATAAATTACAAGTATTCTTCATAAGACCATTATACAATTGAATTATACATAATTAGTAATAATATTGATAACAATTAAAGAAAAATGGAGTTCATTTAAAGAATAGTACTTGTTATAAATTATAGGGCATTATTTACAAAAATCATGTCTAATGACTTGCCATAATAGCATCTATATACTGGATTAGACCTACGCCTAACAGATGTCTACTGTTGTCATGAAATTAGTCAAATATCAGAGTTAACCATGTCTTTCTATTTTGTTACAATAAATATTGATGATACTGAAGTAAAGTGTTTCTAGAATTACATAACATACCTTCATAATACATGGTAATTGAGGCCACATTGATACAATCATCTTACACTCTATGAGGATATCCTATGACTTTATCTTTTTACATAAATATAGCAAAAGTAACTCTGACATTTGCTGGTTTAGCACTGATTGTTTAAACAAGAGGTGTAATGTTTCTTTTCTTCTTTTCGCAAAAAAAAGGTGTGATCAAAGATATCGATAAACAATATCGATCTCATTATCTGGAGATATGATGTACTCTACTGTCACTGGATGTTAAAAACAAGTGTTAAATTATAGTGCATTGGGTTGTCTTATAAATAAAATGTTAATTGACAATAATTAAATCTTCTCTTGTTTATTAATCCCTAACAAATTTAGGCATGCTTTTATAGCATGGTAATTATGAGTGTTAGCAAAAGAAAGGGAGGGAGTTTGTAGGTTGTAGATCTCATCGTGCTGTGACCTGTAAACAGAACTTGATATAACAATTAGTTTAATCTTGGTCATTGGTCATGTCTCAGATTCATAATGAGTATTGTCAAAGGATGTATTTGAGTTATGTGCTGCCCACTGAATTAAAAGTTCAATAAATGGTAGAGAAACTGAGTGGTGTAAGAGGAAGTACCTTTAGAATAGCATACCCCGATAATTACATCAAGTTGATCAGTCTGCTTTGATAAAAACTAAATATAAGTCATGGGTTTCTTTATCAATACTTAAAGGTGAATTGGGGAAACAGCTGAATTTTATGACTTGGAACCTTAGGTAACACCTTAGTTAAAAAAATTCTGTGCCTTTCTTTTTGTTTATTTTGCTTTCAATCATTTTCGTTGCTGGTGAAGCATCATTGTTAATACAATTATTTATTAAATCTTAGGATTTGTGTTGATTTATTCTCTTTCATACTAGCATCATTCTTCACTGTAAGCCGATTGAGGGACGTCTCCCCCACAGCAAAAATTTCACATTCACGCTGCGCAGCTCTCATTCATACTTAAACATTAATGCTATTTTGTCTTCACAACTTCTTTATTTACACTGATCAGTAACTATATATCTTTAACTTGGGAAAACGCTTGCACGACAAATCCCATTTTATATTATAACAGCTGTATCTATATCATAGCACCATGAGAGGCATACACAACCTAAGGGTCTCGCGAACACCAAAGGATGTAACCTCTATCGCTCATACAAAAAAAAAAAAAAAAAAACTCTTATAGCTTGAAAGCTTGAAACTTGAAGATACCATCGTATATGCATATATATTCACTAAAACTGTTTCCGAAAATCTTTCGATGTATTCGGAACAGAACACATTACTAATAGAATCTATAAACACTTAAAATAGCCTATAAGAACGCCTCGCGGTTGTTCTTAAGGTCAAAGGGTACTACAAGCATACGTTATCTTCACAAATCCTAAGCATTTGGTTGCAATGATCATAACTTATAACTTCTAAGCACAGAGAATATACGGTCATATTGAAATGATTTATAATAAAAAGAACACGGTGTACCGCTGGTGTAATTGTTATTATTATATTTTTTTTTTTTTATTTCTCGGAAGGGAGGGAGTAAGAAAAGGGCTGAATGTGTGCCTTGTCATACTGGCGAATGTTCCAGAGGAGGATTGGTAGAGTTACTAAGGGCTGGGGAATCAATTTGCCGAGACATTGCTAAAAGTTTATAGTAACGGGAAGTAATGAGTATAACCAAATAATCATTCATAAGAGTGATGGTTTAGAAAGGAATTTGTTGTCTATAATAACGGATGAAGGGAGGGGCTTTTTGCTGAAAATAATATTAATACGTGTTAGAAATAATACCTATTCAGAAACTGGGATTATAACGTTGTATTGCTTGAAAATATAAATAATGTGTCAGATATGAATCACGGGACTTATCCTCGATGGAAGTTTGTTCTTTAGCGTGAACACGTCTGTCTTTCCTGTCGATCAATGTTTAGCTTGCAAAGTTTCATATTTCACAGTGTAATCGCAACGTCAGTATTTTAGTTTTTGCTGGCCTATGAAAGTCGGCCGCGTGCCATTTTCATGAGCACCGCATACTAGCGTGTACAGATATGTAATTATTAGACTTGTGGGTCAGTTCTACGTATTTATAACTTTGGGAGAGAAAAAATGCAGTAAAGTAACAGTGTGTTAAATCGTTTTCCATCGTTTAATGGGTGAATGTCATCTTAATGCGTCGCGTGCTATTTTATTGAACTTAATGTGTATTATTGTGTATGTATAGAATGAAATAACGTGCTAGCTGGTCCAAATCAGGTCAGTGAAATACCAACCATTGTAATTATAGATTTAGAAAGATAACTTATAATCAAGAGACAAGATTTTTTTTTTTTTTTTTTTTTTTTTTTTTTTTTTTTTTTTTTGAGTGAGATTAAGCACGTCGAGTGTTGTAAATGGAGTTACATGTGAGGGTAAACGAACATTTTTATCTGTATTTTGAGTGTGGGGTTTCGTTAGTTATAAATTGTAGAAGGTATAATGCGTTCCCAAGGTTTGAAATTGCTTAACATCAGTGGGTGAGGTAAACATTCATATGTGTAACTACGAAAAGAATTGATTCCTGTTTCGCAAGAGCGTAACGCAGAATTTAAATTTCATGTAAAGCCATTCATTAAGTGAGAATTATAGGTACTAAATATTAATTCAGGGCCCATTTTAATAATTTTATGTATTATTTGTCTTTTGTTTTATTTTTTTTCTGAAGTATTATGGGCTTTTCCGGGAAATTAGATTGGTCATAGAATCAGCTCATAATTATTAATTCTATAGAGATTTTCTTTTTTTCTTTCTCTTTTTATGAAAACAACGTACCACTGTGTTGATTTCACGGCCCTTGGCCATTAGGGATAAGGCAAAACAAAATTTAACATCTGAGAGGAGGGGAGATAGAGACCGACAGTTTTTGAAATTTGATTATTTTTTGTGTGGATTGTTATGAATTCTAGGAATTTGGATTAATCGTAGAATCATCTTATTGAGTGATAATTTAAACAAATTATTGTAAAAGTAGTTGAAAACTATATTGGATTTGTTGTGGTTTTATTTCTTATTTGTGTAGGCATAAACAATTTACACTGAAGTGATGCAATTAGAATAACGAGTTTTCACATAAATATTAAGCATGGACAAAACTTAGAGAGGGGAAATTAAATTAATGTGATCATTAACAAACGGTATGACTTACTTTAATATCTCTAATATCAGGAAAACTCAATAGACACACATTTACACATACACACACACACACTAGTCAACAAAAAGAAGCACATTCTCGTGCTGAAATCTCACGATGCATCGGTAATATGTCTTCAGCATTATAATATCTCATCATCATTAATATCTCAACATATCTCTTAATCAACATAACTGATATGCCAACGTCCATAATCAGGGCTTCGCAGCTAATCTGACTTATGGAAGGCAAAGTTAATCGCTATACTAGGGGGAATCTCGCGATTTTTAACCCTTATCCTAGTATCGCTTTACTAACATCAGGCTTTACTGCCTGGCAAACTACAGGTAGGGAACTTCATCCTACATTATATACGAACAAAATATATCATAAGCGCGCAATATCTAAGTGCTAGATACGCTCTTCAGAAGTCTCGCGACTGAATCTAAGAGTTGGTATCAGCAAAAATATAAGAATATATTAGTCGTCAACTCACATTCTCTCCTAAATCACACAAATACACATGGTTCCTGATAGTCCTTGCCTGAACAAGCATTACAGGAAAAAAATTAACATTTAAACACACATGACGCACACTTAGTGGCATAGGACAGTTAGTCATACAGTCAATAATGATCACTATATGGCAGTAATGCCTTAAGGGGATGCAAATGGAAACAAGATGACCGAAAATATCATCTTGAAACAAAATTTACAAAAATATGTTTCAGTGAAACCAGAAGCAATACTTCACTATCGATGAAATTCATAATTTATATCTATGTTGCGAAGTTAAAAAAAAATCAATAATTATTCAATGTGGCTAAATCAATTGTACTGATTTTGATCTACCTCATTCGTTATTCAAATTGAATATCACCTTTAAAATACTGGAAATAGACAACAGATAGCTTACACATGGTATAAAACAGTGTGAATGCACTGAACATTAAAAAAACTTGTAAAAAACCACATGAAATCACATATATTAATGCTGCCAAAGGATTTTGTAAGTAACGGAGGGAACACGACGACACCTGTGGAGTTAACATTAGAATACTTGGTTCAAACAAATTTAAACTACATTTTCAAAAAGTTCAAAATTAGCGAGTGGGTGGGTGAGTTACACAGAATAAAGATGGGGAAGACGCGGCTAAAATTAAACATGATCAGATTTTAGAGAATTAAGCATAGTCAAAGTCGTACAAGTAAGCAAAAATGCGCTGTCCTGATCGACCTTCAAAGATTCCTGGGTCAATAGCTGGACGTGTGAACGACATTTCTAAGACAATGGAAATTTATTGTTTACGTTCTTTCGAGTTGAAGAACTCTTCTGGGGGGCTGTAGGATACATTATTTCGTGATTTATTGTCGACTTAGAAGCTAAATTTGAGAGGATTGGTGGAGTTTGTATGTCAAAGGAACATGCAGTTAAATCTCCTATATTTAAACTTCTTCGTTTGTCAGGAATGTATGGAACAGGTAAGTAATTAGTCAATAACTTAGGAGTGCTTACAAAAGTCAATGAACTCGCAGTCAGCCCACAGCACAAAATATCAAATACACACAAAACATATGCCATTATAAAATATCCAATCATTACAACAACACCTGAAAAAAACTATGCATTAATAATCTGTATTCATAACACAAAAAGATTGCATCATTATCACAATTTCAACCTGAAATCAATGAACAAACAGAACAAAATTTCTAATCTTTGAGTTTGCAAAAAAAATTTTCAAGTTAGAAAGCATAAAAACAGTGTTTGACATTTATTATGTCTGCTATTGGAAATTCTATGTGTGACAAAATTATAATAACAAGAATTATTTGTGAATTACAATAAAACTGATTTCACACTTGTAAAATAATCTGAACTCTGTTAGGGTGGGTTGGGAGGGTAGTCAAGATACTATTACGATTAAACTTGAAAATAATATATTTAATTAAAGTAGCAATAAAATTTAAGCAAACTTAAGAGAATTTGAGGTATGAAAATCGTTATTTAGCTATTGCAAAATGGAATACCCTGGTACTCTGCCATACTACTACATGAAGATAGGGGGGTTGATAGGAATTACGAGAGGTACCAAGGTACAGGATTCGAAACCCGGTGCCGAGACCACATTGTTGCATACCAGGGTTGTAAGGGGGGTTGAAAGACTTACAAACCTAATCTACAACTGTGGGTGTAGCTATAGGGATGGTAGAGCAAAATAAAACATCAAAAAGTCAACCTAGACCGACTAACTCCATTTTAAGAAATCTAGTTATTATACAGAGTATCCGCTGAGTCTAGAAGAGACCAGGGGTGCTTTGGTAATACTTGGTGACATAATTATTCAATATAATCTTACCGTTGGTGATGTGTCAGGTGTATAGCTAGGCTTGTCCGGAGAGGTATAATCTGCTGAGTCCGGCGGGGGTTATGGTATTCGTAGACACACTGTCAGATAAATACTTCTGTTACCTCTCACAGGGATCGACATAGAGTCTCCTCTGACATCCCTGCGACGTTTCACACTGAGTGTTAACTCTACTAGGCTTAAATAGCGGTTCTACAAAAAGTCAATTCAGCGATTCCCACTACCTATTAATTTGCATCATACCGCTTGCATCATAGCGAGAGTGTTTAAGCCTGTATTGACCTATTATTTCTTCTGGTCAGCAGAATCAGTCTGGGTCACATGTGGATAATTTCCTTATGCCAACAGACTGCTAGTCAGCGGAATTTACGTTTGACATACATTTCTGTTAGAATCAATACATGTTACAGAATACCGAAATTTCCAAATCTAGCTCAGCTTATACACGTAACAATATGTCAAGTCAAACATACACAATGTCCGTGCGGCAAGTGAATACAGCCTCGGAAATCAGGTTTGGGAACATTCTTGTAAAAATCAGCCAAGTGTTTCTTGTGTGTATACTTGTCCTTCAATAAATCGTGACATTGTAAATTTAACAGTTCCATTAGTTACGTGGCAGCTACATTGTTGTGTTCGAGTGTGCTATACCTGACTGAACCCTCAGATTCTGTACTCACTGCCCCATTTATATAGGCAACTTGGTGCTACACGGCTCTTGCCTGACGTCACAGTACTGCAGTCCTCGCTCCCGGTTGAAATATGTCACAACTCTCGAAGCTGTCTTCCTCTGACTTAAGAGGAATGCAATACAACAGCGCAGAACTCCGATTGATTGTTGGCCTAGTAGCATTCAAGGACAAATATCATCCCATTTGACGCACATAATAGTGTTTTTTGTCCTTATACCCGCTCACGAGTACGCTATCTCATAGTTCATCACTCAAGCAGGTAGTAGATTAATCGGAGAAGGATTAGTTACACTGTCAAAGGTGGTACACACACAGACACACACATACACTAATATGTTAATGTCGATTTTAATAAATGTTAGCTTTTTAAACTTTGAATCTCGCTCTGCTGGAAGCTTCTCGATGCTTGAATACGCTAATGATACCAATGTGTACTTGGGATATTTTGTAAAATATTGTTGGCCGTTAAGTTATGTTAGTGTTGTATACTTGATTGTTATTCATTTCTACTTCAAATAATTGTGCGTTTTCTCATATATATATAAAAGCAACGGCACACTACATGCGGGGTTCTTTTCCTTTAGATAACCAAACAGTCTAAAAGTGTTTCTCTCTCGCCATTAGCTCTTCTTTCTACAATTCATTAACAATTGCGGTGCACACGTTTACTAGAACATCAGATACATCTTTCTAATAGTTGGAGACTTTAATGCCCATCACCCACTATGGGGTTCAACTCGGGCATGTTCGAGAGGCCACCTCATTGCAAAATTCTTGGAGAGCAATAAGTTGGTTCTCCTGAATTCCGGAGAACCAACGTTCCTCTCAGACGCTTATAACACCTATTCGCACATCGATTTGGCAGTATGTTCATCCCAATTAGCAGTTTCATTGCAGTGGAATGTCATCTCTGATCTACATTCCAGCGACCACTTCCCATGTCTTCTTAGTCTCTTAGCACACGATGTGTCTACCTCACGTAACCCTAGATGGCGCTTTGATCGTGCCAACTGGAACCTTTACACCCAGTTGGCTGTCTTTGATTACAATGAGCACGATTCTGTGAATGATCTAGTCGATCATCTCACAGAGACAATTCTTTCCGCTGCAGAAGAGTCTATTCCACGTTCGGCCACCCAACCTGGTCGACTTCCTGTCCCGTGGTGGAACAACGACTGCCGGAATGCTATTCGTGCTCGTAGACGTGCTCTACGGGTATTTCAACGACACCCTACCCAAAGTAATCTAATTGAGTACAAGAAAGCGCGTGCACAGTCTAGGCAAATAATTAAGGATAGCAAAAAGATCTCATGGAACAACTTTGTCTCATCTTTTAACAGATGGACACCATCATCTGTTGTATGGGATAGGTTAAGGCGCGTGGCCGGAAAATCAACCCACTTGCCAATCGCTGGTCTGAAAACACCTGCAGGAGTTGTTGTTGATCCGTTTGTCGTGGCTAACACCTTCGGCTGTGCTTTCGCTCAGGTGTCTAGCTCAAGTAATTATGCTCCTGAGTTTATCTCAATTAAGACTCAGGTAGAATCTCAAGGTTTCGTGTTTAGTTCCAGAAACCTTGAAGATTATAACCGCCTCTTCACCTTGGCGGAGTTAGAACACGCTCTTTCATCATCGCGACTGACAGCACCAGGACCGGACGGAATCCACGTTCAAATGTTACAACATCTCTCACCTGAAGGTAAGGCATACCTGCTCGAGGTCTATAACCGTGTTTGGGTTGATGCCACGTTTCCGGACAAGTGGCGAGAAGCCACCATTATACCTATCTTGAAAGCTGGCAAGGACCGTCACCTCCCTTCTAGCTACCGTCCTATTTCCCTCACCAGTTGCGTCTGCAAGGTGATGGAACGCATGATAAATGGGCGGTTGGTATGGTGGCTGGAAACGCACAACCTACTGAATAACATCCAGTGCGGTTTTCGACGACGCCGTTCAACAGTGGATCATCTTGTGTCCATGTCGACACAGATTATGAACGGCTTTCTTAAAAACTGTCAAACAGTCGGAATATTTTTTGACCTCGAAAAGGCTTATGATACGTGTTGGCGTGCAGGGTTGCTACGTACTCTGCACATCTGGAATATACGTGGACGCCTACCACTCTTCCTTCAGGAATTCTTGAAAGACCGCGTATTCCGAGTAAGGGTTGGCTCGGTTTTTTCGAACCTTTTCGTTCAAGAGAACGGTGTACCACAGGGATCGGTGCTAAGTGTTACGCTGTTTGCTATTGCGATTAATTCTATCTCGAAATGTGTACCTCCGGGGGTCTCGTCATGCCTATTTGTAGACGACTTTGCCGTCTACTGTACATCTCAGCGCACTTCGTTTATAGAGCGCCGTCTCCAGACCACCTTGGACAACCTTAAGGTTTGGAGTTTAAAGAACGGCTTCCGATTCTCTGCTGAGAAAACCATCTGTGTTAACTTCTGGCGTCAGCGGAGTCGACTACCTCCAAGGCTCCGGCTAGGCGCTGATCTACTACCTTTTGCAGATGAGACGAGGTTCCTTGGATTGATATTTGACAGAAAACTTAGTTGGTCGTCGCATATAGCACAACTGAAAGCACGATGTGACCGATCTTTAAATATCTTGCGGGTACTAAGTGGAAAATCGTGGGGAGCGGATCGTACAGTGTTATTGCGACTGTATCGCACCCTCATCCGTTCCAAATTAGATTATGGTAGTATCGTTTATGGCTCAGCACGACCATATGTGCTGAAGAGATTAGACACAGTCCATAATTGTGGCATACGTATAGCAGTTGGGGCATTTCCAACGAGCCGAGTTATAAGCCTGTATGCTGAGTCCGCAGAACCTCCTCTGCAGTACAGGCGCAACATGCTATTAGCAAATTATGGCTGTGGACTTAATTGCATGCCCACACATCCAACGTTTACGCCGTTCTTTAACACCTTCATGGACGTGCGTTATAGGAACACTTCTATAAAACCAAAGCCATCTGGTTTTCGTTTCCGGGAGCTCCTTAGACGTCTTAATAGCGAACTGCCTAAGATGTATCCTAGGGGGGAGAGGACATACCCTCCTTGGTTGTGCAGAGCGCCCCACGTTGATCTGGGCATGACCACACACGATAAATCTACCATGTCTATGTCTAGTATCCGCACTTGCTTTTTAGAGTTTTTATCGCGATATCAGGACCATATTAAAATTTACACCGACGGGTCCAAGAATTCAGATGGTGTTGGTTGTGCTTACGTGTGTGGAACCGAACCCTATACATTCGGATTCCACAATAGCACTTCCATGTTTACCGCAGAGCTCTATGCAATATACCGGGCCATTTTACACGTACGTCGACGAAAGTTGGGGAACTGCTTAATCCTGAGTGATTCCCTCAGTGCACTTCAAAGCCTACGGCAGCTGTACAACTACCACCCTATTGTGCAGCGGATACAGGATGCCCTCCACGTTTTACACGCTTCTGGCGTGAGCGTGGTGTGTGCATGGATTCCTGGTCACGTAGGCTTGCGGGGGAATGAAATGGCGGATTCGGCAGCCAAGACGGCTACCATGAAGCCCAGGGTTCGACTACCATGTGTGACATCGGAAGATTTTAGGGCGGTATTACGGAGAGCTGTGCTAACCTGCTGGCAGGAAGAGTGGTCCGCTCTCCGCAATAATAAACTGAGATCTATTAAGGAACTTCCGATTCCCTGGGTTACCTCCTGTCGGTCATCTCGTCGCGAGGAGGTGACTTTGGCTCGGTTGCGCATTGGGCATTGTTATTTTAGCCACAGCTTTTTATTGAATAGAACCCCAGTTCCCGTTTGCCCACTGTGCAGTGGTGACCTGACTGTCCGTCACTTGCTTTTAGATTGTTATAGCTTGGCACGTCTCCGCAGGTCTCTCCAGCTGCCGGCCAGCTTGGCGGATATCCTCGCGGATGACGAAACGGCAGTGGGCAAAGTTTTAGCATTTGTTTCAGCTGTGGATTTTAGAATTTAACCTCAAGTATCTTTTTTTTTTTTTGTTTTTTTTAGTATATATATATATATATATGTGTGTGTGTGTGTGTGTGTGTGTGCAGTTTTAACAGGTTTATAGATAATAATATATATTTTTAGAAATCTTTATATCTGGCTTCTGCCATGACTTGTTTTTTAAAGGGCGCTGATGACCGCCGTAGTTGAGCGCCCCTATACACATCATCATCATCATCATCATCATCAGATACATCTCAGATAACCGGAACTTGGAAACTGAACTCAGTCACTGAAATGCAATCTACTTCAACCCCCTGAACTGACATAAGACATCTCGTCCTTATCACCTCTGGTCACCTTCGTGCGTAGATTAAAAAGGTCACTTAATTATTTCATTAACTGCTTTGTTACTGTGAACTTGTACGCGGGCTTACAGAAAGTGAATTGGTCAGTGAAGACATTTAAAGAAATGCATTTAGATTCGTTCATAAAATCTAAGTACTAGACGTGTCCTACGAAAACAGCAATAGTCTATTATTTTCACTGCAATTATTTCTATTTAAAGTCAGATATTAACATTCTAAGCGCAAACGAAATTAGAAATCTGTTTCAACATAATGTGGAGGTGATATGTGTTGTGCTCTGCAAATCTAACGAGATGTCTAGATCCAATATTCCTTTAAGTATTCCTTCCAATAACATTTTTTGAAAAATATTTTTAGTTTTAAGAATATTCTTTTAGAATCATTAGCAGATAAAAGAAACATTTTAAAAATTGTAGTACATAGAAACCTGGGTCCTATCGGTTAGGAATATCAAGCTAAAATATAAGCGTAGAACTTGTTTATTTGCTATAGTATGAAGCAATATATAATGGGTGGCGCAAAGGGTTTCACGTTGACTTTACAGTTTGTAAGGAATAATATGGGTAGCTCAGGGTTGAGCAATGCGATTTCTCCTAGGGTATGCGTTTGTTTGTGTAGTGTTTAACGCCCGCTTTTACTACATACGGCACCGCAGGCGATGACACTGATGATACATGAGATGAAGATGGAGCACCGGTGGAATGAGATGGAGGGGGAAACCGGAGATCCCGGAGAAAACGCGCCCCAGCGCCGTGTTAGGGTATGCGTGGATATGCATGAGAGGGGTGGTTTTAGTGACACTGGAATGCCCGTTTCAAACTGGTTTAATGACTGCTTCTGTTTATCATTACATCAAACTCGAAGTTGCCGACCAATGGTTACCAATATATCACTGTTTAGAGTTACTATATGTGAAATGCTTATTACTCGATAAAACTTAATTCGTTCTTCACGTACATATGAACTGACAAATATCTTCTCTCATCGCTCCTAGTTCAAGGTTTTTCTTCTAGGGTAAAGAACCATCTTACATGCCACTATTGTTTGAAGCCAAGAATAAAACAAACAGCAATCAAATAGCTAAGTATGCTGAAGGTAGGAAAAACAATTTTGTCTTTGTTAAATATTGGTAGTTGTAGAGTTAGAGGTACACTGCTGAGTAGGTACCAACTTGAACTGCGTCATCGTTATGAAAAATGAAATGTAAAGAGTATAAATTATACATCTATAAAAATAAGACATACAAGTATTCGTAACGCAAATGTTCCCGATGGCACCGCCAAAGTGTATGCTATTCTTCTATGTTTAATATAAAAATTATCGATTTCTCGAAAGTTTAATACCTTCATTCTATTATTAAAGAGAAAAACTATGCTAAAAAAATTAAAACTACACTTAATAGTGACATAACACTAAATGTGTAAGCCAGAGAAATTCTTTATGTTCAACACATTTAAAATTACCTTAATGTGGTTCATTCCTTCAAATTCATAGAAATTTAATATATAAAAATAATTTTGGACCTTACTAAAACAAAATTGTAGGAAACTATTTATTTTTAAATAGAATGTTTATGAACATTTTATTTCCTGTTCACAAATGGGAATATTGAAGGGTAAGGTTAACAGATGCATATAAACTGGCTTTTAAAGGAAGCACTGTAGACTCTAGCTAAAATATTGACTATCCCCTCATCAGACGCTATCACGTGCCCCAGAGCAACGTGAAATCATGTTGTCTGGCTGTCTGAAGCGGGATATGTTACTATAGAAACCGTTTGTGTCTGACACCTTTCTCTCTATAGGGGTGCACCCATCTACTAGGGTACGACCTGAGCATATGTAGGTAATGGATGTACGTCATTCTGCGCTCTTGGTATATCGTCTTTTAAGATTCAACGCAACCGAATTTGCTGTCAATTTTGTTTACTCTCTCAGGTTTAGTGAATTAATAGTATTGGTGACTAATCATGTCATTAATTTAATCTCATTTACATCCTTATTACACTGCAAAATATGTATTCATAAAATATTTAATCTTCCTCTATCATGGGTAATTTGACCCTGGGCCAAATTCATGAAAACCTACTCCTTTTCTTCAGGAAAGAGTTTTGAAGATGAATAATTTGGTGCAAAAGGCGCTAAGGATGGAAGATGGTTAATTATTCTCACCTTCTGTGTCGATCTTGAGGAAGTATGCCTCGACGCTCTGGAGCAATGGGTCTTCTCTCTCTCTCTCTCTCTCTCTCTCTCTCTCTCTCTCTCTCTCTCTCTCTCTCTCTCTCTCTCTCTCTCTCTCTCTCTCTCTCTCTCTCTCTCTCTCTCTCTCTCTCTCTCTCTCTCTCTCTCTCTCTCTCTCTCTCTCTCTCTCTCTCTCTCTCTCTCTCTCTGGCTATAATATCAGAGCGAGAATAATTTGTAGAAAACAATAACAAATTTTCTCTTCAAAATATTGGAATTTATTCTACTAAAACCATTATTATATCCTACCACACAGTTAAGATCTGATCCTTTTATAAACTACTCAATACTGAATCCTTGCAGATTAAGATTCTGCAAACTTGCAGTTCGGCACTACAGATAACACATCTTTACACTTCAATGATCTGACGAAGAGTGACGCCGAAACTATTTGTATGTTCTCTAATCATTGCATAACCTCGGAGATACACAAATATACGTCTTTCTCTTACGACGTTCTTAAGCAGAAAAAGATCTTTAAAACTTTTAACAACTCCCTCTCATTTGAGGTTGTCATGGTGACACATAACCTACCTTACATTTTATCCATGTCATTAAACATTACAATTCCTCCAACTATTCCTCTCAAACAACATAAAATATCTAAAATAACTGCTTCAGTTTATTGCCTACTTTTGGAAGTTAAGAACAAAGTTAGGATATGCTTACGAATGTTTCACAATAATGTGTTTTGCAGTATCATATGGTACTTTGTTAAGTTCCGTACTCCAATTTGTCGTTCAGTTCTTCCTTTAAAATTAAACATTATACTTTTTTCAGAGTCTTTTGTGACAGTGGGAGGGGCAGGTTGCTTCGTATCAGAGGTCACTTACGTGTGGTGGACAACACGGCGCTGGGGCGGGTTTTCTCCGGGATCTCCGGTTTCCCCCGTCATCTCATTCCACCAGTGCTCCATCTTCATCTCATGTATCATTATTGTCACCGCCTGCGGTGCCGTATGTAGTAAAAGCGGGCGTTAAACACTACACATTTTCTAGGAACCTGGCGTTGCTTTCAAACCATTCTTCAAATAATGTTGCATTTAGTGCCCCGTGATAGTCAACTGGGACATCCAATAAGCTCTTGTGAATCACTAACCTAACATCTACAGCAAATCTGCTTCGTCCTCCTATGTAAAGAATAACTATCCTCTGTACTTGACCCGTTGAAAATACAGCATCACAATAGTCCGCATCATCCGTCCATCTTCGGAAGACACCATCGTGTGTATCGTACAATGTCTTGTCTAAATAGATATCCTGGAAGCCTGTCTATAGTGGGCAATTTTATTTAAATAATCGCCTCGCCATATTTGTATTCATTTTGACTCCATTACTGGTGTTCGGTGACTTCTATTCTTAAACTTAACATTTATAGATTTGAGAAGTTTGAATAATATCGTCCTCTGATAAAGGAACTAGTACTCCGCATTTCACGCTTTTTCACGAACTGCATTCAAATTTTTTTTTCAATGTTGGAACTGTATGGTTTTTATAAAATTCATATCCAGTTCCTGTTATTAAATTCATTGTGAAGCCACCAATCTCATGAAATTCACGAACGATTTTGTTTTCGCCAAGTTTCTTCTTTGTTGGAGTTGTGTAGTTCTGAATATCTAGTTTTGCTAGTCCTTATACTGTACTTCTAGGAACGCCAGTTGCAGCCATAGTATGTGCAATTGGCAAGTCACAATTGCCGTTACCTTCTTTGAAATAATTGTACATATTCTGAATAATGTGTGCCGTCTGCTTATGAACTGGTTTTCCACGTCCTATAGGCGAGGAATTTACTTTTTTAGTAACAGGCACATTACCTATTTCCCACAGCCGCCACATAATTATACTGGTTAAAGAGTTTTGTGCAATCTCTGCTGTGCGCCACTTCTCGTGTCTGAATGACTGCGTAAACATTGCAACTCTGACCGAGCTGTGCTTGTTACACACACGCCGGCACGCGACGTCCTTATCGCCCCCTCCCACTGTCTCCAAATAACTCTGCACAAAGTATAGTTTGCTTATAGGATCATTATATTCTTTCTGTACTGACATATCCAAAATGATCTCGATAAAGTAACGGGATAAACAGCGGAAAATCCAACTATAACTTTAAATATAGCACCTACTCAGGTAAACTGAGTAACTGTGCGGTACTTATTTTGAAGAAGAAGAAGAATATCGAGCGTTGTTTTACCTAAGATTTACCTAACAGCTGAACTGTTTACTGCATAATAACTTGAAAGTTAGACTGATTTATATAGTGTGACGCAACGGCTGTGCCCAACGTCGGCATTGGGCAAACGGAACAGTAAAGGCGCGCGCGCGCTGGTCGTAAACACGATGAGCCTATTCCCAGAGAACGAAAGGATAGTTCTATATCTCGAAAGTTCTGGAAAGTTCCTGTGGCTATATAAGCATCTCGCAAGTCTCCAGAGGTCTTACGACTGAGCGAGATAGCACTTGCGTGTTTGATGCCCACAAGAAACGCTGTTATTTGCGCGGGCTAGTGACGAGTGCAGTGAGTGCTGTTACTGCAAGGGATTGTAGAAGTCTTCCTAGAGAGTGAACCTTCTGGAAAAAGAGTCTACGTTGGACGTATTTTGTTGCACCACCACGTAAGAAAGAAAGGAAGAGATAGTAAACAAAGGAACCAGCTCACATTAATGAAGTGACAGAGTGGTCTAAACGAACTCTCGGCGAAAGTTGAGGCAGATATTGCAAAGTGAATGAAGTGTTAGTTTTGAAAAACTGGAGGAAGTCACAATATGCTGTTACACATTCATAGTGAGCATTAAATACCGTATTAGAAGGCCACGACATAACATGCATGAGGAAGATTAGAACCAATCTTTTCTCAAATAACAAATGGAACAAGCATAAACGCTGTAAATAGTGCCTGTGTGTATATGAGTTTACGCTCAGTACATGTCCTCGTCGAGTACACCGTGCCGCATGCATGTACGCACACACACAGGTTTGATGGAATGACGAGTAGGTCATTTGAACGCTTTGAAAACTGCGCCTGTACTGTACTACATCAAACGCTTACATTACTTCACAGTTAGAATATCAGATTAAAATATGACATTACTGTCTGCCCCACCACAAGAAGGCAAGCGGGGAATGAAGGGTGAGGAGCCTGAACTGTTTCTCTGCTCTGCTAGTTGATCTGTTTATTACGAAATGAGTGTATGAGAGTGTATATGAGTTACGCATGCTGTCAGATCTAATGCTCGTTTCAGCAACTGCAGTGATAGATATTATGCATGGGTGAGTTATGTGACAACACTGTGAACCTAGCATCCATATCATATCCGGAAGGAGAGCATAAACACAGCAAAACTGATTAAGTTACACATTCCTCTGCTTTGCTTTCTTGTAGTGGGCAGATAGTATATGGTGAACTTGGAGTGCAATACTTCTACTTGATCATTCCAGGAATCAAGATTCCTTTAGTCTTTTCCGTTCTTACTCTGTCATTTCAGTTGTTAAGGAAACCAGCTTTGGCTTACAGGAGATAAATACTGCAACATGCAGAGTACAAATCCTATTTTCTTTCCTTCTTTTTTCCGGTAGGAAAACGAAACGTTATACAAGAACCTCGACCATTTCTGTTCGTGTTTTATTGGCAGTTTAACTACAATTACTACGCAATCTGGTTCAAAGCAGGTCTCTCTCTCTCTCTCTCTCTCTCTCTCTCTCTCTCTCTCTCTCTCTCTCTCTCTCTCTCTCTCTCTCTCTCTCTCTCTCTCTCTCTCTCTCTCTCTCTCTCTCTCTCTCTCTCTCTCTCTCTCTCTCTCTCTCTCTCTCTCTCTCTCTCTCTCTCTCTCTCTCTCTCTCTCTTCTCTCTCTCTCTCTCTCTCCTCTCTCTCTCTCTCTCTCTCTCTCTCTCTCTCTCTCTCTCTCCTCTCTCTCTCTCTCTCTCTCTCTCTCTCTCTCCTCTCTGTGTGTGTGTGTGTGTGTGTGTGTGTGTGTGTGTGGTGTGTGTAACCAACATAATACCATGACAAATACTATACTACAAGGTGTTAGGAGTATGAGTGCGCAGACTTCAATGGCAACTTCCTCAGGTTAAATTGAAACATAAGTTCCTGTACTATTTTCCTCTATAGTGCATAATTGCATAAATAAAAAATAAAATTAATCAAAGTGTTGATCGCAAACTCGTATCATCACATCTTTATCATTTACTATTGCATTTAGTATAACGACGTAGAGCTACAAAATGAATTATTTGTGTCCTTACTATATGTTGCTAAACTGATTCATTTTGGCCACTAAAGATATGAAATGACTGTTTTCTGCGCGTCTATTGCAATAAAGTCGTGAGTTTACGCTTGGCAACACCGCAACATTGGTGTGCCTTTAGAACGGAAGGTCATAAATGTAAACAGCAAAAAACCTGCCACGACACTTTGCACAACAGCAGGTTTTGTTAGCGCTTCAGGTGCGTCTAATGCATTCATAACTATGGCAGTTTTTAGATATCAGTAGTATGGGTCTTGCTTATGGTAAAGCCAACTGCAATACTCATGAAGGCGACGCTTGGGTTAAATTTTCAATAGTAAAATTGCAAAGAGTCATAGCAAAGAGTCTAACGGAGCACATTTTAAGCATACACTGTTAATAAACATGATTTGACCAGTAATAAATTTCCAGTTTAGAAAATATATGGCTATGATTTAATCTTACACGGTACACTGACTGAGTATATCCGTAATTAATAGTTGGATTTGTTATCCATGATCAACTTGTGTGTACACTTTATGCAGCTTTTAGTTTAGGTCTCGTGAATCCAATTGAAAAGCTTAAAAGGAAATCACCCTATCCCCCGTTACTAGCAGTAGCTGATAAACACACGGGCACTGTCGAACCGGCTTCCAAGCGCAGGCTGAGTTCAGACTTTTACCCGTTGCAGGTGTGAACGCATGCCTGGCCGCAAACCAAAACCAAAACATTCCATTCTGAATTCCAGTGGTGTGGCGTGGGTGATTCATAAGTGTTGCCGGTTGCCTCAGACTTAATCTGGTGAGTGGCAGTTGCAAATTCCGAGGGTTTCCAGGCTAATATTATATAGGTTGTTGTATAGCATAAAACAAACACATATGTATAATAAAACTTATAGTGACATGCCTTATTTAAAATGCATTTACAATTCCTCCAATTTACAGTGTCTATTTGTATTTCAGTTCAATGCTCCAATTTTTCTCCAAGAAAACATCAATGACAGAATTTTCATACGTTGCTTGCTGTTGCTTTTTAAGTTTACTAAGCAACCCTTTTCCCACTGACAACAAGGACAGAGATGAAAGCCTATTTTGAGTTTGAGTGTTTCTTAGATAACTGTGTATTCTGCGTAGTGCTACAAAAAGATCATTCTGTGATGCACTGGTGGCAGGAATGATCAAAATTAAATGAGCGATAGTGTGATTTAGTTTTCAGAGGTTTAAGATCCGCAGTTGGCCTTCCTATTGAAATCATGTGGCATTTTTCACCAAAAGAACGCGAACTCAAGAACTGATTTAAAGGTTTTCGATCACAAAAACACAGTCACTTTTACCCACAAATTCTGATGTCATTCTTCTTGTTACAATTTTAACATTAAATCTTTCGCCATATTACTGTTACACATTGAAGAATTAGCACTAATACGCAATGTTTGCCGTTTCACTGCATTGGCAACAATCGTTCTATAAACACATAACTAAAACCTCGGTTACTTCGCAAGGTCACTGACACGAATCTGTACGCTTCAGTTTGCCGGTGAGTACTATAGCTCGTTATGTTATAACGAGCTATTTAGAACTGGAGGGTGCTAGATAACCGGTCTCGAGAGATTTATCACTGACCGGTCCCGGTGGATCGGTCACAAATTAATATAATTTAAATCTGAAAATGAAATCGCATGCACCTTCCATTATTCTCTGAAAAAAAAAGTAAAATTTGGATACATTTTCATCAATTCATTAGTTCTTGCCGGTGGCAACAGAGGCAACATTAATGCCACGCCACTGGTGAAATCCTACTCTGTTGCCACATGTGCAAATAATATTCTCAGTAATGTTCAATGATCCCCTTTATATTTCAAGATAGATTAAATTGCTATGGGAATTCTTTATTCGTCTTATTTGGAACTCACAGCTGGTGAAATCTGCGCACTCATAACCCCTAAATCCCTGTATATGCTAAATGATTTTTAAACTACATAAAGTAAGAAACAACCTCATTTTAACATTATCATTTTTAAACTCACTTTCTTCCTTCGGGTTTTCATTTGTCGGTATATTCTCATTTTAAAATTGTTCTTTTGGATGTAAACTAATAAAACTGTATGTAAATACTTATGAATAACTAGATAATAACATTTTCCGATGTGGTTTTGTTAGAATGCTCTGTTATGATGCTATTGAAAAATAATACTCATGTTGTGCAAATGTTAAATATATATATATATATATATATATATATATATATATATATATACAATATATACAATAATAAGATAAATAAAATATCTGAAATGTGCACTCACATGACTTTCTCAACTTGTACAAAATATTCTTACAAACACTTATTCGACTATCTACTTAATGTTCATCGAGATACACAATATCTTGTTGCTCATTTTATTATAGGCAGAAAGAATGTGAGAATAAAGTAGACTTTAAGCGATAGTCTTATCCTTTAAGAGTTGCTGGCTATGTAATGGCTATGAAATTCAGTTCTGTTTGCACTGCAGTAAAAAAGACTTCCCATTTAAGAAAACTACAAGTATTGGAAAATTCAAACAAATAACAAAGAATAACCCCAAAATGGTTCACTCTACAAAAAAATAATAATATTATTGATATAAATTGTGTGCGTTAAGGAGATCTACATTTGCAGTGTCCTAAAACTTTGTCTAGCTGTTGCGTTTTACCAGTATACAAAAGTCATCCAGAACGAAATGGGCCTCTGAGGATATTCCATGAAAAGTTATATATTTTATTCATGTAAATATCTTAAACATGTGGCATTTTGAAAAGCTATTAAGAGCCATTGGGGGGGGGGGGATAGGATAGTCTAAAGATAGGCGATTTTCTTGGAAATGTTCTGTCCCATCCTCAAGATGACATACGATCTTTCTAAGGATCTCAAATTTATAAAAATTCTATGGGACTTAAAAAAGAATATAGGAAAGAAAGCCTCATATGTTTTGCTTGCTGAACCTTAGTGAGTTTTATTCAGAAAATAAAAATAAAACGTCAGTATTGGTTTCATTATCTGTTGTTTTTCTCTGTGCCTTGATATAATGAAGTTAGCGAAAACTTTTGCGAAATTATTAGGATACGAATGAAATAATTACTGTTACATCATCTATACCCCGCACTGTGGAGTGCTAACAACGGATTTTTGGACACCAATGTTCCACATGAACTAGTGAGTGGGAGTGCAGACATGCGCATTTATTACCTATATGATACGCCACTGATTAACCACCCCACTCACCCTACCGTCCGCCCACCAGCACGTGCTTGGCGGGAAAAAAGGACGTAACTACCTCGTGGTGTACTCCATTCTCGCGCATGCTCACTAAACCACGTGCTTTTTCTTTGTCCACCTTGACGTCATCACTGATGGACTATCCACGTAATGAGTGTAGGTCACGGTTCACTCCAGAACAATTCACTTTTCCTTCATTCTTTCTTGTGCAAAGCTCAGGGGATGTATGTAATTTTAAAGCTCATTCTGCTCAAAACTGGAATGACAAACTGTTCCCGAACCTCATAAATAGAGCCCGGATTTTGATGAAAAGTCATCTTTTTTTCTGAGTAATCATAGACGATGCTAATTGGAAATTAAGTGCATTCTGGAACAAATACGTTAGATATATATGGCTTTTAGAGGTCATCAAAATGCATTTTTTCCACATTTTTAGAATAAAGTCATTTTTAACACTTATATGCATTTTCCGGACATTTTCTTTCTTTTTCACGAATTTATAGGGCATTTTCATCTGCAGCTCGCATTCGGAAAGCCCGGGTTCGATTCCCGTGGCGGACCTGACCCTGACCCATGGGCTTTTGGGGGCATTTTAAAATAATCTGTAATTAAAAGTTCGTTTATATATCTTTTATGAAACAGTAACTTTATAAGTGTGGTAAACAAGTAATTATCATAGGTCAGCGTCCTAATAGTGCTGGTGAATTTATGACGCATCAGTTCGAGGAATCGTCGATTACATCATCAATTACGTGTGGATTGCATCAGTCAGGACTTCTGGAGCTAGAAGTGTCGCAGTAAGGAGAGTAGGTTGTGAGGTGTGTAAATTTGTTGTGTTGTGGAATTGAAATGCCGAAACAAAATCAGTCAACTGCGTCTCGTTTGAAACAGTATTTTTCAGGCTTTGGCGGAAACATATTCTCTACTGATAGAACTGCATTTTTCTGTAAAGTGTGCGAAATTAAAGTTGCTGCAGACAAACGGTTCACTGTAACAAATTTTGGGCAGGAAAAACATTTGCGAGCTCTTCAAAATGTGGAAAAAAGGACAAGCATCTCAATTACTGTTAAAAGAAACGGTTTCGATGTAAAGTAACAAGTCACCTTCCTTTTATAGAGAATTATGTCAAGTATTTGTTAGTGCAAATATTCCGCTAGGAAAATTAAGTAATTCCAAATTACGAGATTTTCTTGAGCGTCACACTGGCCATACAATTCCAGATGAATTAACATTTCCTAAAAGTTATCTACAAAAATGTTATGAAGACACGTTAAACCGAATACGTGAATGTGTGAATGGGAAAAATTTATGTATCAATTGATGAGACAACCGACTCAGAGGGGCTTTGTGTAGCCAATGTAGTGATAGGTAAGCTAGAAGCTACTAGTGCCGGACAAATGTTTCTTCTTAACTCAGAGGTTATGGAAGCTGTTAACCACTGTCAGATATGCAAATTGTTCGATAAATCCATGGGTTTATTGTGGCCTAGTGGAATACAGCATGACAAAGTGCCCCTCTTCTTAACAGAGCCAGTGCCTTACATGGTAAAGTTGGCAAAATCGATCCAATCGTTTTACAGTAAGATTGTGCATGATGTGTATTTGACCCATGCTTTTCTTCAAATTGCGGAACAGGTCAGATCAACATTTCCAGAAGTAGATACACTAATTTCCACAGCAAAGAAAATATTTTTGAAAGCGCCGACCCGAACTATGTATTTCAAAGAAAAAGCCCCTACAATAGCTTTGCCCACGGCACCAATTTTAACACGCTGGGGTACGTGGTTAAATTCATGCATATATCACTGTCACACTTTTCAAATAGTGAGAGATGTAGTGAATAGCTTACATAGGGTATATTCTAAGGCAATTGAGAGTGCACAGGATCTGTTTTCTGATACTCAAATCCAAGATCAATTAGCTTTCATCAAATCAAATTTTACAGTTTTGAGGGATACCATAACCCTCCTTGAAGGAAGTGAAAAGTGAAGAAAGCATGATATTGGATAAGTCGATTGAGTTGATGAGGATTGCGGAAGAGAAGATACAAAATGTAAAATGTGAGATTGGGGACAAAATTATACAGAAACTAAAATCTGTGTTGCACAAAAATAAAGGATACCAAACAGTTTGTCAGATTGCCGATATCTGTCAGGAGAAACCTTGAGAGCTGATATTTTTGAACAGGATTAAAATTCACTGACATGTGTTTTTAAATATGCACCTATAACATCTGTGGAAATGGAGAGAAGTTTCTCAAATTATAAAACAGTTTTACGTTCCTTTACTTTGGATAACTTGAAGATGATCATGGTGGTGTACTGCAACACTGAGTAAGAAATGTGTTGGCTAATGGGTACAGTAACTTATTTTTTCATATTTTATAAAACTGAAAATGACCTTGAATTTTGAATTTATTTATTATTTAGTAGCAATAGTTACATTATTTACTAAGAAAGTTAATTTTAAAATGTGGTTATTCGAACTATATATTCATTATTTGTCTGCGACAGTTATTAATTTATTATTATGAAAGAAACTGTTAATTTGTCTTAGGTTATTTTTTTACACTTTATGCGCATTTTTTATATTTTAGGAGCATTTTATAACTAAATTTGGAGGATATTTAGGTCAACAACTTCCGGACCCTACTCATAAAGTATTTTTTGTGTTGTAACCGCACCAAAATGTTGTGTAGATGAGATACATTTAAAAGGTACCAGCTATTTAGAGAACAAAAATTGCATGCAAAGATGTGAAATATGATTAACAAAATATGAAAACGTCAACATTTACTTTAACTTAATGTGACAAGGTAAAACAAATGACATTTCTGCATAAAACACGTTTTTAATTGCAAAACCATGGTTCCCTCTATAACTAAACTGACACCGCAGTGTATGTGTACACAGTAGTCAAGTGGAACCAGCTCCTATCACGCTATTTACTTCACGAGGGAAGATATAATATCTCTCATTTTCTAAAGTTAAGTGCTGGATGGAAGCGGGGTAATATGAACTCCACTCCAGTCAATGAAGGATGCGAAGTTGCGAACACATCCTGCGTTCAGTATTCAGGCTTTTAAGATTATTTTCGAATAATCAAAATGCAATTCTTTACATGATTTGTTTGATTATATTGATACATAGTTTAATTTTTAACAATTATTTACATTAACATCACATCATAAATCGACCACAGTGTAACTCGTAGTTTACTGTACAGTAAGGCTATCCAATTGTATCAAAATAAAAACTAGGATCATTCGTGTTTGGAGTTTTGTTGGTTTTGCCACCCCTCCCTCCGCTTTAAGAAAATTCAGAGTGATACGCAAGTCTGAAGATTGTCCCGTAAGGTGCATTGTTATAATCTGAAAATCGTATGAACAATATGCTTTAACATTTCAAACAACTCTACCTATATTTCATGCAGCACTGCCATGAACAGTGAACAAGACGAAAATCTGCGAATATTTCTCAACGCTCCCAAACAGTTCAGACTACTTCCTGAACTTAATGTCTCAGGCGATTTCGTATGTGGCCCGCATTTTGGAGGCCCGAGTTTGATTCCCGTGGCCGACCTACCTGAAGCATAGGATTGTCCGGGGATTCTCGGGTCGCCCGGTGAATGCTGGGTAGGTTAATCACATCTGCCGAATTTATTGTCCCTGCATTTCATCTTCATTATCATTTCACATACCTCATCATCTGGTGATCTCTTTCAGGATAGAAGTATCGGTGGGTGTCTCGGCGGTGCATTGCAGAATGATATGCTCTGAGTGAAGCATTCCCTCCTCGGTAGATCGGTCTGCGGTCTCTAAGCCCAGTCTAGTGGGCCGTTTCCGGACCACAGTCGGGTGAGCTGCTGGCTGTGTTGGCCAGTTGGGAGTTTCCAACTGGTAAAGCGTAGAGATCCTGCCCTCCTCACTGTTGTGGCTCCTTTAGATGACCGCCCTCTGTGTCCTCTCGCCTCATCCTTCCTCCTGAGGATGCCACACTTGGGGGCATAGGTACAATAGATCAAGACTGGTCGCAGTGCTGAATACCCTCCTTGCCGTAATCCAATCCAATCCTATACTTTCTTCCATTAAGTTGAAGCTTTCACGTGATGGTGTTATTGTTAGGCATGTACTGCCTGACCAGCGCAAGAAGTCAAGGCAGAAGAATGTGTAACGTAATCACTTTTGCTGTCTTGCTCGCCTTCCGGAAGTGATATGGATGCTAGTTTCATAGTGTTGTCACATAACGCACCCATGTATAATACCTATCAGTACACTTACTGAAACGAGCATTAGATCTGACAGCATGGGTGACTCATATACACTCTCATACACTCATTTCGTTAGTAAACAGATCCACTACCAGAGCAGATAAACAGTTCAAGCTCCTCTTCCCTTTTCTCACCGCTTCCCTTCTTGTGATGGGCAGACATTACTCTGAGTGTATCTACTAGTAGGACTAGAGTAGTTCCCTAAATATTATTAGGTTATATAAATGTGATGTTTACAATTTTAAAACAATAAAGATATGACAACACAAATTTGTGTTCTGTCTGCTCGCCTTCTGAGCCGTTGGACTCGCCCAGCCAACAGAGAAGTGTCACTCAGATGAAAAGAATATTGCATATTTTACGCTGTTTGTAAACCTGGAAAGGAACTCCGTTCAAGAAATTGGTCCTCTTTGCGTTTCAATCAACGTCATGCTACAGTACAGACTGTTGCGTCTGCCATAAGTCACCTTACATTGTGGATAGTTTGTTAAGTACTGTTACTTCGGAGCTTTAAGTGTTCAGTAAACGCAAGACATTACAGTGAAAGATAGGTCTAATCCGGACGCTCTTATAAGTACATAAAAACTATGCAGTCATATGAAAATTGAATGCATACGATTTTCAAAATGGCTAAAGGCATATAAATACAAAGATACATTGTTTCGTTAGGCTTGAAATCTCATTGAAACCTATAGAGGAATAGCGTAGGTTTCTATTATATCAGTAAAGGTTGGAAGGATGTGCGCTCGCATGCCATACAAGTTAGCTGGATACAGAGTATGAATGTCGACAGAGGTATAGCACGGCCATCAAATGTGCAAACGTCGAAAACAAGGTAATGTAGCGTATTACTCTGCGAACTAGTGAAGCAATTCAAAATAATTTATTGAAAGTATTAGTGGCGTAAAGCTAGACATAACAACGGAAGAAGTCAATGACATCCCTTTTATTCCTTTAATGCTTGATGAAACTTGGATGTAGCAACATTATCTCAACTTTTCGCTGACTCGCAGTTACTAAAATGCACTGAACGGTTATAGACAGGAATGTAGGAGCTAGACCTACAAAGATTCAAATCCCCCACTTCATTTTTTTTCTACTTGTAGAAATACGAAATGTATATTACACACATTGTAATATAACTTCCAATTGCTAAGGTTTACTTGATTGTATGGCATTTATGCTCACACATAAAAACTGAAATACTCTACCCCGTTTAACTGAAATAAATGTTTATTCCTATATGTAAAATCAAATATAAATGGAAATTCGCATTATTTGCCAGCAACATTAAACAAATGAATGAGCCCGAATGTTTAGACAACCAATATTAAGGCAGTTTTCTAATAAAATTGCATTTATTTTGAAAACGACAAGAATATGTTATTTGCGTTTTTATGAAGTATTATTATTTAAAATATTATTTATATCTTCTGCAAGAAAAACATAAGGCATTGTCATTAAGGTAACAATAGTAAAAATAAACATCCGAAGCAAGGATTTGAACTCATGTTGACCCACTTAGCCGATACATGCGTTTTACCGCTCGACTACTATACAGTGCGGACGATGGTTCTGTGCCGATGGAGACCGTGTGTGCAGTCGTTTAGAATCCAGTTGCTGAGCCTACACTCTCGGTCATGCGCAGTACGCTAAAATGGCCAATATGGTGGAGAGGTTTGACCGGTTAACTTCTAACGCTTCAGTGCCGTCACGCTGAGATTTTAAAGTTTTAGAAATTGTGATTCTTAATCGCACTGGTGATTAGCATTTTGTCTGTGTGTATGTATGTGTGCTTTTATATGATTTCCTATTTAGATTAAAATGCCCCCAATTCAAAGCAAACTTGGTGGAAAACACTTCACAGCCAAACCGCGAAGTTATTAATAATGTCAATCTATTCTGAAACGGGAAGCAGTTTCTGACAATATACTAATAAAATGCAAGTTAGGGTGAGTGCAGCAACAAAAGTATGTGAGAGAAAATTTCGTAAAATAATTAAAGGACAGAAATGTGAGGAACAAGTGACCTCATTTGAAACATCTGGAAAGTACATCGTGTACCAGAAACAATCACTGTCATTGATGACTTTGATAGGTGTGTAATTCGCCAAACAATTTATAATTTGTATATTCAGGAGAAAACTGTGTTCACTGTCAAAATTTGGGACTCCTGAAACATCAATATTCCATTAACTTCAAAAGGGGAAGCACTAGTTTAAAGACTATCTTATGTGGCATAGGTTTCAAGTGGAAGAAAACAAGGATCAACAGGGTCTTGTTATAGGAAAGGTATATGAGAAATTGGCGCGTCATATTTACGTGCCATAAAAAGGCTTAGAGACGAAGGAAGATCGGTTATCAATGAAGATGAAACATTTTCATACAAGAATCGGCTAACTGACTTCCATGCGCTACAAGCCACAAAGGCACGACCCCAGATTTTTATTTTCCTGTAAATTAAAACATCTGTGAAAGCAAAGAAGTAAAACAGTAAAGAACATCTGTTGTTTTTCAGTGCCTAAGATGAGGAAGTGATCATATATCTTAAGGTATGCGTTTTAGTAAAGACGAATCTGTGAAATATGGCCTTGCTTCATTGTCTTGCATCTTCTAGCGCTAGCAGAAGATGCAAGTGACGCTTGGTCTCTCCAGTGCGCGAAGAAAGTAGGTCACCGGCACAGAACTATCGTCACTACTGTACTTACGGCCAAGCCGCCACGCAACTCCCTATCTATCGTATAGCTTTGAAATGAAGCCAGAGGGGTATCAAAGCGTATATTGGAAAAAAATTAACTGTTCTTTCACACTAGCCATGTGCAGGCTAAAGTATGGAAAGGTAGAGTCAGACTGAAAACTTCAATGCCATAGCCGGAATTCAAATCATTGAACTTTTCAGTCTGACTCTACCTTTCCAAAGCGTATATTGTGAACGCAGCGTCAGCGAATGCTTCCGATGTTTTCCGAATTGAACTTTTTGCTGGCACACGCTACCTTTTTATGGGGGGGGGGGGTGTGGTCCAAGGGTGTATGTTTCAATATGAACAATGTCGATACAAACGTACTTGGCTATTTTATACAATCTAAAGGAAATTTTGTCCTGTATTAACACTTTGATTACTATGGTGGATTATAATGGTTACGAAATCTTGCAGTAAGTAGGTACCCAAAATGAAGTCATTTAGATATGAATTACTCTGTTCCACTAGTACCTACTCAGTGTAAGCGCTCCCTCTTGTCAGAAAAGATAAATAATATTCTACATGTTAATGCAGATGTCATTATAATTAATGGGAATGGGAGATATAACTTTTAAAATCTCAAATGAGTAACACAAATAATTCTAAAGCACTTTGTTAAACAGACCGTCCAGGAGGTAAAAAAAAATGGATTCTCTGTTGGCAAAAGTTAGACTGTGGTTTGGTGCCAGTGGAATTCGACCTTGGCCCATATACTGCATCCTCCAAGTATTACCTCTTCTGAAACACAATGATCTGCATGAGATCCGAGTCTTCCAACTGGAACAAACTCTTAACTAGTAAACAGAAGATTAGGGTGAAGAATTAGAACTAGCATCTATAGAAATAGGTATTTCTGATACTTTATCTCCTTAATTTTAGTGCTGTCAATTTCTCCTGGGGCTCTGTATGGTTCTTCCTTGTGAGCTAAAACTAAAAGGGCTTGTCTTAAGTGTTTTGCCTAGTATCTCTTAATGCATTTTTTCTGTTTTTATCCGGTATTGTATATTTAGTTACAACAGCAGCCGAATAACTTGGTAATCAAAGCGTATATCTATTATTTCCCAGAAACTGGATTCAGTTCCCTACCCGTAAAAGACAATTGAAACGATTACTGTAGTGACCAAAGATTCGCTAATTCATATCCCTTATCTTGAAAAGATCTGTCTCTCTCCTGGCATTCATTCCCAGTTTCATATTCACCCTACGTCGGAATGACCTAGTGTCTGACCACGACAAAAAGGCGAGCAGGACCTGAGGTACGATAAGGGGACTTCTGCTCACTTAGTTGATTTGTTTACTACAAATGTGTGCATGTGAGTCACCCACGCTAACACGTCTAACACTTCTTCTGTGTTCTCATGACAATGTGGCTGTAGGAGTGTGTTTGGCATCAACAACCCTAAGCGTTTTCTGAGAAAGATTACGACTACAGTTTAAGCCGTAAGCTTCTTAAAACCACAAGCTCTTGTGGTAGCAGTTGGGACAATAACGTTTCGCTCATTGTTCACGACGATTATGTTAAAGAAGTGGACGGTAAGTCGAAAAAGTCATATACCTATAACGCATTGCCTATGAGATCTTGAAATATTAAGTTGCATAAGTCTCGACTCGGCTCCTCGTTTGGACTTAATTTTGTTTAACTTATGATTTTTCTTGTAGAAAATAACTTATAGAAAGGTAGATGTGAGATAACGGGCTTTACCTTATTTTATCCATGAATATCAAAAATGATACCTATGTGAAATGAATCTATTGTACAGAAATAAGTTTCCATCTCTTACGAGAGGAGTCTGAGAGCAATTACCTTATGCAACCTTAGAAATGTCCCTCCTTTTCTATTGTTCGGCGTGTTTTTGTATTTCACACGATGAAGTTTTCATGTTGTTATCTTTCAGCCCAGATCATTAAACCCATTTATCTGGTTAATTATTTTATAGGACTCAAGCTCATTAGTATTGTGCTGATGTATGTGTAAATAGGCAATTTTATAATTAGATTGAAATCTAACTAGGGTGTTCAGAGTAGTGTGGAACCATCTCTTATCATGTGATTAACTCACGTGGGTAACATCTTCTGATGTCTCGGATTGGTTAATGAATAAATTCCTACTAGGTGGAAGGGGGTTAGCAACAAATTCTATTCCAGCCAATGAAGGATGTGGCCACTTTCATCTCCCCTATATTTGCAATAGGATCACTCCAGTTTGAGACATAATACCTTGTTTGACAAATATGGATCGCATACTTCCGAACATGGAGTGGGTTATAGATGGATGCCTTTAACCTTACATTAAAACTCAAAATTATACCATTTACCCACATGGACAGAACTTTGTACGCTTATATTGTAGGAGCCTATATAAATTGTATGATGCTTTATGGGTTTGAAAACCTACTCCAAACTTATTTTCAGTCACTTATATAGAACACATTTTGATATATCTGCATAAAACTACGTAGTAAGAACCTTATGGATACTATGAGGTGCTTAATGAAGTTTAAACCAAATTTCAAGTCTTGCATCATTCGTATTTGGATATATTTAAAAAAAACACTCACACTTCACACAATCTCTTACAAATTACCAAAAATTACAAAAAATGCTCTTTCATTCACGTTTATTTTATTCACGAAGAGTGGTGGCATAAAAACAATATAAAATTAAGCTTTAATTAATGCATAATATGGTAAAATGAAACACAATTATTTGTAACGAACAATTAAGTTATGTCACTATTGAATTTTTGCGGGAAAAAGAGAAATAGTCGCGTAATATGCTTCATAAATGGCATATGACAGTTCAATCTGGAAAACTTTAAAATTTAAGAAAAAATATTTTGAAAATGTCCAATGTTAGAGTGAAAACTATGCAACGTAATTTGCACATATTCGTGAACTCTGCATTTTTTATAGTACGCTTCTTTTCTGTTTCTTGTGGTTTGCCAAATGTACAAAATTTATTAGAAGATACAAAACTTAATGGGATAGTCAGAAAATGCAAAGTTACGAAAACTATTCGAATAAAAGGAGTTTGAAATGTGGAGATTTTCTTGAAGGAAGTCCTCGAAATACCGATTACAGGCAGACAGACTGAGAAATAGAAAAGTAAGCGGTTGGGAAAGAAAGCTTGCTTCCTTCATTGAGAACTTATATTAGCACAGATGCGAATGGCCGAGGTCGTTAAGGCACACACTCGTGAACGGGAGGTTTGTGGTTGAAATACTGGCAGTCCTGTTCTCCTTAATGGAGTCCCGCAACTCATAATTGGTACTTGCAGCAGAAATACCTTAAAACAAGAGTTGAATGTTTTCTACCTAAATTTCGTTTCTGTTTCTCATTTAATATATGTATATTGTTAAGGTCTTTTTTTTTTATTTTACAAAGCATCTAAAATACCTAGTTTCAACTCATTTTTAGTTTATCTACTATTATAAGGCGTACGGTATTAGAAGACTAAGAGGCGGAGCTAGGGTGGCTCGCCTAGAGCGACGTCATATCATAGGCGTGCAGCGTTGCCTAGTTCGGAACGCACAGTACAAGTGTGAGCTACAGAGATTTCTCCTTTTCATGCGCCCAAAATTACTACTAGAAATTCGACATTGTAATATTCTTTGGTGTCCTGTGCCGTGGCGTAGCGGGCTAAGGCAGCATGCCTTGGACCCTGACCACGGAAAGCGGCCTGGGTTCGATCCCACCCATGTGATGGGGATTTTAGGTACCGGGTATAGGACCGGTGCCCACTCAGCATCGTGAGGAAAGTGAGGAGCTTACGCTAGGTAAGCGGCCCTGGTCACGAAAACCAACATTCCGGCTGGGAGATGCCGAGATGCTGACCACATCTCCTCCCCGTATCGGTTGGATGATCGTCCACCTCTGCCGTGCGTAAGTGGGCGTGAGGCCGGCAGTCGGGTTGGTAGGCTTTGGCCCTCTAAGGGCTGTCGCGTCATGGGTTATTATTAATATTCTTTGGCATATGCAGCAAGAATTTTTGAGGCAGCCTGTACAAAGGTCATTTTTCTATGACCTAAGTTTCTCAAGTTATCGTTTCGAGAATAAACAGCTGACTCCCGTCTTTATGCTTATGGTTAGAGGTACTCATTTTTTCGTATAAATAAAAAGAGCGACAGACACGATATTAAACAGATTTGACAATATCTTTCCGAATTATATGATGCTGGTCAATAAATCAATAGTATTATTTTAGCGAATCTTCAGGATAAGAACAAAATGAAGCGGAATTCTCTTATTCTGTGAAATTCCAGCGATCATCAGTATAAAATAAGTTTTCACTTTATCTTAAATTAATTGCTGGGATGAGGTAGGAAATTTAGGAAGACAACAAGTACAAAAGAACATGGAATTCCAAATACCAAATAGTTTACACCCTTTCCTCTCTCAGGTGTTTCATTATTTACTTTTAAACAAGGATTCCTAAGAGCGTGTATTTAGTTGCAAAGATGGGTCCGACAGCATAGCGAGCCAAAGAGTTTGCTAATGAGGGTATGTGTATTTCGGGAAGCAACATTTTGATGCGCAAGTTTTGTGATGTTCGAATAGAATGGGAGAAAAAAGACACTGTATCAAAAGCTTGTTTTAAAAATAAGGAGCATTTGAAACGTAAATCAAACACAATAGCTGTTTCAATAGAAAGACAAAAGCAGGCTAAAACTGGAAAAAAAAATTTGTAATGGACACTACAGCGATGCTACTAAAAGCCAACATTTCAATGGAAAAGAGAGATGATCCTGCAGTACGTCAGTGGCTTCAAAAATACGTCCCAGATAAGAGGGACGACAGTAGGTAGGACGGTAGGACCGTTTATAGACGTTTGCTTGTGTCGGACTGTTAAAACTCCATTTTTAACTTCTTTTTTATTCTTGCTTTATTACTAGAATCGGGTGACCTTAGAGCCAACCAACTAAGAAGAGAGTACGCCCCTCGTTTCGCAGAAGAAATTCGAGTAAATATTAAACAATCTTTGGAAGGAAAACGAGATTTGGCATTAATATGTGATGAAACTGAATCAACAGGGCGCTGTGTGTTCGCAATATTAGTCGAACCTCTAGACGCAGTATTTCAACTAGAGATTTTTTGTTAGATTGTGTGTTTTCTCCGCAAAAAGTAAGAAGTGTTTTCAAGCAATCCTTAATACTTTGCATGCATTTGAAATTGATCATGAAAATGTGAGACCTGTTGTCACTGATTCTGCTACATATATAATAAAATGTGAATTATTGCAGGGAATTATCGGAGAAAATTTGATTCACATCACTTGCTGGGCTCATAAATTTAGTTTGTTTGATGAAGTCTTGCAAAAGAATTTGAGAGAACTTAGTACCGTTGTTTTAATGACGAAGAGCTGTTTCCACATGTCCAGGAAAACCAGACACATGTATCGTTTATATTTAGATGAAAATCATTTAGATAAGGCGATTCCTTTGTATGCTGAACCTGGGTTGTCTAGATGGGGAAGTTGGTTCAAAGCAGGAAAATATTGTGACTTTGTGCGTTCGTAGAATTAAAAGTCCAATTTGCCGAAATACAAAATGTTCTTTATTTGCGTAGAGATACACTCTGTTCAATCCTTACGTAACAGAATTACGTCACATACACAGTCTACCAAGTTCGATAACAATAACAAAACGCGTTCTGATTACATAAGCTCTCGTTACAACACTCTACAGCTGTTTACTGCTTACGACTGACTCTTGTCCAAGTCTAAGTCGTGTGCTGACAGGCTGTTAACAGCCAGAAGGTTTTTGCTGCGTACCCACCCAGGTTTTGGGTCACTGACACTTGGCGAGTCGTCGCCTTCTTAAATACCTCATTGATAAATTCGAGACCGTTCCACAACAATAAAAAAACCGAATATTCTATCACCTTCCAGAAGCGTAACTTAATCTATGCCGGCAAGTCTTTTATCTCGGCTATCTTTATTTGCCGGCTCTTTTTGTACACAAACCGCGCTATCGTAGATAACGGCCTCGCGACAATATGTACACATGCATTTAGACATCATGAGTATTTTTTATAATAAGTTATCAAAAAGGTCTACTACCGTAGCACTTTGGTTGAAAGAAATGGGAAATGCAAGTTTTTCTAACTTAGTAAAATTATAGACAGCATTCGTTTTTGAAGATTGTGAGTTTATTGGTGATGTAGTGTTGTAGTGAGTAAACAGCCGTACTCACATCTGCTGGTTTCGAAGATCAACGAATTGAAGAATAGGATGGAAATCACAGCTTCTAGTCATACTGGGGAATTAGTTAACAATATTATTGAAGAATTAGATGAGTTACTTCAATCAAAAACAGTTTCTAAGAAACGTATGTTGCATTATTTTACAGAAAATTGCCAAACATACTTTGCCAAACAATGACTATGGTTTGCTTTTGTTGCTGAACGAATTATTTCATCCAAGTAATATTGTACCAGTAGGTAACCACTTCAAACATTTCAGTCGTTGGTTATAAAGTGCAGCAACTGCTTAAAGAATGCGATACTATTGGAGGGTATTTAGCTTTAAAGCTAATAGTAAAGTTGTTTAATGAGAATGATAGTAAGCAACTTGATATTGTGCAGTCATTGCTGGCCCTGAAATTAATGCATTTAGACCTTGCAAATGGAGTGTTAAAATATATTTGGATTCCTTGTTCATCAGTTGACGCACAGAGATTTTTCTCGAAGTATAATTTAATTGTTAATGATCGGAGGCGATTGATGAAAGAGTGTGCTATATTATCTTTCACAAAGTAAATAAGTAGATAAGCGGTCTGTAATGTCAACATGGTATAAATAAGAAATAAAATTAAAATTAAAGTAATACTTTACCATATTGCACTTATTGTAAGTTATAGAACACATTCATCTTTTGTTATTACATTGAATAGTTTTGAACCATGTTTAATAATTTTAATGAAAATAACAAGTAAATATAGCAAAATGCCGAAATAAATATATTGAAATAAATAAAGCGATAATACCAGCCATATAGTACGAAAAACACGAAAATTTAAACTAAATTCACGAAATTATAAAGTAAATAACGCGAAAACAGATTGCCTCTACTTATGGTATACTTCAACTTCCAATCTTGCTCTGTTATTCCTTTTCATTACGCATTACTGAGTAAGACACTACCAAGAATCTTTAAGATCTGCATATATTTAGTTCATAACTTAATTGACCACAGATCACTGCAGTCCAGAAGCACGCGCGTATTGTTTGAAGTTAGGTTCAATACAAGTGCATAACACAAATTGAGTGTAAGTTGCTTCGTACAACAGTGATAATAAGCAGAAAATTCACATGTTTACATTGTATTTTGTGAACTGTTAACAACGTCACTTTCAAAGCCTGGTACCAGTGGCGTAGATACTAAGGGTAAAGTACTCCGCACTCAGGCCAGAAATATTATTCTTAAAGAGTACAGTTTCTTTAAGAAATGTCATCTGAGGAAGTGCGTGACCGAATCAATTTTTCACAAAGCCAGGAACCAACGACCAGAGCGTGCAATGTGAGTGTACAAACTATATCGCTTATTGTGAAAGAGGGCAAAACTTCTAGCACAGATATTGGTGAACCTTTATTTATTTTATTTAAGCTAGAAACTTCTCTACAATAAGTCATTTTCAGAAATCCAGGTATGCTATTTTCAGTAAATAAGCATTTTAATTGAATGTTACAGTTTATAATGTTATCATAATTATCATTTGCTGCGCAAGTTTACGTTCTGACAATTTGTCAAACTACAAATGTTACTTTATTCGTTCCCTCTCCCTATCTTCCGCTCTCTGGCGTAAGAGATGGCAACAGGACAGCCACCGTGTGCATGCATTGATTCAGTTCATGTGCCTTCTAAAACCCTACGCCGTATAAGCTATAGTAAATGGAGGAAGTATTGTATTCCATGCAAAAATTCAGTACTAAAATTTGGCTGGGGATGTGGGTTATAAGGTTTCCTAAATAAAAAAGCAAAGAAAAGTAAGTTCCCTTTAGTGTGTGTCTGTAAGTCTGTTTGTGTCTGCCGGTGGACACTGAACAGCATAGAAAATTCGGCTAAGTACAAGTACATTATTATACACCAATATATATTATTATTTAATACAAATATATTAAGACCAGCATCTTCCAGAGGTGTGAGAAAAATATTTTCAAGGAAATACCCTAGCCTTTACATGGAAACGTTTCCGGAAATGCTAAATATTTTCAAATCTGACGTTATAATTTTAATTAAAATAACATATTTTGGATACGTTTATGACAAATGAAATGTGTATCGTGAATCTTCCGGGAATTTTCTCCAAACTACTCTTCATTCTAGATGACTTTGCACAACTGGTAAACCGTAAGAGATATGCAAAATCTTACTACATAAGAAATGTAGATCCCATTACGTCACCTTCCTTCCTTCCTTCCTTCCTTCCTTCCTTCCTTCCTTCCTTCCTTCCTTCCTTCCTTCCTTCCTTCCTTCCTTCCTTCCTTCCTTCCTTCCTTCCTTCCTTCCTTCCTACTTACCTTCCTACCTTCCTAGCTTCCTTCCTTCCTACTTACCTTCCCTCCTTCCTTCCTTCCTTCCTTCCTTCCTTCCTTCCTTCCTTCCTTCCTACCTTCCTTCCTTCCTCGCTTGCTTTTTCTTACTTTCTTCACAAAGAATGTACAAAGGTTTAACATTTAACCTATTTACCTACATATACAAAAACTTATTAGCTCTTCTGACCAGGTGTTGTTCCACCACCAAAAGGTATTCGCTATGGAATATTTCCAAAACCTGGAAGCCTAGAAGAGTTTAATGAAGCCAGACGTTCCATGAATATTGACGAATTTTTATCCGTTATTCTGCATAATGGGAAACGTACAAAGTTACAGTTTCATAAAGGACGAGGGAGGTTAATTCCTCTCTAAAGCTTAAGTATCTAATCGGGCAACATCAGATAAGCCAGAAAATATATAATAAATCATTTTTAAAACCTTTGTCGCGATTAACTTGAAGCATTTAGATGAATAAACTTATTTAACAGTATTTTGTTGAAGAATGGGTAGAGAAAGAAATGTGAATGAGACGTATAGTGTAGAAAGGGTGTATTAGTTATATTAATTGCTCATTAGCAGTTTTGGAAATACAGACTTTATAAGTGCAGCATTTTCAAAGTACGTCAGAGTTACACGAAGGTAATCAGATATATTTTCATTGCTCCCCCATAATCTATCATGAAGTTAGGATTTATCCAGCATTCTAAAGGGTACCTAAAATAAAGTATTCTAAGAGATCTATCAAAGAATACTTTCTGTGATTCCAAGAAAAGTACTTGAGAAACTGTTTATTTTAGGAGCAGCAAATCCCCATGCGTGTTAGTCCCTTCTCGAATAATGTGCCTCCCACAACCATTCCAGAGCTGGGACAGAAAAGCGGAAATATTGCGAACAAGGGGAAGCCTGGAGGGTGAGCAATCCGGAATACACGTGCTGCCTTTTCAGGCCTTTCTAGAAACGCAACTAAAACGTTTACAAATCTATATATCTACCTTATCGGTTACTTGAGACTGAAAAGTTTTTATTCTATCTGGAAGCATTATTTATTTTGCACTGACGTTAGTATTGGTATTAAAATATCTTGTAGTAAATAGAGGCAAAATCATATCATTGCACATATTTTAATTTAAATGCTTGATGTTAGTTCATGATTATGATATTGTGCACTCAAACATTCATATCGCTGTTTCTTTTTCGGTTTAACTTTTTTTCATAAGTAGGGTTCAGGTAATTTTACTAAAACTTACTTAGGTATTGTATACGGTATTTAGAAATTTCCTAAAGTTGCAAACCTTTTAAACCTGTTAAAATTATCGAAAATTCCTGACAATATTGATTTTAGGGTTTTAATACGTAAACTTTATACAGGACGAGTTAAAAAAAAAAACACTGTAGACGCTTATTATGTTGCGCAGGGTAGCACACTGATGTATATGTTTAAGAAGGATCTCATGTCCGCAAGCGCACTGTTTGGATATTGTAGGACGTCAAACTTAGAGAACTGGTGTCCTTAAGTGCATGTTTTAGCGGACGAAAATTAAGCAAAGATTATGCCGATAAGATTAATATAGTAGGGGAGTGTTAACTGAGGGAAATTGCCAGAGTATGTAATACATCACCCACATCCATTGACGCTACGACCTGAATATAAGTTTTATTCTTGTTCTAAACCATATTTATCTTATTATAAGTCGCAAACAACGGCTCACACGATTACAAAAACCCAATATATTCACAGTACACATTCACAAAACACATGGCCACGTGCAGGTTAAAATAACAAAACCAAAGGGATTTAAACAGAAGCACGCTGTGTTCAGTAGCTTTCACAAACATCCAGAAGATGTCTCCGCACATTACCACAAACCATTTCATCTATGTAATACAGCAGCGTGCTTTAAACGTAAAAATTCCACTAATTTCTTTGGAATGAGCTAACGAAGGCAATTAAATGATTATACTCACCTGCACACGGGCATTTAAATCGTGACGTAACAGCTCTTTATATGACACTAGGGCGTAGCTGATGGTAGATTCTGAAAACTACAATATTTAAATACAATTGTAAGGCCAGAAACGTAAAATGCTATTTTTGGTTATTTTTGACGATATATCACAGAAGAAATGATCGAAAAAACTCTACGTGAAGGCTGGCCTGGAGAGAAAGTCCTTGAATACCTTCGTATAACATACTTTTGTGATACTAAAGTTTAGAAGTAGTTTAATATTTAACCGAGTGTTCATTTTTCAATTTTATCGCACACATACTTGCACACACGGACACACACAAACACCTTAACCTTTTGGAACTGAAATATTATCAAGCCACTTTCCACAAATTATTCACAGAACAATCTTAGTTTATCATCTCCTGGTGAACTTCCTTCTTTCTTAAAACAGGGGCTTATTACTGCCGAATAATTCTGCTGTGCATGTACAGTTAATACTATTTACAGATCTCTAAAAGTAACATTTTCCTTTCCTATTCATCCTATTCTTTATCGTATCAGTGTCCACTGTAAAGTTCCGAAGACGTAATTTTCTGTGTATTCAAATTATATCTGATATAGTGATACATATATTCTAAAATATATTTAATTAATATTGAATATATAATCATTAGATATTGTCACACGTGACTGTTTTAATTAACACAATAGTAGTTCATTTGAGTTCAGTAGTACGTGAGACGTCACTCCCCCACTCCATCACCCGTTGGATAATAAGTTGGTGTAAGCCGGTTTCTCGCTCTCTCTTGGACCATCCTTTGGCCTGAACAGATGGATTTGTCCACAGCCTCTTGAGGCAGGTAACCGGCCGCTGTGGCCAACTATGTAATTTGATTTATTGTAGTAAATATTCTTTTTAAGTGAATTGTAGTTTTAATTAGCATCACCATACCTTTTGTAGAAATGAACCAGATAGAAAACCCCAACTTCTCGAAAGGCAGGTAGTTCCTGCTCTGAGCAATTCCCCTGTGTACGATCTGGTCATGTGTTCCTTATCCATTAACATCCATGGTTAGGTTGTCACAATATTATTATACACTGTGTGTAAACGTATTAATTGAGAAAAGTTAGCATCGTTGGCATAGTGTGACAGATTCAATGTTCTTTCTTTACACTCGATAATGTGATATGTATCGTAGGGTCTTCCACATAAGAGCACTGACATATGTTGGTGGGGCTGTGGTATCCCTGAGCTTGGCATATTCGGTGATGTAGTCCATGGACTGCTACTCGCGTATAGATAAGGTGTATTTGGTAGTTGACTTCCTTCTATTCGTTGTTCATCATCGTCAGGGAACTGAGGAGTCTTTGGTTTATGTCTTTTGCGTTCTGTCGCCTGCTTTCCAAGAAGCTTGTGCATTGTGCTGTTGCCATCAGGCTGTGGGCTGTCATTAGATCATCTATGAAGTAGGATGTATGTGCTAATTACTATTCTGTTTAATTAACAATTATTCATAGATTTATGAAAACAAAACTGTTAAATTAATCCTTTCTCAGACAGGATTATGTTTTATATTTTATTAGTATACACTATAATTAATAACTATTATTATAATATTAATATAATTAATATTATATTCTCGCAATAGAGAACAATTAAATCAAAACCATATTTAAAGATTACAATTATAATTTATTATATATAAAGGCTAATAAATAATTACATAAATGTCTAACCATTTCACTAGTAGTGCCATCTTCCTAGCTCTTCCTTAGCTTGTTGATCAAAGTTTCTCTTCATTTTATGGTTCGTCTTCAGGTTATACAGAATCGCTTCATGCGCATCGCTACCAACGCTCCATGGTTCATCCGTAATCAGAAGCTGAATTCCAGTCGAGCCTGAGACTTCGTAGAAGCAACACCTACGGTCTTCGAGCTTCGACCTTCGTGAAGAGCCTATCTAGCCTCTTGGAGGCGAGAAGAAGGTACCTGAGCCTGCTAGAGCTTCAATTATTTAACAAAGTGACTGGATAGAACAGTAAGACCACAGCCAACAGTCCTTGTGACTGGTTTTTCGGCGCCCTTTAAGGGTAGGTCCGCTACTGTTCGGGCTTTTCAGCGCCCTAGACTTGTTCTGTCATATCTTCTTCTTCTTTTTCCTCTTTTCAATCATAAACATTGCACAAAAAGGGGTCTTCGTGCCCCTTTTGTGATCACATTATCATCCTCACATCTGATTGGTCATTGCATTACCCTTTTCTATTGGTCAGTCATGTCCAACACCAAAGCACCAACCACAGCTAACATGAAGGCACGCCCCGCCACTAATAGTCAGCCTTCTACGACTAACCCAAATTGCTCTACCAACGCAATGTGTACAGCCAGCTCCACACCTCTACCAGTAGAGGCTCATGCAGTCCCAGCCACCTCATTGGAATTTGATCCGAATGACTACTATTTGCTAGGGGGCGTCATAGCAAGCTTCTTAGGAAAAGCTTTGATAGAACAGCCTACCTATCCGTTGAATCGAGGTGACATACGGATATTACAAATGGAAAGGCAAGCAAGGACAAGGTATCTAAATCAGGCAGATGCAGAAATGTTCTCCATCCCTACCTCAGAGGAGATCTGCCTTACCTCTGCTGCCTTTAAGATCTACTCCTATCACCGACTAAGGATTGACAAAATTGCCACCTACATAATGGAAAATGATAGACATCAAATGGACTCCTGGAAACCTCTGCACCGAAAAGAGCTGCTAAAGATTTGAAAAGCAACTCAAATACACCACCGCCACTCAAGACTTCAAACAGTTTTGCTGCTCTTGGAAAAAATAACATGGATAATAGGTGTCCATCACTCCCAGAGTCAAACCAAAGGCGACGCAAATGCTCCACCCCTCCTCCACCTGCTGAGAGCATGGAAGAGGATCAAATAGCTGAATCTGCACCTCCTACCATGAACCAAAACCCATCTAATACTAATGCTCAAGGAGTAAATAAATCAAACAAAACCACACCCATCTTTCTACGAGATCCGGCACAAGCCCGCGAACTTACGAAAGCTCTACAAGATGGTCACCCAGAAACTAAATTCACAATTAAAAACATGAGTGGCTCCATCGCTTTCTTACCTGCCACACCTGCTGACCACAGGTTAATAAGAAAATTTTTGACTGAACGGAAGGTGCAATTTCTCACCACCTTGCTGCCAGACGAGAAATTAATGTATGTCACCTTGAAAGGCGTACCGATGTACGTAACCGAAACTGACGTACAGGAACTCCTTCTAAATCTGAAATATCCAGTATAGCGCGTTGGACAACTTCGTTCAACTCGCTCAATGAATCAACAAAAGCTGCCACACTTCAGAGTAGCTCTGCGGAAGGAGCCCAGGTCCACTGATATCTACAAGGAAACCCAAATGTTCGATGCCATAATAAGGGTTGAACCTTACAGACCACCAGCACGTCCACTACAATGCACGAACTGCCAACAGTTCACACATAGTGCGGCGGGCTGCCGACTGGAACCAGTCTGTTCATATTGTGGCGAATCTGGACACAAGCGGCCAGACTGTAAAGTATTAGGTGTTACTGGATCTACACCAACTTGCTGCAACTGTGGAGGAGAGCACTCCTGCCGCTATGCAAAATGTGCTGTCTGGCAGGAAGTCAGAATTGAAATGGAGTTGAACAAAAATGGGCAACGCACACGTTTCGACGCTGCTCCAAAGGTTCCAAACCCGCAAGGTATCCCTAGGGAAGCATTTAAGGGTACTCGCTACCCTGGACTCCCTCCAGCTACAAGGCCACAATATAAAAACTACGCTGCTGCCCTTAGTGCTTCTACAACACAATAACATGGTCCGCTCCAACGGACTCCTGAACCTGAGTCACAAACTCCTCCTCAGCAATCACAAACGTTAGCAGCTCCACCTAAGTTGAAAACACCATCCCAACGCTCACATACAAACAGGCCAATACCTGAAAAGGCTCCATCTGTACCTGCACCAAACAACAGGCCTGCGTGCCCAATAGTAACAAACGGCGAATCTAGAGCGCCTATGCAACAACGGCTATTGACTCGCCCTACCAATAGCCACTCTTTACCACAGCACCCTAAGCCATCTGTCCCCGATGAGCAATTTCTGAGCCTTATGTCCAGGATTCCCCTCTCCCTGCAGGCGGACTTTGCAGCTGTACTAGCTGATGCCCTGGCTATCCGCCCCCCAACAATACCAGCACAAACTATTTTGGTACACACAGTCTTTATCTTCATGGGTAACAATGGCGGACATCACTAACACCATAAGTAACCTCACCAGTCTATGCATTTGTTCCTGGAATGCAAATGGATTGCGACATAAATTAAGGGAGGCCATAAATTTCATTGCGGTGAATAAAATTGACACCTTCCTTGTACAGGAGACTCATCTAGCTCCTCGTTATAAGGCCAACATACCAGGAATGATTTGCCACAGGACTGTTCGTCCGGATGGTTATGGTGGGAACCCAGTATACATACAAAGGAATATCCTTCATCATCGCCTTCACCTGCCAACTGTTGATGGTCTAGAAGGAACAGGAATCCAAGTCACCACTGACAAGGGACCCCTCAACATTTACTCGGTGTACATCCCACCGGGCAGAGCGATCTCTCATCGTGACCTAGACCTCATATTCACTGGCTCTCCCACTGTAGCTATGGGAGATTATAATGCCAAGAGCATGCTATTGAACTCTAGCACTACCAACAGTCGTGGACGTCTGCTGGAGCGATACATTGAGCGAAAACATCTGGTTATGCTTGCTCCTACCTCTCCCACCATAACACATGGTGATCGTAATCCCCCAGATTGGCTGGATATAGCCCTGTTGTCCAACATAGGTAGTCACCCAACAATATTCACTCTTCCTGAGCTTTCCTCTGATCATTTTCCCATTCTTCTATTGTATAAGGCAAAACTACCGCCTAAATCCTTACCTTCCCACGCCAACCCCAGACTAACTAATTGGAGTAAATTCTCTAAAATTATGACTGAAAAACCCGCCAATATTCATCCATGCACAACATTTGCGGCAGCTGATTATCTTGAAAGCTACATCACCACCAACATGGCTGCAGCCATGCATGAAGCCACTCCTGCCCGCAAAACTCCATATAGTCCCCTCAAACCCCTCCCACAACACTTGCGGCATCTCATCGCAGCCAAGAACAGAGCACAGCGAAAATTCCAATACACACGCCAACCTCAAGACAAGAGGGAATGGAACCGCCTCCAATCAGCAGTAAAGTTGGAACTTTCTGACCACTTCAATGAAGATTGGGAAAGAAAATTATGTACTCTCGATACCACTGATTGTTCTCTCTGGAGAATGTCTAAGGCTATGCTTCGCATACCCACTTCAGATCCGCCACTTACTGATGGAAATCGAGTAGCACAATCTTCCAGGGAAAAGGTCGAAATCTTAGCCGAACACCTGGCTGCTGCTTTCCATCCAGCAGAATCTCCTGATAATGAGCAGGTAGCTGAAATTGAACGAGTGGTCCAGCAATTTCTTGCCTCTCCCTATAACTCAGATGAAGTGCTCCTCACCAACACCCCTGAGGTCAGTGGTCTAATTGCTTCAGTCCGACCCTACAAAGCTGCTGGTTGCGACTCCATACCATACGCTGCTTTTAAGGCACTCCCGCAGAACTGGATAGCCTTGATAGTTCATCTGTTCAACAGCCTGCTCCTTCTGTCATATTTTCCTGCAAAATGGAAACATGCAAGAATCATTATCATCCCCAAACCTGGCAAGGATTCTAAACAAATTACAAACCATCGTCCCATTAGTTTGCTACCAGCTATTAGTAAACTGTTTGAGAAGGTACTCCAACATCGCCTTCAAAATCTGCTGGACGAGCTAAACATCCTTCGCCCAGAGCAATTTGGCTTTCGCCGCTGCCACTCCACATCACACCAACTTCTACGTCTGGTTGACGAGGTAACTCGAGCCTTCAATAACAGACAGTATGTTGCAGCTCTATTCCTGGACATCTCAAAGGCCTTCGACTAAGTTTGGCATCAATGCCTTCTTTACCGACTAATCAGCTACAACTTTCCTCCCTACATAATTCATATTGTCAATCATTACCTTACTCATCGCACCTTCTCCGTTGTCAGAGATGACATTACTTCCCGACCCTATCTTATCAATGCAGGGGTGCCCCAAGGCAGTTAGTGTACTTGGCCCCCTTCTTTTCTTAAATTATATTAACACCCTTCCCACTATCTGAAGCTGCAACCTGTACCTGTTCGCTGATGACACAGCAATCACAACAGCCTCTTGTCGACACCTCACGGCTGTACAACGTCTTCAGCGCTATGCTGACATGATTTCCGCCTGGTTTCTCACATGGCGTCTACGCATAAACGCCACAAAATCACAGGCAGTTACCTTCACCCGTCGCCAAATCCAAGATGTTCCAGAACTCCACATAGCAGGAGAAGAGATTCCCTGGAGTAATCAGGCCCAATATCTTGGAGTCCAGCTTGACATGCGTCTCACATGGAAGACACACATTGTATCTGTTGTGTCAAAAATCACAAAACGAATGTGCATGTTATGTCCGTTATACAACAAAAAGTCACATATGAGTCTCAGAAATACGATTCTCATATATCAGCAAATATTGAGACCGGCAATTACTTATGCATGTCAAGTCTGGGGTGCTGCAGCATCTTCACACTTAAACAAACTCCAGGTCCTGCAAAACCGTTTTCTCCGAATTGCTACAGGTGCTGATTGGTATATCCCCAACACCAACATACACAGTGACCTCTCATTTCCCACTCTCACCAGTTACATCTTAACCCTTTCACACAAGTTCTATTCCAACCTACCATCCAGTTTCAACCATCTTATCAGGGGTCTCGGGGAATATGATATAGACCCCGGTTCTACCTACAAACACCCACGAAACACTTTAGGCTTACCATAAGTTCCAACATCCCCATCATATACCATTTCTATCTTTCTATCTCTTCTCTTTCTCATCAAACATAAAAAACATCTCAGAACAAAATCTAACAATCTACCCACCGCTCGATGACTTAATCCCCACATAATGCCACTAAGGGACAGTGTCCCGGGATGGCAACATGTCGAAGGCCCCTGCTCCATGGATCAGGGTTCACCTTCAACGACACCTTCGTGCTGCTGAAGTTTGTATAAGCCGGTTTCTCGCTCTCTCTTGGACCATCCTTTGGCCTGAACAGATGGATTTGTCCACAGCCTCTTGAGGCAGGTAACCGGCCGCTGTGGCCACCTATGTAATTTGATTTATTGTAGTAAATATTCTTTTTAAGTGAATTGTAGTTTTAATTAGCATCACCATACCTTTTGTAGAAATGAACCAGATAGAAACCCCCAACTTCTCGAAAAGCAGGTAGTTCCTGCTCTGAGCAATTCCCCTGTGTACGATCTGGTCATGTGTTCCTTATCCATTAACATCCATGGTTAGGTTGTCACAATATTATTATACACTGTGTGTAAACGTATTAGTTGAGAAAAGTTAGCATCGTTGGCATAATGTGACAGATTCAATGTTCTTTCTTTACACTCGATAATGTGATATGTATCGTAGGGTCTTCCACATAAGAGCACTGACATATGTTGGTGGGGCTGTGGTATCCCTGAGCTAGGCATATTCGGTGATGTAGTCCATGGACTGCTACTCGCGTATAGATAACGTGTATTTGGTAGTTGACTTCCTTCTATTCGTTGTTCATCATCGTCGGGGAACTGAGGAGTCTTTGGTTTATGTCTTTTGCGTTCTGTCGCCTGCTTTCCAAGAAGCTGGTGCATTGTGGTGTTGCCATCAGGCTGTGGGCTGTCATTAGATCATCTATGAAGTAGGATGTATGTGCTAATTACTATTCTGTTTAATTAACAATTATTCATGGATTTATGAAAACAAAACTGTTAAATTAATCCTTTCTCAGACAGGATTATTTTTTTTATTTTATCAGTATACACTATAATTAATATCTATTATTATAATATTAATATAATTAATATTATATTCTCGCAATAGAGAACAATTAAATCAAAACCATATTTAAAGATTACAATTATAATTTATTATATATAAAGGCTAATTAATAATTACATAAATGTCTAACCATTTCACTAGTAGTGCCATCTGTGAGCAGCGCTCTTCCTTAGCTTTTTGATCAAAGTTTCTCTTCATTTTATGGTTCGTCTTCAGGTTATACAGAATTGCTTCATGCGCATCGCTACCAACGCTCCATGGTTCATCCGTAATCAGAAGCTCCATCACGAACTAGGACTTACCTCTTCACGACTACATTCGCAAGATCGTCCGTCGTTTCTTTTCCACGCTGCAAGAAGTTCCAGGAGCTGTGCATTATAACATCGGCGTCCGCACGCACCAGCCCTCACGCTTCAAGAGGAGACTACCACAGGACCTGCTTCTGAGTGATACATATGATTCAAGTGATTCTAGTGCCTGACGTGTGTCTTACATCTCCAATATTGACATAGCTTCTCAGAGAGTATTATTGGAGTTCTATCTTAATGTAGTTAGGGGCAGCCTATTAGCCTACCCCTGAGTGTTATTGTTCTTTAATGTATTGTTCTGTTACCTTCTTTTCACTCTGATCTGTAAAGCATTGTGTTGCTGATAGATCAATTAAAAAAATTATAAAAAATTATTCCGAATATTTTTTTGATTTAGTTTTGTTTACATACAAACTGAATGGATATGCACGTTTGTTGCACATACCTTTACATATCTGAAACCAATTTTGAATCCCATCTTTTAGAATTCTGTAATCTCTGAGAACAATATGTATAATTATATGTCAGCAAACCATTTTGCGCGCATTACTTTCGTGATGTCACATTTCACAGCAGCTGCTGAAAACAGTGACTATTTTTCTTCCACACAGATTACACATGGCCCACAATGTTTGTATAGCAAGTGGTGAAAATGACCACCATTTTCTTGCAAACACAATTCCTCTCTAAGACACATGTTCCGTGACACTTTTTTTAATGTTGCTGGTGTTTTTCGGCAATACAATAAGAAATTGCGCCTCTGAGTTCTTCTAGTGAGTGTGGGCTGCCACCGCACACTCTTCCCCTTAAATAGCCCCACGGGAAGATCTGAGGAACGTGGAGGCCCTAAATTTTTAGAGATGATTTGTTTGCCGAAAAATCTCCTTAAGATCTCCATGGTCTCGTTTGCTGTATGACAAGTGGCACCATCCTGCTCAAACCATCGTGACAGTTTGTTGATCCTCTTCCAGCATAGCGACGAACTGCTGCACAATATCCCTGTAGACGACACTATCGACTGTTTCCTCAAGGAAGAAGAGCCCAACAATCCTTCGCGATACCGCACACCAAACGCCGACTCTTTGTGAATAAAGCGGTTTTTCATAAAAGACACACGAATTTTTAGTTGCCCAAATGCTAGTGTTCTGGGAGTTAATGTAGCCATTTAAGAGGAACTCATCCATAAAAAGTCTTATCCAGAATGGCTACATTGTTGTTGTGAAAGAACGAAACCACTGGCAGTAATGGCGACGTTTCCCTAGATCGGGCGGCTGCAGCTCCTCTTCGAATTTAACACGATACGAGTGCAATTTTGCCACCTTAAGAGTTGTATGTGTGGAGCCAATTGATAATACAATTTGTTGAGTCAAACGTCTTACCGATTTTCGTGGCTAGGTAACAAGTTGCTGCTTGATACCATGAATGAAATCTTCTGTGACTACCTTGAACCTACTACTTTGTCGTCTATTATCCACGGAGCCTGTATCACGAAATCGGTGCACAAGTATGCAAACGGTACTTTTACCTGTGTCAGATCATTTGGAAACAGCCTTTTCCCAACATTCTGTCATAGTAGCTGAACTCAAAGTATGCTTCCAGCATAGCGAGACCTTGTACGCTCAAAAGTCATTGTCCCCGACTGTCCCCGACTGCGGTTCATATGTCACTCTGAGCAACGCAGAAGCTACACTGATCTAAAAATAGCGCAGAGCCGTTCCTTAAGGTTACAGCTAACCGTCGTGTAAATCCTACCAACTGGTCCAGTCAAATACCCTAGAGACAGTTGTTCAAATTTTGAGTCCGGTGACTTTTCGAACGCTCTCTATAAAAAAACCTACAACGTGATTGTTAAATATATTATAATAAATAAACACGAAACTTCTGTGCGCGGCACGAAATACTCGTTGACTCGACAGCGAGCATAGGCAGACAGTTAAACAACTAGGACGGTGCAGCCAAAACAAATGCAGCCGGGAATGCACACGCCATCTATTAGCCTCTCTGCCGTCTATCGTAACAACATGAAACAAAATCCGACTTTCATAATCAAATACGCTGCAGTAGTGAACTAACGTGTTACCTACAATGACGGAAACCAAGTAAACAAAGAAGGTGAAGCTAAAGACCTTGCTACAGGAATGCAGCAGTAATAACATGTTATACATCCAAGCAAATAAATTTGTATGTACAATATGTGAGTAACGTAACGTAACCCATGGCGTAACAGATCACAGAGGGACAAGGCCTACCAACCCGACCGCCGGTCTCACGCCCACTTACGCACGGCAGAGGTGGGCGATCATCCAAACGATACGGGGAGGAGATGTGGTCAGCATCTCGGCATCCGCCAGCCTGTGACCAGGGCCGCTTACCTAACGTAAGCTCCTCACTTTCCTCGCGATGCTGAATGGGCACCGGTCCTATACCCGGGACCTAAATTCCCCACCTCATGGTGTGGGATCGAAACCGGGCCTCTTTCCGTGGCCAGGGACCTTAGCCCCGCTAAGCCACGGCGCAGGACACAGTATGTGAGTACGAGATTAATATATGTAGGAAGGATTACGCACAACGACACTGTAACACGCACTTTAAAGGTGGTGGTGCCCTCAACATCCAATGCAAAAACAGAATTTTCCAAAGATTTATGTGAGATGATGATGAAAGCTATTATTCCGGGGAGTAAAGTAGACAGTCCCCAATTTCGAGGATTTCTGAAAAATATACCAATCGGCACGTTCCAGCTCAGAGAGCTTCCGTAACTGCTATTTATCTGATTGTTACGAAAATTTGTGCGGTTATATTAGAAGAGCTGTGAATGGTAACAAAATATGGGTTGTCAGTAGATGAAACTACCGATTCAAAGGGCAGATACGTGAGTTTTTTTTAATTTTTTTTTTTTATTTCACGTCCTCCAACGTTAAGTCATGTCGGATGGTGAATGAAGGGGGTGAAATGATGCTGTAAGTTTATGGTCCATGGAGCTTAGAGTTACCCAACATTCGTCTTTAAGGATAAGGGAAAAGCCCGGAAAAACCTCATCCAGGTAGCTCACCTTGATCGAGAGTCGAACTCGGGACCTCTTGAACGTGAGGCAGTCACTACCATCTATGCTACCGAGGCGGGCGATACGTTAGCCCATAAAGTATTCGTACACCACCAAAATGAAGAAACAATGTCTGTTGTTGTAACATAATTATTTATGAAACTTAGTGAACTTGTAAAATTATATGGTTTGTGTTTTTATTTACCTACTTCTATCGTAATTTTGCTGTAAGTTTTCTATAATCAGTAGTTTTATACAGTAATATTTAATGATACCGTAAACTTGGCACAAAAAGTATTCGTACATCAAAGGTATCTAGATTGAATACTGTGGTTATATTATAAGCTAGCTCTCGATTTTGGACAGTCTGCAGTTAACTGTTTCACAGCAGGTGGTCTGCACGCACCAGTCTGACATCGAACGCAGTCGGTTACAGAGGTGACGTAAAATGGGCCAGAGAGGGAAGAAACTGCGCAAGAAGAGGGAAAAATAGTAATAAACTACGCAATGAACTCAAAACTTTTTCGGAGATATCTCAGATAACGGGAAGACCAGGTCAACGATTCAATCCATCATTGACAGAGTAGGAACCAGAAAATCTCTTCTAAATACACCCAAGAGTGGACGACCTTAAGTCCTTAAGGCTAAAGATGAAAGCAGCATTCTTCGCTGCATTGAAAAAGATCCACGAATGACTGCTCTTCTGCTGAGTTGCAGAAGGTCGGAATTAATGTTTCAGCGTGCACTGTGAAAGCTGTTTCTAATAAGAAAGGATACAACGGCAGAGTAGTGCGTAAGACGTTCTAGGTCAGCCCACAGAACAGGAAAAAACGCTATGAACAGATGAGAGCTTGTTCAAGATATTCGGTGCGGATCGCAATCGCAAAGTATGGAGGAAAAAAAATATGGTGCTGAAGCCAAAAATTCTATTTTCCACAGTAAAGCACGGTGGAGGATGCGTCCTTGTAAACAAGCAAGCACAGTGGTGTCGTTGAAGGTTGAACCTCCTCCTCAGAGGAAGGACCCTCGACATCTTGCCATATCGGGACCTTGTCCCTTACTGTCTTGGTGGTGAGTTTTGAAGAAATGACGGTGGTTATATGGTGGTGATTAAGTAGGTAATTGATTAATAGGTAATGATTAGTCAATGGGATTAAGTCGTTGGGATTGTCTGAGTATTCATAATTCTGTTAGTCTTAATGGTTTTGGAGATATGGTGCTGCTAGTACTAGCGTTGGGCGCTTGTACGTTTCCCCAGAGTCAATATCGTATTCCCGAGGCCTCTGATCAGTTGATTAAAGTTGTTTGGGAGTTTGCTGTAGAAATTATGGGAAATTTGTAGTATGTATTTCGTGATTTTGGAGAAAGATAAGTTATTGTGTATATTGTCGTTAGGTATGTACCAGTCGGCTGCAGTTGCTGTTCGGAGGTATCTGTTCTGCAGAACTTGTAGCTTGTGGAGATGGGTTTTTGCTACAGCTCCCCATACTAAGCAAGCATACGTCAGGGTGGGTCGAAGGATTTGTTTATATATGAGTAACTTATTGCTGAGAGTCACGGGCGATTTTTTGTTATAAAGAGGGTAGAGCATTGCCATTCTCCTGGACACTCGGTTGGCTAAATTGTCAACGTGGTTCTTCCATGCGTCCTTGTCTGGGGTTTTATAAGCGCATCAGGTGTCGGCAATATGCATGTTATCGAGGGAATAATGGATCACAGGAAGTGCATGGGCATTCTTAAGCAAAAGTTGCATGCAAGTGTGGAATAAATAGCCCTGCAAGAAAACTGAATACTTATGCAGGATAATGGTCCAAAACATACTGCGCTTAGATCGCAGAACAATTGTGGATATTATACAATGTTCCAAAACAGCTTCATACCCCTCTCCATCTCCAGATACTAATCCTACTGAACAAGTGTGAAGTATCCTCGGAAAACGCATATGTTAAAGGGCAATTTCCAACAAAGAAGCACTGAAAACTGATCTTTCGGAAAAATGGAACCAAATACCAAAGGTGGAGGTTAAAAAACTTGTCCATTTCTTACCAAGGAGACTAACGGCTATAATTAAAACTAAGAGTACCCAACGAAGTATTGAATAGCAGCATTTTTATTGTACTATGTATTTTTTGTGGGTGCACGAATACTTTCTGTAAGAACAGAAAATGCTATTTTGCGTATATTTCACCGATGCCTCTCCCCAACCCCCTCAAAAATTACAACTATTTTAAAGGAGTAAAGGGCAAAATGTGGACCACGGCAGGGGTGAAACCTCGCCCACTGCAATCTCCACATAATTCTATTTCGACCAACACCCACAGGGTGGATCTATTGTACAGTCCGGTGCACGGAAACTTTCCGATATATGGAACTGCTGTTTAGGTTGGTAGGTGAATGGCACCACGTCCTCAGTTCAAACCCTTGTCAGCGATAGGAAGGCGTGCGCCTGCCCTTTGTTTCGCGATGGCGGAGGTGAACTAGAAGACCAGACATTTAAGCTACATTGAAACATATAATTCAGAATGGTTATATAATGGTGACTATTTTATCTGTCGTTATTGAAGACAGGAGCAGATTGCCCATCCTTTTCGAATTATGAACCTTCACAGGTTTGTGCAGTTTTCTTGCAATGGGAATGAGGGATGGGACAGATTTATCTGTTTTATTATGTGTATCAACTTGAACTCCACATTGCGCATATTTATTTCGATTTATCTCATTTCATTACAGAACAATTTAAAGCTGTAACTTAAGGTCTATCTACACAAAATATACCTAGCATACTAAAGCATATTTTCGTCACGTAGACAAACATAAGGGGAAAACACAACGACTATAATATTCTGGTAATTAATCTACGAACACCCATTCCTTATAACCCACTCCTTGTCCTTCTCCCCGTTTCCCGAGTTATGACAACAAACCAATGAGCGACGGACACAGCAAGAAGGTGGTGTTGATAATCGTTCCACTTAGTTTAAATTCCTCCGTACCCCTTCCTCCCATGCACTACGCCTTGTTCATCGGTCATTGCTTGTGTTATTGGATTTCGATATAAACCAATAAGAGATTGGCACAGCCAGAACTGGTGTACAATACGAATGGTGAAACGGTTATGCCAACATTATATAAAGTAGCACACCAAAAGATACCAACAGCATTGGAACATTTCAGTGCACCCGACTGTACCTATGGCACCAAATGGGGCATTTCCGGGAGGAAGGATGACGCGAGAGGAGTCAGGGTGGCCACCCAAGAAGCCACGACAGTGCAGAGGGCAGGGTCCCTACATGTTACTTAGATGGAAACCTCCCCGGTAGGCCAGGACAACGAACGGCCCCCCCTGCTGTATTTCGGAAGTGGTCCCGGGAGCCGGTTCGGAGACCAGCAACCGACCTATCGGAGGAGGAAGTGGTTTACTCAGAACATATTATCCTGCCACGCACCGTCGAGACACCCGCCGACACTTCTACCCTGAAAGAGACCACCAGTTGAGAGATGATATGAAATGATTATGGAGATGAAATGAGGCTACAGGACATTGAGAGGATATAATTAACCTGCCCAGCATTCGCATGGCAACCCGGGGTAAACCCCCGAAAAAAACCATGGGCCGGGTAGGTTGGCCACGGGAATCGAACCTGGATCTCCCGAATGCGATCCAGAGCCGAAACCGCCTGAGTCATCCCGCTCGTTTCTTTATACTAACTGTTGGGATGCAAAGAGCGCATCGTAACCTACTAGGCCAACAATTTTTCAGATTTTCATAGGCTGCTTACTTTTAATTTTGGTTACTCCAAAATTGTAATGATTCTTTCTCCCCTGCTGCAGTCGCGCTGGCATTCCTTCAAGGGATGTTTACGTTGCGAAGAAATTAAAATCTGACGCCCTATCGTTGCGGATTTGTTTTGCTGGAGTATGTTCTATATTTGGCTTCTGTACAGCAGATTTTAGTGAGAAGTGCAAATATAATTTAAAACGACTATTTCACTCGCAATCGAGATAAGAATACTTTGAGATGGAATAGTATTGCTTACCCTGACTTTATCACTTTCGTCTTATCGGCTCAACGGTTTATTTTTTGCCCCCTCTTCTTTAATGCTGCCAAATGGTATACATATCGCATGATGACGATGGTGTTAGCTCGTTGGGTTTTAATAATTAGATCACGCATACATTTGCACTCTCATTCATACTTCCAGACTCTGGGGCAGATAAAGAATCATTTTGGTTGGAAAAAGAAATGCCCACTCCCAGCCGGGAATCGAACCAGGGACCCTCCTCTTTCGGCAGGTAGGTGCTCCACCAACTGAGCTACGGGGCCAGGCAAAATACGCTCTTGTACGCACTGATTACCTAAAGAACTATCTCTTAGGATTATCAATATTTTATACTAAAATGTTTTACTTTTAACTTTTTTGTTCATGAACTAACCAAAACAAATGCGTATACCACGACCTCTGGGTTCTTCCAGTACTCATTATAGAACACTATATTAATATGGATAAAATATCACTAATATTAGGCCGGAAATAAACAATGTAATTGCCAAACAAATTAATGCATTTATTGTTATTATTATTATTATTATTATTATTATTATTATTATTATTATTATTATTATTATTATTATTATTATTATTATTATTATTATTATTATTATTATTATTATTATTATTATTATTATTATTATTATTATTATTATTATTATTATTATTATTATTATTATTATTATTATTATTATTATTATTATTATTATTATTATTATTATTATTATTATTATTATTATTATTATTATTATTATTATTATTATTATTATTATTATTATTATTATTATTATTATTATTATTATTATTATTATTATTATTATTATTATTATTATTATTATTATTATTATTATTATTATTATTATTATTATTATTATTATTATTATTATTATTATTATTATTATTATTATTATTATTATTATTATTATTATTATTATTATTATTATTATTATTATTATTATTATTTTTATTATTATTATTATTATTATTTTTATTATTATTATTATTATTATTATTGTTATTGTTGTTATTATTATTGTTATTGTTGTTATTATTATTGTTATTGTTGTTATTATTATTGTTATTGTTGTTATTATTATTGTTATTGTTGTTATTATTATTGTTATTGTTGTTATTATTATTGTTATTGTTGTTATTATTATTGTTATTGTTGTTATTATTGTTATTGTTGTTATTATTATTGTTATTGTTGTTATTATTATTGTTATTGTTGTTATTATTATTGTTATTGTTGTTATTATTATTGTTATTGTTGTTATTATTATTGTTATTGTTGTTATTATTATTATTATTATTATTATTATTATTATTATTATTATTATTATTATTATTATTATTATTATTATTATTATTATTATTATTATTATTATTATTATTATTATTATTATTATTATTATTATTATTATTATTATTATTATTATTATTATTATTATTATTATTATTATTATTATTATTATTATTATTATTATTATTATTATTATTATTATTATTATTATTATTATTATTATTATTATTATTATTATTATTATTATTATTATTATTATTATTATTTATGTAGGTCGAAAGCAAGGAATTTAATTGAAAGTACAAAAGAAAAACAGAGAAAAAAGGAGCAATTATAAATATTAAGGAAGCCTGTTAAATTAGTATTTGCAATTAAATGTAGAGTTGTATATTCAACTGTTTTATTATGGATCATCAAGCTACGTTTTAGTAAAGCGTATAGCATCATCAAGAAACTGTTTAACCTAAATGTTGAAACCTGAAAGGTCGTGTGTACAGCTCCCCTTGCACCAAGCAATTTCCGGTGTCAGGTTGCTTTTAACGTCACGGCATGACGTCACGGCTCCGTTCCTCGGGCGTCATTGCTCAAGTTTATCGGCTTAAGTGATGGTAGGTGAGGGTGTTAAAGCTGCAGAGACCTTGCTATAATTACGTCACTAGGGTAAGAGATGACATAATTGGGATGTTCCAGAATAGCACGGCCGAAAGGAAATTTGCTGGCGCCGTTCCCAAGGAGATTGACACAACGGGAAATATTAGCACAATGAAACAAGCAGCGATAGCCCTGAAATTAGTGAGGTAGTTTCATTTGGTTCCAAATGCAGTGGTCTTCAACTTTCGCCCACCGCCCATTCCAAAAGATCTGTAAATGTATTTCTGTTCAAAATAAACTCCTTGATACACACATTTTGTATTGATTAAAAAAAGGCCCATTTAAAAGTGTTTGTGGTCTTCCCAACAATATACCATTGGATTTTCATTAACATTTAATAACGTTTTCCTAAGAAATACACACTTTCTCTTACTGTATGCTTTTCACAATTACAATAATGTATCTATATAATGAGTATTGTCGCGTACGTTATTCTTCGGTTTATAACTACTTGTTCTCAAAATTTTCATAAATTGGCCTCCTTTACTTAACTCCAAAAACATAACAATTTTCCAAAATATGTTCAGATATTTGTGAAAAAATGTCCATTTTCACCAACATATAGCATTAGTTAAACAACTTTCGAAGCATGTGGCTAATTAACACGTAACTCGTTATCATTGTACATGTACTATGGTATGAAAGAGCAACAGAAACTCTTTTATTTTCTGACAAAACCTTTGAGTATTTTCATTCTTTTAAAATATTGCACAGTGTCACTGCTACATACATTTCTTGCTGCATACAAGAACTTTAAAGAAAAAATTGAACTACTAACTTATCAGAATTTGAAATTAAGATGTTCTTACGATCCTCTTTGTCTAAAAGTGAAAGTAGAAAGGAAAAGAAGACAGGGACATGAAAACTGTAAAATGCTTTTTTTTTAATTTACGTCCTCTGATGTCATATCGGATGGTGAATGAAATGGGTGAAATGATCTTCAAATGAGCCCAGGGTCCATCGAGCTTAGAGTTACTCTACATTCGTGGTAAGGGGAAACCCCAGGAAAATCCTTATCCAGATAACTCACCCTGACCGAGATTCGAACTTGTGACTTCTTGAACGTGAGGCAGACACGCTACCAAGGGGGGTATAATGTTTCTGACAGTTATGCAGTAATTTGCGAAGTGTCGACAAGAGTAGCGAAGTGGCTTTGCCATGAATTTCAGGAGAAAAAGAATAATAATACAAAACTCATGACAATATTTTATCTGCTCTGGAGACATTTTCAAAATTTATTCGCAAACATCTGCGCTGCTGCGGACAATGCTAGGTTTGTTTAAAATACGACAGTGTTGTCACATAACGCACCTGCCCGCCTTGGTAGCGTGGTGGTAGCAGGTCTGACTCACGTTCAAGAGGTCCCGAGTTCGAATCTCGGTCAGGGTGAGTTTCCTGGATAAGGTTTTTTCCAGGGTTTTCCCTTATCCTTAAAGACGATTGTCAGGTAACTCTAAGCTCTATGGACCCTGGGCTCATTTGAGCATCATTTCACCCGTTCCATTCATCGTCCGATATGACTTAACGTTGGAGGACCTAAATTACAAAAAAGACATAACGCACCAACACATAATACCTATCACTGCAGTTATTGCAACGAGCATTAGATATGGCAACTTGGGTGACTCATATGCACTTCCATACACTCATTTCTTAGTAAACAGATCCACTAACTCTCCCCTTCATTGGTCTCTTGCCTTCTTGTGCTGGGCAGACAGTACAACTGTAACTATGCATATTTCAATATCATTAGCAATAGCATTTTACGTATATTGACATTTAGTGGTGACAAATGGGAAATACTTGTGAAGTTTTAAGTTATTAACAATAGTGTGTGAATTGCATATTTACTGCATTTTAGATCAACAGTTCACGCTGTGTGGGCCAGCTCTAGGTAAAATAAGAACAACTGGGTGGAGAGGGGAAGCAGAAATATGTCTGCTTGTAGTGTGAGCAGTCTTGCAGTGCAAGAAGGGCCTACGTGTGACTACAGTAGAATGAGTAGTTAGTTCTTTGAGTTAAGAGGAGAAAATAAGCATAATTAAACGTGTCAAGCCAAAAACACTTCTTAATAATGATAATGGCATGCAAAGCAAAGGTGTTATAACCTTTATGCGCCACTTTAATGAGAATATGCTTGTCATTTTAGATGGGCATATATAAAACTCATTATTCCCTCTTAAATTAATGAGAAGTATTTCTTGGAGCATCCGTCGCTTTGAAAGTCACGCCTCACCACAGGTCGATAGGATGAATAAGAAGCTGGTCATATACCATATTTTGCGTCACTGTTGAAGCTGTTAAGAGTAGCCATACTTCCACAAAGCCCCTGCATTTAAAGTAGCTGTGCTTAGAAGCGAGTCCCGTCTATTTCAGTGGGAGTGGTATGAGGTGTGACGTTGGTTCGTTGGGTATTGGGGAAGCTCTGTGATGCCATCCAAATCGCCGTCATTGCCAGGGACTTGATGGAAGTACGTCTATTCTACTATAGATGTGTTCTGAACTCGTGACCTTCGCGGGAAGAGGTGCTGGGGAGAGGGGAACCGTTGTCCGGTTATGCAGCGAGTGAGCTATACAGTAAACATCCAGCAATCACCTGCAGAATGTCACGTAGCCTACTTGCGTATCAAGATGCAGAACTAGTTCAGTGCAGTAAGATTTACTAGTCTTCTCACCATGTCTGAAGAACTTAAAAATTTAAGGTTGTTCATTCTGAAGGGCGTGAAATTATAAGTAGCGTTATAGATAAATGTGATGAAGAAGCTTTGAAAAAACAATATTCGTATCCAGTGTCACAAGCTACACAACGGGCTGTCGCTTGTGTAATAAGTAGGCTGCATGTTATCTTCCCAGATTTCTATCTGTGTGCGACTTGTATATCATTACGTCACCTATCTATACGTGTGTATGTCTGTAGTGAACGCATTCCTTTCAGAGTTCATAAGGCAAGAACATAACAATATACAGAGGTACTTTTTAGAGGTAGCGCATGGCCTTGTTTGGATGTGCGCGAGTGACGTCATGCAAATCAATGGAGGGGGTAAAATCTCTGCTTTCACCAGTATACTGCTGACAAAGCTAGTGGGTTAGATGACAGATAACTAACCTGACTCCCCTTTTTCATACAGATAAACAAGTGGACTCGACCATAAACTACTGCGCAACATTACGTCATACGCGTCAAAAAATACCTCTGTACCAAGGGAGCATTGCAAACATGAGGAAGAGACAAAAGTTTTAGAAGTATTGAACATTTTATTTACGTTTTAATTTTCTTTAATTACCCCTCCCCCCCAAAAAAAACTAAATGTATTATGTATTAAGGCGAGCAGAGTTGAGTTTCTTAACCAATACAAACACAAACAGCAAGATCTTAGTCGAGCAATGCAGCTTTTTCTAGACTTGCTGAAGTAAACAAGGAATTTTAATATTCCCTTCTCTGAGTCAGCTGCGAAAGGCTAGTCATCCCGCAGGCTTGGTAGTCACATTTTCCTGAAATGATTGGTTCCGGAAGCTGACGCAGAGTGCGTGTCCTTCACGAGGTATTTTTCCCATATTTTAGTACATACTAAGCAATCTAAGCATTAAATAAAATGTTCACAAAGTGTTATTTTGGAAAATAGTTTATTTTCAGTAATAACACACATTAATTTGCTTTATGTTGAAATGTCTGTAACCACTAGTTGTCATCGGTACCCCTGTGAATTTTAAAACTTTGATAACCTTTCAATGCACAGTTATAATGAATTTACACTTTAGAATTTCCCATATTTTAGTACATACTAAGCAAACCATTTAGCACAAAGAATATAAAATCATGGCTGTAAAACGCCTAACATTATTGAAAGGCAAAAATCTACACATTAAAATTTGGTAGACGTTAAGGTGTTGCTCCATCCCAACACTCCTTAGAGTGGCGTAATCACGCGTGGTACGCACATAGGCCAATCCTGACGGCATCCTGATCTTCTGAACTCGAGGAAAAAGTTGTTTACACTCTTCATCATCCAAGCTGGGATCCACCATCACTGGCTCGCCCATCTGCACCAAACATGGAACATAAAGACAGGAATAAGAACTGCAAATTGCTTTGGAAGAAAAACAAATTATCATTACATTTATTTTGGCTAAATAGGAATATGAAATAAACACTTAACGGTTAAAAGATATTAATTCTTAAAACAGGAAGTTTAAGAACAGATTTCCTCCCCCCCTAAGCTTAGAATGTTTTTAAATAAAATGCTACAAATAGTACATGCTTTGATGTATAAACCTTATCTCATTACATCATTAAAACTATTTACGCGAACAAGATAGTCTTTGTCAATTACGTATTCATGTCTGAACTGGGCTGTGTGCAAATTACATATTTATCCGTTTTCCAGGAATAGAGAACTTAATTCACCAAGAAGAAGTGCAATGATTGTTTTATGGGTGATTTGAAATATAACAAAATTAATATTCAACGCACGGCCGCGCCGTGGTCGAGCGGTTAGGACTGCTTGATTCTCACCAAGGTGGCCCGGGTTCGACACCAGGCGACCGCAAAGTGAGGGGCGGTTTTTCTCCGGTACCTCCGGTTTCCACCGCCATCATTCCACCATTTGCTCCACTATTATCTTTTCTTTCATCTACTTCACCCCCATTCCATTCACGTGCTTCCCTCACTCTCTTCTGGAGACCAGGTTGATCACCCATCCCTGGATTGCTCTTTCTGATCCATAGTTGGGTCTCTCTCATGCGACGCCTAAAATTGCATAAAGAGTAGATGACCATAAATGAACAGGCCTGTGTCCTTTTCCCAGAGAGGAAGAAGAAGAAGAAGAAGAAGAAGAAGAAGAAGAAGAAGAAGAAGAAGAAGAAGAAGAAGAAAGAAGAAGAAGAGAAGAAGAAGAAGAAGAAGAAGAAGAAGAAGAAGAAGAAGAAGAAGAAGAAGAAGAAGAAGAAGAAGAAGAGAAGAAGAAGAAGAAGAAGAAAGAAGAAGAAGAAGAAGAAGAAGAAGAAGAAGAAGAAGAAGAAGAAGAAGAAGAAGAAGAAGAAGAAGAAGAAGAAGAAGAAGAAGAAGAAGAAGAAGAAGAAGAAGAAGAAGAAGAAGAAGAAGAAGAAGAAGAAGAAGAAGAAGAAGAAGAAGAAGAAGAAGAAGAAGAAGAAGAAGAAGAAGAAGAAGAAGAAGAAGAAGAAGAAGAAGAAGAAGAAGAAGAAGAAGAAGAAGAAGAAGAAGAAGAAGAAGAAGAAGAAGAAGAAGAAGAAGAAGAAGAAGAAGAAGAAGAAGAAGAAGAAGAAGAAGAAGAAGAAGAAGAAGAAGAAGAAGAAGAAGAAGAAGAAGAAGAAGAAGAAGAAGAAGAAGAAGAAGAAGAAGAAGAAGAAGAAGAAGAAGAGAAGAAGAAGAAGAAGAAGACTATCCAACGCTATTTTGCGATATCCCAAATATACCTAGCCACGCTGCCTATTAAAGAGGCAACAAGTAAAAACATTTTCCTAACACTCGTAATTCGTATAAAGATATGAATATCTGGATGTTATTTTCGAGTATTTAATTACGGTAGCTATGTATCTACTACAGCAGACAGTAGATATTCATATCGGAGTGAGACAAGTGTGTAGTACATCACTTTTTTTTTTTAAATTTATACTTATAGAATGCAATCCGTGAATGGAAACAGCTGCTAAGTGTTTAATAACTTTTAATTATAACAGGAAAAATTTTGTAACAACACTCCATATGAAGATGTTAAACTAATCATTTCTGATAATGAGATACGCTACAAAGAACACTATTCGAACTACATAAAGTAATTCTTAATTAAAATTTGACATCTCAAAAAATAAAACTAAATCCATGGCATTTCAAGGAATCCATCCATTAAGATGTAAACTTGTATTAGACAATAACATAATTAAACAAGTAAATACATTTAACATTTTGGAAGTTGCAGTATCATACATCAAAGAAGCAGATATTGGAACTAAGGTTGAACAATTAAAACAATTTTAAAATCAAAAGTAGGAAAATACGATGATGTTATTATAGTATGAGTAAAACCATGATTATACTTTTTTTTTTTTTTTTTTTTTTTTTTTTTTTTTTTTTTTTTTTTGTAATTTACGTCCTCCAACGTTCAGTCATATCGACGATGAATGAAGTGAGTGAAATGGTGCTCAAATGAGTCCGGGGTCCATGGAGCTTAGAGCTACCCGACATTCGTCTTTGAGGATAAGGGAAAACCCGGTTAAAACCTTATCCAGGTAACTCACCCTGACCGAAATTCAAACTCGGGAGCTCTTGAACGTGAGGCAGACACGCTACCATCCACACTACCGAGGCGGGCATGACTATACAACATCGAAATTTGGACAATGACAAAAAGAGGGAAAAGCGGATTACAGGCAGCGGAAATGAGATTTTTAAGTCACTAGAAGATATTGAATAACGAATGATGATTAGAAATAAATCAAATGAAGAATAGACCACAACAGGCCAAAGGGCCTAGAACACGTAGAGAGAACGAGCAATGAATTACCCGAAGAAAGTACTACACTACATATCCAAAGCAAAACGAAACATGGGAAGATCTAAAAACAACTCAAATCAAAGATTCAATCGTTTGGAGCACGCTTCAAGTCTCAGGGAAGGTTTAACGCTTGATGAAGGAGAAGAATAAGAATAAGAAGAATCTGCCACAAATAACTCTTGCACACCTTTTATTGTCCATGGTTTTGTAAGAACATTTTTCCTGGTTCAGTTATGGACTCTTATTTACAGCTTACTGGAAACCCTTAGCCAGGTATAATCATCATAGTTTTATTTTTAATGCGTTTAAAAATTTATGCTTTACTTATCAAAATGTAGCCAATTCATGTATGTTAGATAATTCTTCTTCGAGATTAGAACTAAGAATTACAGCTATTTGGAAATTACAGAATACTTTCGATATCACAAGCTAATATATGTACATATATTTTAACTTATATACCAATTGTACCGAGCGCGATGGTGGTTTCGTCTGTGGCCCGCATTCGTAAGGTCCGGATTCGATTCCCGTGGCCCATGGGGTTTTTCCGGAGTTTTCCGGTCGCCAGCGAATGTTGGGTTAGGTTAATTACATCCCCCGAATTTCCTATTCCTTCACTTCATCTGGTGGTCTCTTTCATAGTAGAAGTGTTGGCAGGAGTCTCGGTGGTGTCGTGACTCCTTGGGTCGGCCACCCTCTATCTCCTCTCGCCTCATCATTCCTCCCGGGGATGCCCCACTTGGGCTTAGCTACAGTAAACCACAGGTTTCGGTGCCGAATCCCTCCGTAGTAATCCTAATCCAAATTGTGATTGTTTTATACCTTCTTAATTATTTAGCTAAATGTATAAGTATATATGAATTATATTTTGAAATTATAATAAATCAGTAACTTATAAATCAATCGAGAAAGACGAGAGAAGGTGATCCATTTGTTTCCTTCAATTCATTTGTGTGGAAGTCACAATCTTGCTAACACACTGCTAGAAATTCAGAACGGAGAAAATTTCAATGCTACCAGCTTTCTGAAAATTGTGTGATTGAATTCAGAAACTCTTCTTGGCAAATGACAGACCCTTCTAAAACATACCTAAATTACAAGCAGCGAATCGTAAAACAGAAGCCTGTCGGTGTAATACTAAAGGATTTTCCGTTTGTCTATAGGCATTCAAATCTATCACAAACTCAATAAAATTGGGGAAACAAAAATGTGTTCTAAACAGAGGCATTGCTGTAGGCCGAATAGCAGCCAAAGCAGGGTCGGGAACAGAATCTTCAAAATAAAACTAGCAATCAAAGTTTTATATGCAAAGGAAAGCTAAGGACGTGGAGAAAGGGCTCGTCTCTATTTCCATCACAATTGCAAAGCATACGTAGTTCTACGTACTTATATATTTTCTAAAAATAATATAACATAAGCTTTAATAACTATAGTTGCCCTTTGCATAACATACGTCAGCAGTTGCCCTTTGCATAACATACGTCAGCGTAATCGGTTATACACTGTTGAAAATCAGAATAGAAGACCTCACAACGTGAATTATGTATTCACAAACGGCACACCATCTTACCATTCAAAGAATCAGATAGAAAAATAATATTACAAAATAACAATAACACAATTTACATATTGCGTTTCAGCTCTACAAGTATAGTTAATTGAGTGAGCGATGGTGTTAATACGAGTGTTTGACATTAATAACATATATTTTCGCTACACAAATAAAAATATTTAGAAAATATTCTCCACTTAACTTAAGAAGCCGATGACAATACCTCTATTATGTTTTAAACATATTATTAATACTGCTTTAATTAATGGTTTTAATAAAGATTTTATACAAAAGAAAATTGAAAAATTTAAATATCAAAAAAGTATTAGTGATATTTCTACTCTTAAAAGAATAAAAGATGATTATAAATTTAAAAAATTTACTTACCATCCTTGGGATAATAAACATTTTCAAATTTTTTTAAAGAGGTTGGTATAACTTTAGCTCCTCAAAATAAATATAGTATTAAATATGTATTACAATTTTCTAAAAAAGATAAAATTCCTAATAATAAAAAATCTGGTATTTATCAATTTAATTGCTTAGATTGTGATAAGGTTTATATTGGAAAGACGAAACGTAGTTTGGAAACCAGAAAGAAAGAAAGAAAGGAAGAACATTTTCGTAACATTAGATATAACAAATTGATAAATCGGCCGTGGCAGATCATTTTTGGTCATTTAACCATGAAATAAATCCCGAAGTTAAATTATTAAAACAATTAAATGGTCCCATAGATTTAATAGTTTGGGAAAAAATATTTATTTTAAAAAATAAAAATCGCGTAATGAATTTTGACACACCGGCAACTGATTCTGTTTTTAGGTTTGTTTCGTCTTCAGATGTTGGTAATACGTAAATACGTAAATGCATGGTATCCTTGACAACGAATTGTGTTGATTGAAGATGTGGACAAATGTCCATGGAATTAATTTCGCAAAGACATAGTAGAAGTATTGTCATGGGCTTCTTAAGTTAAGTGGAGAATATTTATTAAATATTTTTATTTGTGTAGTGTTTGTTACTCCACTGTAAATAGCTTCATTTTCTGTGTAATCATACATTTTCGCCTTCCCTACTACGTACTTAGAACAAGTTTTGTTGTTCAGCCAAATATCCAATACCGAGATTTCGCAAATAAAACACGTTTTCAGACTCCCCGAATAAAACAACATTTATTTTTAGAAAAGTGTCTTTTGTTTAAATCCCCATCCCAAACCAACCTTACTTGAAAAATTATTCACAAATTATGATTTTCTCAAAATGACTCATAATACCTTTCATAAAATTAGCTATGTTTAAAACATTTTCATGACAAATGAAATGCGTTACATGAATTTTCTAGAAATCGTCTATGAGGTTTTGCTCTTTATTACCTTTATATAAGTGATAAACTATATGAAATAAACAAAATCTTAGTATATAAAAATGTAGACCTCGTTAATCTTCACAGTTGTGGTCGCGGTTGAGTACTGCCCAGCAACGCAAAGAAGGTCCCTGAAAGGTATGTGCTGCCTTACACAGTGGGACAAGGACAGCGAATGTGTGTGGCAGAGAACGCCTGCTACACAAGGAGCACAACCGTTAAAAATGCATGCGCTCTGTTCACTCTGTACAGTAAAACCGAGAAGATTCATTCACAAAAGTAGAAGCCGTCAGAATGTTTTTGAATGGTGTGTAACTGTTCTGGCATGGGGTGTCATAAACCTGTCCAGGGAGGGTGTGGGAACCTTCGCCAACCCCCCTGCGTCTCATCCCTCGGAAACTTTCTCTCCTGTTGAGAACTGTAGTTAAACCGCTCACCTTTCACCTAGGCGGTCCGGGTTTGTTCCCAGGAGACCGCATATGGGATTTGTAGTGGACGAAGCGGCGTCTGAGCAGATTTTCTCAGACTTCTCTAGTTTCCCCTGCAATTCATTCTACCAGCTGCTCCATAATCAACTTTCGTTTTATCCACTGTACCAATATTTTATGTCAACCATTTCTTCACCTTATATCACGTATCGGCTGATGTGCAATCCTGGATATTCTCTCCGATCGACAGTTTTTTTGCTTCTCGACAGGATTCTCACCCACCCCTGGAGGGGAGGGGTGGAAGTCCTTCATAGAGGAAGGTGAAAAGCATATGGAAATTTTTTGTTTTTCTAACAATTTCTGAGATATTCCTTGCTATGGTTTCCATTTTGAAATGCATACTTAATTCCTTTGTTCCTTCCTAGTCATGCAAAGAAAACGGAATTTTAAAGCGATCACCTGCAACCAGCTCTTAAAAGATCTGACTGTCGCTTAAAGTTTACTGCATTTACGTAGTTTCATTTAGGCTACCAAAAATAAATAATAAAACAATTTCTGCAAATATCTTTCTCCATTAATATTAAATAGATGGAAGGATAAATGTTTGTAAGAATAGTTTGAACAGAATGGGTAGAGAAATTCATGTGAGTGAAACACAGCAACTTTCCGTAAACTTCTCAAGTCGAATACATTAAAAGTAGCTTCTTTTTATTGAATTGCCAAGGAAAATTCTTTACGCACACTCAAATGTAATAACTTTAAAGGCATGTGAGCATATCAGTCTATTCTGTAATATATAATCTATTTAAACAATGCATATTCACTAACACACTAATGCGTCATGAAAATATGAAAAATTATTAAAAATCGTAAGGACATTTCACCTAAAGCTTCCTTTTATACAGTTAATTACATTAGTGAGCAGTTTTGAATACAGAAGTTTCATGTTTTATCTATACGGGTTAAGTAAACAGTTTGGCACAATGCTTGTAACTTAGTTATAGTTTTGTGAGGTGATATTTATTAGAAAAGCTGTAATATATCAACATGTCTGCATATTGCTATGATTGTGAATAGGGTGTGACTTTTTTTAATGGCAACATTTTTTTCTTCATTCTTTCTGTCCTAAGGTCTCGGAACGTACAGGTAAATAGATGCTTTTTTGAACTGTAATTTAAATTTATTAGGACGTATTACAGCACATGAAATTTATACCAAGAAAACACATTCACAACAAAACTAGTTGTGATGTGTTGTAGCACATGATGAATTCACTTCAAAAGGTGTTCAGATGGTCTCCATTTGCTGTCAAACAATGCTAAAGTGTGTCTTTGAAATTAGTTAATGTTTCCAGCAACTCTGTTGGCCTAATCAGCTGTATTTCTTGCCCAATTCTCCGCTTTAACTCTTCAAGATCTCTTAGTCGGTCCTTGTAAACCCTCCACTTCAAATATCCCCACAAGGAAAGGTTTAAGGGGTTCAGGTCAGAAGATCTTGGCGGCCATTCAATAGTTCCTCTTCTGCCAATCCATCTTCCTGGAAGTTCATGATTTATGTAATTCACCACTCGCCTTCCATAATGTGCTGGCGGGTAGACAAATGTGCGTTTTCTTCCACTGATAAAACATCAAGAGCTTACCATCATCTGTAATTCGTTTTGACCGTCCAGACTTGCTCATATTTTTAACACTTCCTGTTTCATTGAATTTTACACGTTCTGTATGCATTTCATTAAACACAGGGGCGGCTTCTGAGGTAGTGCCGCTGTGCCATGGCGCCATCTGTATGAAAACGAAAGAAAGAGAAGTGTATAGGAACTGCGCAAAAAAGATTGTTTCTGTGTATCTGCTCCCTCGTGTGAATAGGCGCATTAAACGCAAGTTCTCTGTCCTGATTATTTTCCGTGGCTTGGTACCGATTCCAGTACGGCACCGTCTACGCTCATAAGCGCCTGTGTTAAGGGCTAGGATGTCTGCTTATACACGGCTACTTATGGGAGCAGGTAGTGCCGAGATTTCTCTGGCGCATAACTTACGTTTTATCCGCTAGAGTGCAGAGTGTCTCTCTGTCGCGAAATCGTACACGAACGCTTCTTATCACATTCTCCATGAATTGTATTATCAAACTTTTACTGTGCTCGTTACTCCTCTGCGTAACAAGAGTACGGATGTAATAAATATCTATTTCCGTTTCCCTGTACGTTCTGTTTGGTACAGTATATTATAAAATAGGATGGATTATTGACAAGATTACCTAAATCATTCGAAATTGGCACACATATTTATATTTTAACAACCCTTATTTATGTTTTATTTATTTTTTATTTATATATTCATTCATTCCTTTACTATTTATTTATTCATTTATTATATATTTGTTTGTTTGTTTGCTTGCTTATTTATTTAATTTATGTATTTATTTATTCATTCGTTCGTTCATTTATTTATTTATGGCACCGCCAATACAATGTCTCACCGGCCGCCCCTGATTAAACATCTTCTGGGGTCAACATCCTCTCACCATATCCGATCATTGTTAATATTTCAATCCATTGTCTTTCTGTAAGTTGTGCCATGATTAATTACTTTCAGGAAGATTTTGCAATGAAGTAAGCATTGTTCTACTTATTAGCTTAGCTTTTGCCTATATTTGTTAAATTTAAAACCACATATTGAGTAGCCTACTGTATTGTTTAATTCAGAACCTACTCAATTTGAAGTAATGATGAGTTTTCCTTTGCTCAGCACACATGAAGCAAGGTCCTAATAAATTTAAATTGCGGTTTGAAAGGGTATTTGTACGTTCTGGGACTTGAGGATTGGAGGAGTCCAGAAAAAAGAAACGTTGCTATTTAAAAAAAAGCACACACACATACACACACGCACACACACGCACAAATAACTCGCACCCTTTATTTGTAATCACAGTAATGACATGATATCCTACAGCTTTTTTTTAAAAAAAAAAAAAAATCAGTTCATAGAGTTGCAACAGAGGGGATACAGGCATTGTTCCATACTTTTTACTCACCCGGTATACAGGAACCAAGTTTTTTTGTGTGCCCTTGTTTTGTCAAAGCTTATAATCTTCGAAATAAAACTCCTTCATAAAACGTAAAGTGATAACTGCGGTACATGATTGAATGCGTTGGCGTAAAATAACAATTTTATGACCAAATTTCACACCGTTATGACTCTTTCTGAGAGTGATAAACATTCTTTCCATTAATATACTGCAAACAGTGGGCACACAAACCTTCACTCTTTGGGTTTCATAGTTCAGAACTCATCAATAGTCGTGATATCGTTTTTTACTTTCGTATTGAATCTTGTTGCAGAATGTTGCGATGGTAAATAAATGAACACAGGGCTAATACAAATGTGATATAAAGTTCTTTGTGATTAACAATAGTTTCTCTCAAGAGCAACACATCTAAGTATAATACCTATACGATGCCGTCCTTAGTTTATGTGGCGATGTAAACAAAGCGGGGAAATGTATTACTCCTCCAGCGACTGTTATTGGAGAGAATATTCGCGCTCTTTTATCCAACACATGGCAAACATGTGCGCTGTCAACGAACTTCTATGCAAAGTTTTGCTTTTCCGTTTCCAATTTTTTTAATATCTTTTGCGCTAGCACTTTTACTTCAAAATTAAATGCAAAGATGTGTGTACTGTGTAATATATTTTTCCTTTTGTGCGTTAAAAAGTGACTTAAATATTTGATTTTTCACACAACCCTCATTTATAAATTAAATGTAAAAGCATGGGTCATTCTGCGGAATAATTGTGTTAAATAAACGCGTGTAGCCCCTTTGGCAATGACTTGAAAGTTCTACTGGCATGCAACTGGAGGAAAAAAAAAAAAAAAAAAAAAAAAAAAAAAAAAAAAAAAAAGCTTTACACTTCCAAATTGGAATCTGAGAACGGACGATTCCCTTAAACGACTTCCATATCCTAATTTTCCTTTGATCGTTCCTGCACCACAACAATATATATTCACTCTCAACAATTATATTTTTTCTATTTCTGTTCACAAATTCAAAACCTATATCCCGCAGCATTAATACTTGGCGCGGAAACACCGGTATATTCTGCCGACAAATTAACCTCCTCAATTGCTAAAGTGGGATAGTTTTCATATAGTTTTCAAAACACGTTCAATATAATTTGTTTTTCACCACTTTTTAACGGTTTCCCTCTGTGATGTTTACATATAGCATGGAAGAGCCAAGTTGTAAACTGATTCTCTCCCTTCTTTCTGCTTTTAAACTGCGCAAGCGCAGCTGCAGTCTGATTAATACCTACAAATTACGCCTACATTTACCAAATACAATACTAATTAATTACTGTTTGACGTTTGAATTTGTAATAATGTGAAGTTGTTTATATATTTTGCATTAGTTGTGTAACTAGATTTCTATTCTGCTACACTCTTTATTCGGGCCCCGCGGCGGGCGCCAAATGTACCGAGATTTCTATACTGCTTGAATATTGTGTACCACTTTTTCAGCACAATCTTTTCCCATCTCATGTCAGTTTTTGCGGCTATCAGTTTCTTCAGGTCACCAATTGTATCATCTGAATTGCATTTTACTCGAATTTTCTATCCTAGTCAATCATTGCGGGTTACCTCCAGCATATCGATAAATCCTTATTTCCTTAATAAACAGTTTCCGTTAATTACATAAAATCTCTCACTCCTACGTCCATTCATCACTATCAAAACTTTCATCTTCTCCACGTCATTTTTCCACCATGAAACAAGTTTATTGATTTTTCTCATTACCAACCATTCATTTCTTTTATATTAACGTCATTACATGGCCCACTAAATTTCCTTCTAGAACCTCACTTCCACACACTTAATACAAACATTATAGTACTTTTAAACATTTTTCCCAAATTCCAAATAACATCACCAAGGAATGAACAAAACTTATTTTTCAAGATCAAACAAAAACAACCGTTACAGTTGTAAAGTCTTTAAAAATGATATATGAACTATATTTTTCATCCGCAGAAAGTTAAAGGCTACACAGACAATGATATCGCACACGTACAGGGACTTTTGTTTACATCGCTTCATAAACTAAGGACAGCTCCGGTATAGCTTGATCTGATAATAGAAAACGTGAAAATTAAATACTGTACCTTCCAGTCGGATGGAGTGGCCACCATATGCTTCTCAGCAAGTAGGAGAGAATCTACCACTCTAAGGATCTCCCTAAAGGTAGACAGAAAACAGCCATTACAAATGACATGATCGAAATCCTTGACATAGCATTCATAAGAAAACTCAGATTTACAGCATAACACTACTTGCTCTACTCATTATTAATTTGCACATAGCCTTATCCTTATGTATTATACTTTCATATAAGAGTACATTCTTGTATTTACATCATTTTATTCATAATTAGGGGTTATTTAGTGTATTTCACGTTAATTTTGTTACATTTTACAGTATGCGCAAGAAAATATGTTTGTATCTTAGGATATGATAGTGTAGGATAGAATCTTACGGAGGGGATTTGGTACGTCGACAAGACTATCTACTGTGACTATGCCCCAAGCGGGGCATCCCCAGGAGAAAGGATGAGGTGAGAGGAGATAGAGGGCGACTGACCTAAGGAATCACTATATGCAGAGGGGATGGTGCCTACAATTGACCAGCTGGAAACACCGCGGCAGGCCAATACAAGTGGCATCCCACCCACTGTAGTCCTGAAACGGTCAACTAGGCCTGCCCAAGACCGCAGAAGTAGGCAGGAAAATATCGTTCTGTCATACAGCGCCGAGGCACTGCTGAAACTTCTACCCTGAAAGAGACGACAACATGAGTGATGATATGAAATGATAATGGGGATGAAATGGAGGGACAGAAAATTCGGGGGATGTAATTAACCTACCCAGCATTCACCTGGCGACCCGGAAACCCCCCAAAAAGCCATGGATCAGGTGGCCGGCCTTGGGAATCGAACCGAGGCCTCCTGAATGCGCACCACAGACGATAACTTGTAATAATGTGTTCACCCGGAGGAAAGAACATTCCGTGAGAGCAGTTTATGAAATGTCTAACATGAACGAAGTAAACTTCAAAAGCTACATTTTTTTAAAGAATAAAAGATACACATTTAATTATTTCTAACAATATCTGTACCTTAGGTATTTTAATGGACATCGCTACAGTTTTTTTTTTTTTTTTTTTTTTTTTTTTTTTTTTTTTTTTTTTTTTTTTAGTAAAACTAGTGACGAAAGTTATTTTACATTTGAAATAAGAGCATTTCGTGAAAAATCTTCGTAATGTTTCCCTAAAAGATTCCGAAGTGTGACATTTAAGCTCGACTTTTTGTTATTGAGTTAGGTTGCTCACACATTTTTTGGTCAAATGTGGAAAGGTAAACCTCAAAGAAAGTAAAAATTAGAAAGGAGGAGACTTGTATTCGAGATAGGCATTTTCCTTTCATTTTCTACGTCAGTGTCTGAAGTTTTGTATTTAATACAATATTAACAGTGTTTTCTGAAAACATACAGTTGATACTGAAAGTAATTGGATGCTAGTAATAAGAGATTTTATTTGACGTCATCAGTATAACGATACATTAAGTACGTAATAAAATTGTAGAAGCAGATTAAAAGAAACATTTATATATTTTAATTAATAGGAGAATACGAGATAAATAATAACAAGAATATAAATAATAAATAACAGTTAAATTAATAAAGAAAAATTAAAAAGGTAATAAATGAATGAGTATTAATTTGAAAGTAGTGGTTGCCTAACGGACAGAGTTTGAACTAAAATATTCATCCGTTGGTGGCGTGGCTTCGATTCACATCGTGTCGTCTAGCAGCGAGAACAGATCTATGTAACGTTCTATCTTTTAAATATGTTAAGGAACCAATATTTTATGAATTTATTGGTTTTTAGAACATATGAATTTATATTAATGAGGTGATATATTTTAAAAATTGCATATTAATTTTTCAAGAAAATGAAACTTGAATAAAAAAATTTAACTCTGTGTTGTTCTCTCTCGCTCGCTCTCTCTCTCTCTCTCTCTCTCTCTCTCTCTCTCTCTCTCTCTCTCTCTCTCTCTCTCTCTCTCTCTCTCTCTCTCTCTCTCTCTCTCTCTCTCTCTCTCTCTCTCTTGTAATTTATGTCCTCCAACGTTAAGTCATATCGGACGATGAATGGAATGGGTGAAATGATGCTCAAATGAGCCCAGGGTCCATAGAGCTTAGAGTTACCCGACATTCGTCTTTCAGGATAAGGGAAAACCCCGGGAAAAACCTTATCCAGGTAACTTACCATGACCGAGATTCGAACTCGGGACCTCTTGAACGTGAGCCAGACACGCTACCATCACGCTACCGAGGCGGGCATGTTGTTTCTTATAATACCTATGCAATCTCCGAGGATTACATCTCATCGCTTTACAGAGCAAGGCTGGGACTTATGCGGATGCTGATGAGATGATCCAGATGTCGACGGAGACGACATCTATTTCCCGCATCACAGTACAGTAAAAGGTTTTTCCAATTGAAGAATGTTTTGCATGACGGAATTTGTGAAAATCCTTGTGTTGTTTGGTGAAAGTACTGGTATTAATAAATTTGGCATAAATCAACTTTTCGTTTTCGAGTTATGCTGTTGAAAGACGCGTTTGTTTTGTTAAGATGATTCCACCTTTTTTTTAATTCAAAGGACCTCAAGTTTTGTATATTACCTTCTACAGGTGAGCGGAAGAGAAAGTAAGAAGTTAAGTAATTTTGCATTATTTTTTATATACTTACGAGACGCTTCTTCCTGTGGAGTTCGGGTAGAACATGGAGAGGCGCAGAGTATGGTCCGGGCCAATGATGTACAGAGCTCTCACAGAGAGCGCAGATGATGGATCTCTCATCGCCCTCTCATCCAGCATGTCCAGACGCACGGCAAGTTCCCTACTCTCATCCGCTATCACAGGATACGGGAACTCGGCTGGTATATCCTTGTAGTAACTCTGTATATCCTGCAACATCAGATAACTTCGATCTAATGCTATTTCTTTCTTTAGTTATGTGGTGAATTTGCATTTAACCACCGCTAGAGGATAAGAGACCGGAACTGTAAAGCTATCGCCAAACATTTGGCACGTGAAAAATTCTTTGGAACTAGTGAACGAGCCTATACCAGTAAGGGTTGTAAACATTGTCTTCTTTTTTTTTTTTTTTTTTTTTTTTTTTTTTTTTGTAATTTACGTCCTCCAACATTAAGTCATATCGGACGGTATTGTCTTGAACCTTAAGCCTCTCAGCGTCCCTTAAGCACCACAAATAAGTAATTAGCTATCCAGTAGGGATAGCTTTTATTATTTTTTTTTCATTTACGTGCTCCAACGTTAAGTCATATCGGACGATGAATGAAATTGGTGAAATTATGCTCAAATGTATCCGGAGTCCACGGAGCTTAGAGTTACCTGACAGCGAGGATATCAGTTACTTTTTACAAATAGTGAAACTAGCACGTGTTTGTTTTACAGAAGTTTTCATTTAGAAGTGAAGAGAAACGTTTTATACAAGTGCTTGTTTATTGTAGCTGATAGTGATGGTGAAATGTCGGGCATAGGGCCTTTAGAAGACTGCAGTGATATATAACTAATAGAGATATAGGCTGCTGTGTAGTAGTGTCAGCGGATCAACTTTCTGTGCGCACTGAGTTTACCTACCTACCACCGTAGGGGAACCAACAGCCAGGGTGTGAGCCTCACACTGTGAGGTGGATTGGAAGAATCATAAAACAGTGATTCGCTCCTTAGTTTGCTATTTGAAAACTCCAGATTCCAAATGGTTTGGCAATACCTATAATAGTTAATATCAATTGTATTCCGTATTCAAAATATTTAAAAAGGAAGTCGTTTTACGCTGGCTTTGAATTCTGATATATCTGTATGACTCTCCTGGGGAAAAAAAAAAAAAAAAAAAAAGAATGGAAATGATATTTCCAAAATCGAATATCCAAACAACGTTCGAACGTTCATACCAAATCGAACATTGTGGGAAAAGTCACAAAAATGGATTTGACATAAACTGAACGTTTTGAAGAGTTTTTCATTTTTGAGTGCCACTTTTGGAGCGTATGTTTACAGAAACGTACTCGCACATGAAATTCATTCACAGGTAATTCAAAGAAAATTCATTAAAAATATTTTGTCATGAAAATATTTTAAACACGTTAGATTTTTGTGAAAATCGTAGCAGCAATTTTTGAGAAAATAAAACAAAACGTTTTCGTTATTGCAGTTACATTGAAATGGAGGAGCTTTCTTCAAAACTTCCGTATTGCATTATTGGAAGATGAATTTAAGCACTGTCTGCCCAACACAAGAAGGCAAGCGGGGCCTGAAGAGGGAGAGGAGTCTCAACTGTTTATCTGCTCTGGTAGTGGATCTGCTTAATACGAAATGAGTATGAGTCACCCATACTGCCAGATCTAATGCTCGTTTCAGTAACTGCAGTGATCGGTATTATGTATGGGTGAGTTATGTGACAACACTGTGTATTTTGCATGAACCTTATCATATCCGGAAGGCGAACATAAACATCATACGGACAGCAGAAGTGATTACGTTACACATTCCACTGCCTTGCCTTCTTATGTTGGGTGGAGAGTATATTTATTCTACACTTTATTTTCCAGATATGCTACCAAACATAAGGCCTTTTTCTGAACCCTTTTTGGGTTTAGACATCCACTTTTTTGGTGAATAACAAACGTTCTGTTGCTGTTATAAGAGGTACCTACTAGAAACAATATCAAAAGCAACACACATAACAAGAGTCTAAACAGTGATTTCCACTGTAATGTTAGATAGCTGATGTATTCACATGACTTTCTCACCTCACAAATTATGCTTGCAAACGCTTCTATCTACTTCATGTTAATTGAGACGAACATTTGCAGCAATTGAGTTATTGCAGATTTCCTAGTGGGTAAAGTCTGTCTACCCAACGCAAGTGCACGGCGGCCGCTTTCTTTGACAAACCCTCATAATCGTTTTACAGCATGGACCCTCCTCCTGACGGTCCTTTCTACAATGTTGCAACATTTTAACATCACCGTCTTGCACCTAATGAAACAGAACAACTGGAAGTTGGAAATTTGGCAACTGAGACTCCACGCGGAGTAGACATGCAACTGTCATTTTCAACAAATGGGGGCTGCTATTGGTCCCCAACGTCAATATTCCATTTCTGAAGTGTGGAGATAGATTTATGACGGTCATTAGTGGGCGGGGAGGTCCCGTCCTTTGAGGTCCCTTTGACTGGGAACTGCACAGCCGTTGGCTAAACAGACTTTACAACGAGATTAGGAGAATGCAATAATTTTAAGTGGTAGTCAAATATTTTAAGAATTGGACACTATGTAACGGTTTTGAAATTCTGTTCTTTCTGCATGAGCAGCAGAAGGCAAAAACAAACAAAAACGATTACTTTCTATTTGACACAAGGATACATAAAGATAGATAACACGAAGCAAACAATATGATTTTTCTCGAAACCCCACGAAAAAGAAAACTTGCATGCTTTAACAAATGTATGCAGTAAGATTTGGTCTATCCCTTACGGTTTACCAGTTATCCTTAAGTCCTACAGAATGAAGAGAACCTCAGAGTTTATTCTTATAAAATTCAATATGATTTTTCACTTCTTAATAAAATACTTTAAACATATTATTTCAACCAAAATGGAGACCGTCTTTGTAGAGTGGTGGTAGGGTATCTGCCATATATTCAAGAGGTTCCGAAATCGAATCTCGGTCAGGATGAGTTATCCAGTTAAAGCATTTTTAAGGCCTTCCTTTATCCTAAAGAAATCAATGTCCGGTAACTCTAAGCTCTATGGACCCTGAAATAACTGGAGATTATTTCAACCATTTCATTCATCGTACGATATAACTACGTTGGAGGAGTTAAAAAGATAAATCAAAATCGTTAGTCAGTTTTGAGAAAATCAACATTTCCAAAAATTTTCCATGTAAAGGAAGTTTAGGATGGTGAGATTTTCTTAAAACCTATCCTTGGAGAATGCCCTTGGACCGAATTTTCTTTCTTGAATTGTGCTATTCACACATACGCATACATGGACCTTTTTAAATACAGTTTTGGAGGGGATTCAGGGACCTCAATATGTGTATTTCCTGTACGATCTCAATATCGAATTTTTGGGTGGAATGTACATACTTTCTGTACTTTTATATGTACTTAGAATGCAGAGCTTAAATGAAGAACCAGGAAGAGAAATGCACTGTTTACATTGCAGTTAAGGGTAACCATCCCCTACATAATTCAGTCGCGTAATGTTTCTGAAGTGCAAGGCAACGGTGCATATTTTAGGTTTTAAGAACATAGTTGCATGCATATTTTATCATGAAAACGCCAACCGATTTAAGAAATGCGTGTAGCCCACAGTGCGTTTTTGCAGTTTTATTTTATAGTTTGGATTCAAACTCGTAAACTCGTGAAAGTGATAAAAGAGATACAATTCTCTTGATACAAGAGATTCCTTTACCTTTCTACGTGTTTGGCTTCGCATTCCAGTTTGCATTAGACAGAGATTTTGTTCATTAATTTTATGTACTATGTTCCTCTCATGCGCAACTAGAAAAATCCCCATTGCTAACACAAGAGTGTGGGGTAAAGCAGACGGACACTTGGTAAGAAATGTTATTGCATTTTTCTTACTGATGTTTGTATTATTGTGAATTAAGAAGCCGTGAGTATGTTAGTTATCGACATATTGTGGAAAGGATCTATGATTATCTCAAAGAAAACGTGCAATCCAGAACAACAACAGTAACGGAACATGCAAGAAATATTTTTCATTTATTTACCTGGGGGGGGGGGGCAAAAGGACAGCGCATTTTTCGTGTCTCAACTCGATTGGATTGGATTATGCTATGGAGGGACTCGGCACTGTGGCCAGACTAGATCTGTTGTACCTATGCCCCTAAGTGGGGCATCTTCGGGAAACTACCCGGCAGACCAGTACAACCGTCATCCCAACCACCGTGGTCCTTAAACGGCCCAGCAGGCCGGTCCGGAGACCGGAAACCGTGAGGTGTTTACCAGGAGCATATCATCCTGCCATGCAGTGTCGTGACACCCGCCGACACTTCTTCCCTCAAAGAAACCACCAGATGGGATATAAAGTCAAATGATAATGGAGATGAAATGTAGGGACAGAAAATTCGGGGGATGTAACTAACCTACTCAGCATTCGCCTGACGACCCGAAAAAAAGCCCATGGACCAGGTAGGTGTGCCACGGGAATCAAACCCGGGCCTCCCGAATGCGGGTCACACATGAAACTGCTCGGCTATAATACAGATAAGTAACAACCTTTATGACACAATACCAGATTTTATAATGAGCTGTAAGTCCTTCAAAATCTTTGAATATCCGATCGCCAGGTGATGGGTTTTTAATTCTGTTCTTCTTGCATAAGCATGGAAAAGGAGAAGAAACAAAACAAAAATCAGCTATTTACAATCCAGAAAAGCACAAAACATTTAAAACCTCAAACCAATAACAAACAATATCTCGGATATCATTAACGTTACTTAAAGATTTTATTTCATATAAACCGCATACGAGATCTTAATTTTCTGTTTAGTAAACTTTATCTCTTCTGACGTTTACCAGTTATACAAAGTGAATCGGAATGAAAGTAAAGTGACTTTCTCCGGATCAAAATTAGTTTGGGTGTCTTAGAGGCGGTTAGCAGCCTAATAGCATTCCGTTAAATACCCATCGCTCTCTTCCCCTCTTCCAACATGTTTATAACAGGATCATTCCAGTTTGAGACATTATAAAATATATTATTGCAAGGCAAAAAACGGTGATTTTCTTTACGTCACTCTGAGCTTACTGAGAAGAACACATCTACCATGACAACAAAAGTTTCATAATGCAACGATATTTCTGCTCAGAACTTAAATTAACTTATTTAAATTAAAATAGAGTTGCACGCTGTTATACAGTGCGATCCATATAAATCTGAAACATTTCAATAGGGAGATTACAGTACATTATTTAAATCTCAGAGTAAATGTTAGAGGTGTCCTCCACCAGCATCTATACATATTTGCACTCGGCTCACCATATTCTCTGAAGTTTTACGGAGAGTATCCTCGCCAATGTTACTTATTTCGGTTCGAATGGTTCAGTTCGGTTCCTTGAGAACATCAATTGTCCGTGGCCTATTCTTGTACACTCTATTTTTAGATACCCACACAAGAAAAACTCCGGTGAGGTTAGGTCAGGGGATCTGTGGGGCCACAGACCTTTTGAGATTATTTGATTATAAAAGAAACTGTTTACAAATTCCATGGTGTCATTAGATGTATGGCACATTGCTCCATCTTGCTGAAAATAATAACCTCTCAATTCTATATCATCTCTGTAAAACTCCAGAGAATATAGTGAGACGAGTGCCAACATGTATAGATACTGGTGGAGGACACTTCCAACATTTTCTCTGAGATGTAAATAGTGTAGTGTAATCTCACAATTGTGTATTATATTCTCCCAAAGTTACACGTGTGTGCTATCATTGGTTCAAAAGTTATGGCGTATTGAAGTGGTTCAGGTTTATGTGGATCGCAAGTAACTTTGATTTCTGTTATGCTGGAACTACGCAAGTTGTGACTATACTGTAAGTACAGGCTCCAGAAATTCCTCGACCTCATTACTTCGTCACACCTTGGTGTATATTTTCAGAGTCCTAGAGAGTCGATTTTGGGTCAGTCATTGAACGCATCGCCTTTTCCCTATCTTGGTTGTCAAACCGGTGACCAAGTAAGGTTTCTTTAAGAGGAACACGTAACTTTTGCTAGATACAAGGTCAGGGTTAGTGTAAACTTGAGAATTGTTTACCTGTTCACTATTGTGGTTACTTTATGTGTGCACGAGTGTATACAGGTTTAGGTCCTTAATAATGGGGATCCTCAGGGCAGGCCATTCCCTGCCTTCCCGCGCAAAACACTGTTAAAGACTGAGGGGCGTGACGTCACTGAGAATACAACGCAAGAGCGCTTACACGTGAATGTCGGTAATGCAATATTATGATTGCACATTGTAAGATAAGATAAGGCGCTGACGCATGCAAATTCCACAATCCTGATGAAATAAACGAGATGCAGTTGCTTATGAGCAATTGCAGTTAGTGGCTGTGTCTTTTGTCGTAACAGTATGAGTAAAAGCAGAAACCAGTGCGCTGTTGCTGAATGTAAAAATGCTTCGTATAAAACTACGGATGTGATTTACCATTGTTTCCCTAAAGATCGAGAACTACAGCACAAGTGGGTTTTACGCTGTAAAAGGGCTGATCCGGTTAATGTGAATAATGCAAGGATTTGTTCCGATCACTTCCTGCCCGAAGACTATGAACGGGATTTAAAAAACGAGCTGCTAGGGTTGCCGCTGAAAAGAAAATTAAAGGGCGACGCTGTACCGTCACAGAAAATTCCTAATTGGCATGGGGATGCATTTGAGGCGGTAGTAGCAAGTACCAGCAAAACCAATTTGCAGGTAATTATCAGATACACATTATATTTATGTATTTGTTTCTATGTGTTCACTGAGTTTATTCGCTCTTTTTATAAGAAAAGTTTGATGCGTGGAATAATAATAATAATAATAATAATAATAATAATAATAATAATAATAATAATAATAATAATAATAATAATAATAATAATAATAATAATAATAATAATAATAATAATAATAATAATAATAATAATAATAATAATAATAATAATAATAATAATAATAATAATAATAATAATAATAATAATAATAATAATAATAATAATAATAATAATAATAATAATAATAATAATAATAATAATAATAATAATAATAATAATAATAATAATAATAATAATAATAATAATAATAATAATAATAATAATAATAATAATAATAATAATAATAATAATAATAATAATAATAATAATAATAATAATAATAATAATAATAATAATATTATTATTATTAATAATAATAAAGTGGTTTATTAATAGGCAATATCAGCAAGAGATCGCCGGTGCGAAGCTAGGACCGTGCGAAAGAGAGCGCTGTCTACTATAGCATCTTTATCTCCCAAAAAAACAAAATTTGACCAGTCGACCAGCACAGAGGTAGCTCCTGACCACTCTGTTGCTGCTGAAGAGGAAAATAATTAGACTAAAGACTCAGATGCAAGCCCTGAAGAAAGAAAACAGTGTTTCGAAACGGCAGAACAAGGGCCTGAAGAAAACCAAGGGTTCTAAGTTTTTTGTGAAATTAAATAAATAAAGTAATATTTTGTAGCTTCCATGGACAAAGTGCTGCGAAGTGTAATGGAGTGATGCAAAACTTAATTTCTATAATAAGTTCCAAGTTTCCCGAAATTCATCACAAAGTGATCTCTCTTTATGTGAGGACAAGAACCTTCATTAGAATTAGACACTTAAACAAAAGAGCGAAGGCAGAAATGATCAGGAAACTTGCAGCAAAGAAAAATCTTCAATGGGTTGCTTCATCATCTTCTTGAGCTACAGTGAGTAAGTACATATGAATAGTAACATGTTTTAAACTCTTAATACTAACTGCTAGAAGGAACCTTCATTATAATACACAAGTGGGTGTTTATTTCTTCCGATTTTACACGTAGCAGAGCTTAAATAACACATACACAGGGGCCAGTGTTTAACTCTCGCGGTTGAACTGTATTCTCAGTGACGTCATGTGCGTTAGCCAATGGCAGCGCGACTCTCCGGAATGACCTACCTGAGTACTCTAGTTGCCTTGGGGGATCCTCATGTTATCAAAATGTATGAATCACCAGATTGAACTCTGTCAGGCACGTGCTACTTTCTCTACTGTTTATCTAAAGTAGGGGAGGTATTTGTTGCATAGAACAAAACATTCGATATTGGGATTCCATCAAAAATGCTTAATCCAAAAGGCAAAAAGAAAGCACTTGTAGAATAAAAGACGGTGCACTGTTTATGAACAGGTTAATTTAAAAACAAAAAGTCTCATAAATATTAACTCATACCAATACTCTTCAGGAGTTTTACTCGAAGGCTTCCATGGAATTCCTCGGCACCACACAATCTTTGCAAAACAAAGTATTTTTATTTTTATTTTGTCAATACTGGCTCAATGATTTTGATATAAATATCACATATACCTGAGATACTGAAATGGAAAATAAAATGTCCCGCAAATAATCTATAAACCTCGCTTCTTCTCATTGAACCTGTACGACTAGCAACAATAATATATACGTCAAAATTCTACACAGTTATATTAAATAAGAACAATTTCTTTTCTATGAACACTTCAAAATATTTGTTGTTGCTCCTTTGTAGTTCTCCACATTTTAAGCAGTTCGCCTTCAAATTTAAATAGCCTTCTTTTGTTTCCCGCTATCTCGTGTATCCTGTATATAATAGGTAAATAGGTAACATGTAATTATTGAGTAACTTCTCTGTGCAATCTTAGCCTTAAGAATGTATATTAAACGTAACCCATGGCGTATAGACCCCAAAGTGGATCTGAGCCTGTCAACCCGACTGCCGGCCTCACGCCCACATATGGAAGGCAGAGGTGCGCGAGCATCCAACTGATACAGGAAGATTTATCGGCATCTCCAGCCCGAAAGCTGACTTTCTAGACCAGGGTTGCACCTCAATTTCCACACGATGCTGACTGGGCACCTGTCCTAGGACCCCCCCCCCCCCCAGGAATGGGATCGATCCCGGGCACATTCCGGACGCAGGGAACAAAGCACACGCTTTTACCCACTACACCACGGCGCAGAACAGAATGTATATTACTTAACATAAATTATTTTTAGCTAATATTAGGTGATCTTAAGTAAAGTCAATTTTTTGATTTTGGTGTTTCGGAAAAGAGTCCTTCTAAAACACTTCTGGAAACAAGATTATAAAGCCGCTGCCGCAGTTCGAAGAATATGTGAAGTGGAAGGAGGAAGTGTCGTTAGTGAGCGTGTGGCACAACGATGGTTCCAACGTTTCAACAATGGAGACGAAAATACTAAAGATTTACCACGTTCTGGAAGGCCTAAAGTATGGAATATTGAGGATACCCGCCAAGTTTTGCGAAAAAAATCCGAAAAGGGTACCCGTAGGCTTTCAGAAGAACTTGGTGCATCAAAAGATAACCACACATCACCCCATTAAGACATTTGGAAAAATATACAGAAGCTGTAAGATCTGTACCTCATGAACTGACACCTCAACAGGCTGAACGTAGAGTGGATATCTGTCGTCAGCTTATCCGTAATCCCATGGATGATGGATTTGTCAGGAGAATTGTCTCTTGTGATGACAAATGGGTGTATTACCGAA